>JACCHV010000045.1:600000-1162226 GCA_018907245.1 Eupristina koningsbergeri
TAAAATTAAATGATAGAAGTATAAAAAATATTATTTTCTTATTTATTTATGTTACATATATATATATATTAGTAAATCTTTTTAAATACTACTTAAGTTTTATTAAATAAAATGTACAAATACATTTTATCAATCAATTTTTTTAATTATGTAGACATAGGATCGGCTTTTCGTTCGATTAAGAGCTGTCTAAGTAGCTGCGACGGTAATATATCTATTTTTTAATTTCTTTTTTCATCATTTACAATAAAATATTGATTAATTTTATGAATTTCAAATTTTCAAAACGTATGTAGTTTCATAAGCGAATATTTTATAAAAATAATAATTAGTTTTCATTTTGAAATAATGATATTTTTATAATTGTGTTAACTGAGTAATATGTAGTAACATTAAATTTTTAGGAAATTAAAAGGTTCATTCCATCAAAGCATCAAAATTCTATTATAAGAATATAATATTATTTGAAAAAGATAGTGATTAATTCTTCTTAAATTTACAATATGACATACACATATTATAATCTACAGCGATGATTCATCGGCGCAAATAGCATTAAAATTTACAAATTTTATGAAAATATGCAGTAAATTTATTTTATTTATACAATTTACTAAATTATATAACTAAAAAACTGAATATTTTATATATACTTATTTCGTTTTTCTACATAGAATTTATATATTAGTGAATAAATTTATTTAAATACAATTATGTTAAGAATTTTTTTTTCCTTCGATTAATTGACTTCAATAATTGATGAAGTACTTAAATGATAAAATATAAATATTTTGAAATTATAATTTATAATAAAAAGTACTCATTAATTTCTTCAAAAATAAATTTAATTAATTATATATTATGTTAATCAAATATATTAATTTTTATTTAATATATATTTACAAATAAAAAGTTATAAACAGTAAGATTTATAATTTAGTTATTCACGAGATATGCAGAGAACCATGTCGCGAGGATTGCAGAGAAAGGTTATCTGGACGTATGTAAAAATGTTAAAAGGAGTATCACAAATATTAATTCTATTAATATTATATTTAATTTGTAATATAAAATACTAAAGAAGTTCAAATTTTTTCAGGAAAAAATCGTTTTAACGATGAGAGATCAGAATTAAGAAAGAGTATGTAAATTTGTATAAATAAAATTAATTCATTTCCAAATTAATTTTTTTTTAAATACAGAAAATAAAATGAGTATAATTTTGCAGAAAATTTAAATTATGATTATGAAAGGGCTGAAAAAAAAAGAGGATAAAAATAATATCAAAATCACCAATTTTATATTGAATTCATAAAATAAGTTATATATGGAGAAGATGGTTGAAATAACATTTATTATGTACAGTTAATTAAAATTTATTTGAAGATTTTTACAATTATAAATTTTAGGGGAAAAAAGTAAATCAAAAAGTGTACACTCAGAATTTATTTATTTGAAACAAGTTCTGAACTGTAATTAATAATGATAAATATTTATTGCATGGGATTATACATAAACAAAAAGGATTGAATATTAATTATAGATTTAAATGTATAAATCATTTTAAATGTAATTTAATAGTTTTAATTATTTCTACACGTTGATATTTCTAGGTTTTAATTAAGATAAATTTATTTTAAAAATTCCCTTCTAGAGGAATAATCTTACTATTGTGGAATTACTTAGCCAATTATTTTTACAAAGTTATATAATGAATTTTGGATTAATAATATGAGTAAAAAACTGAATGAAAGTGAATTTTACGGGTATGAACTATTCACGTGCAAATGGGTATGATCGATCGAGAAAAAGAAACAATTTCCTTAAAGATGTTCTTACGCTAAATTTTTTGATTTCATAAATAGAGCTCTTTTCTTTATTTTTGGTTAAAGCGATGCATGTAAATGTTTGTATACTAACTGTTGATATGCTTGTGATTAGATACTTAATGTGCACTAGGCAACTACTACTACTACTATGATGGAAGATGCAGGAAAATATTTTGACGTTATCGTTTAGTGATCGGTAATAACTTCCATTGCGATAAATGTGGTAATAGTTGTTAGGTATTAAGTATCGTACATGTTGCACACGAAACATACTGTAGCAAAGTAACCCAATTTATCTATTAAATTTATCATAGGGATTAGAGTTTTAGATAATTCCCTATGGTACAAAAATGAAAAGGAACTACTTAGATCATAAAACAATATAGAGATTTGAGATGAGCTAATAACTCAAAATATCCGAAATGCATTAAGCTTTAACATGTGATCTCCTCCGAGTAGTAATACCACTGAGTGATCAGATTAGCCATTTCAATTGCTAGAAAGGGAATCCTGAGAAAAAGATCACGTGTCGGAGGCTATTCATTTAGCTAGAATATTTATGAAAAATCTAATAAATACACAAAATTTACGTTGATTTTCTTTATAAATAATAAATAATTTAGATTTTAGGTAATTCTAAAAATATTGACAAGGCTTATTCTATTGTAATCTAAACTATGAAAATAACGAATATGTAAAAGAAAAGTGACAAGGATCGAACAGTAAAAGTGTTGAAGACCTACAAAATATTTAGTAATTACTGGAAAAGTAAGAACATTCCTATATTCTTTTTTTACACCTGAGAAATACATAGAATTTGAGAAATTAATTAGCATCATAATAAATATCTTTCTCGTGTCTTTTTCACCTGGTATCTGCATGAATACGATACAGATACGAATTTTATTAATCAAAATTTTGAGTAACCCAGAAATATGTGGTGGAAAATTGAAATTATGATATTTATTTCAAACCCTGATAAAGTCTGCTTCATTATAAACGGATCATGAGGTGTAACTTAAAAATAAGATAAATTTAAAAAGAAAAATTAAGAAACATTGAATATCACATTTTATCAAATAAAATATCATAAAATTTAAAAAAATTAAATTATATTAATTAATATAATTAATTAATAATAGTTAATCGTCCGATGAAAATTGTTTTGAAATTATATGTATATTATTATAATGCTCTCACTGTAATTTATATTTAATTTTCAATTTATAATAATTAAACATTTTTATAAATAGAAGATTATTTAAATTAATTATATCCCAACACTTATTGTATTAGAATATTGTGATATTCTTAGTTATTTACTCTAAAAATATTAATACATCGATAAATATTTTTATTGATCACTGAAATCTTATTTTAATTGTTATATTTTGAATAATATAATAAAAAAATAATTGAAACCTTTATCATTCTTAAAAAAATACTATTACTTTAAAATACTTTTAACAATTAAAAAATAAATAATATTTAATGATTCGATAAAACTAAAGCATATGAAGATAATAAATTTGTTAACATGAAATTTTATTAAACATCAATATTTCGCTTATATTAAAAATTATAACTTTTTTATAAAAATGGAGTACAGTATACTTATTTATTTGATTTTTTTAGTTTTAATTAGATTAATAAAAGGTATATACTTTTATTACAATATTCTAAATAATTATAAAAATTTTTTTTTAAATTTTATATAAGTGCATGGATATATATGTATAGATTATAATATTATCTGTTAAATAGTAAATTCCGAGTATGATGTAGAGGATTGCATGGACTGTTGTAATTGTAAGAAAAAATCATGTATATCTTATATTAAGTTGTTTGTACATACATACTACATTGATAATTTATTTATGTATTAAAAATTATTATTTTTATATATTATAAATTTTTTTCTCTACTATTATTTCACTTCATTCAGTTTTATATTTAAAATATCTGAGTTCAAATAGTATGATGATGTTTTAATTTTAATCTGAACCATATATACGGTGTTAATAATAATTAAAATATGTTAACTTAAATTTAATCTATATCTTTTTAGTACTAAAATTCGTTTGTCTTTTATTTAATCTTCTACAGTTCTTTTCACCATTGCAATTTTTCTACTTATTTCATTCGGTATATTAAAAAAATTCTAGCTGTTGGTTTGTTACTATAACAAATAAATTTTAGTTAAATATTTTTGTCGCTTATAAATCATTTATTTATTTAAAATTTTAAGTAATTTTTAAATTTTATATAACTTTATTGGTATGTTTTTCCAAATTAGTTTATTTAAAATTATCTCTTTTTTAATTATATAGAACGTTGAATAAATTATTTACAAATATAAATAAATAAATAAATTTTTAATTTACTATAAAATAACAATATTTTGTTATTTAGAATTTGATAATATATATATAGATTTTGATGTTTAATTAAATTTTTTCCTCAAATATAGCTACAATAATTATTTACTATTCTTTCTCTGAAATTATTTTTGTTTCATTTTTGTAAATTCAATAAAAAATGTTTGATAATAGTAATTTTATTAATCTCAGTCTTAATATAATAACTTTTATTTTCAAGTCTCATGAATATTTTATTATCAATACATATTTTTTATTTAAAAAAATTTTTAGATAATTCATTTAGTTTTATTTCATGATAATAACTTATTATTATCACAACTTAGTTTTAAATTGAAAAAATAGAATGATTTTATTCTTCATTATCACCATGAAAATATATATTTATTTATTTACATTACGTTCCGACTATTGTAAAGGGACGGGTTCCACTATTTATAATATTTTTACATTGCATTTACATTATATTTATATATTACATTAGTGCTTATTTCCTATTTACAAAATATACATTTAATTTATTATACACTTTGTACATTATTATATTAACTGTGTATTATACATGACACGCTTTTATGCCTTTCCCATAGACTTTCTTACTCTTTTATCTATCTCTATAATTCTCTTTAATATATGCCTGTTCCCTCTTTTGTTTTTTCCAAAATGCGTGATCGTTTCTCTGTTAATCTAAGTCTTGTCGTTCCTCCTCCTCAGTTCCTCACATATATCTTCTATTTTCTTACATGTTCATAGTAAGTACTCCCAGTCGCCATCACCTTCCATGCAGAGTTGGCATCTTCTTTCCTCGATCTTGAACCAGTATTTATTTTGTGTGGTTACATTTCCACATCTTATTCTCGCAGTCTTTTTCATATCTTTTGCACTGATTGTCGATTTAGATACTCCGGTAGTCCGACTTCCTGAATTTCTCTGTATATATTATTGTATTTCGCTCCTGCCATCTTTCTAATTCTATTCTGTCTTTGTATGTTTTCGTCTCTTTGTCTGATCTCACTGTAAATATTTCTTCCTTCTTTCTGCCATTTTTCAATCTTTCTTCTGCTCAGCCCTATTCTATTCAATCATTTTTCTGTTGCATCATTTCCACTCTCAATTATCTCCTTCTTATGCTCCTCGAAGCATTTTTTAACCTGTCTATCGTCACTCAATTTTTTCCTTGTATTTCAACGTTCGTATTTTATTAGTCCATTTCCATTCTTCATTCATCAAATTCCTCGTATACAAGGTATCTCGGAGTACAGATATCCAAATTTAGGGTCCAGCGGTAATAATCCGTCTTAATATTTTCCATTTCTTCTGATTCTTGAGCTCCCCAAATTTCGACTCCATACTCCATGACACCCTTCACGAGGTATTTGAACATCATCTTCCTCATTCTGAAGTCTCCACTGCACATTCTTTCTGCTAGCCCCCATGTTCTTCACGCAGCTATCCTGCCCTTATATATCCTTTCCCTCATATGATCATGATGTCTTCCATCATTTCTGAACACGAATCCCATATATGTTGAAGAGTAAAGGGCTGAGCAAGTAGCCCTGTCTCATTCCTCTGTCTGTCCAGAATTCTTCGGTCAATCCTTCCATAGTTCTTACCCTGCATTTTGATTCCTCGTATATCATTCTTAAACTGTCCGTTAGTCCTGTATCGTAACTCTTTTCTTCCATAAACTGCCAGAGCTTTTCTCTGTTTACTTTGTCGTAGGCGGACTTCAAGTCTACGAATAATATGTACATACTACTTTTGTCTCTCAGTGTTCTCTTTATCAGATGATTTAGTATATACATATTGTCCACAGTTGATCTTCCTCTTCTGAAGCCCGCTTGTCCTTCTGGCAGTATGTTTTTGTCCTCTGTCTCCTTCTCTAGCCTGTTTTCCAAAATCCCAGTGTAGATTTTATGTGCCGATGACAGCATAGATAGTCCTCTGTAGTTTTTCGGATTTTTTATGTTTCCTTTCTTATGAATTGGTATTATGATAGCCGTTTCCTAGTCCTTTGGTATACTTCCATACTCACTTATTTTCTTGATAATTTCTGCTAATCTCTTCTTCACCTCTTATCTGTCATATATTCATGCTTCATTTTGTATTTCATCTATCCCGGTAGCCTTTTTCTTCTTTAGTCCCTTCCACATCTTGTCGATCTCTTTGTCTCCTATCTTCATGCTTTCTTGTCATTGTACTTGTTTCCGATATACCCTGTTTCTTTCCTACTCCTTTCTGTACCCTTTAATAGCCTTCTGAAGTGAGTTTCCCATTCTTTGCTGCTTAAGTGCCCCTCCTCTCTTTCCTTTTTCTTTCTGCCTTTGTTCATGTAATTCTAAATTTGGCCTTCGCCTTTCAGTTTCGTTAGTTCTTTTTCTTCTCTGTCTCTCCATTCCTGTTTTTTCCTTTCGCACATGTTCCTCCATAGTCTTCTTTGTTCAGCATATACCTCCTTCTCTATCTTTTCCTTCTTCCAGTTTATCATTGCCTTTTTTACTGTATTCTTTTGTCTCTTACACTGTTTGTCGCACTACCTATGTTCTTCTATTTTCGAAGTCTTCGTTTTAATCTCTTTCTTACAGATACTGCTTCCAATCAACTCCTTTAGTTCGTTCCATAGTATTTCTATATTACCTTCTCCTATCTGTCCCTTGTATTGTCAATCAGTTTTCTGCATGTATTCTCTTACATCGTCGTCTCTCCACATTGTAACTGTTTTTTCCACTTTTTTCCTTTCTTCTATATTTATCCTGTTTTCTATCTGTATAATGACTACTATAGGTAGGTGGTCCGATTCTACCCTTGTCTTCACCTTGAATTCTTCTGTTTTATTCCTAATTTCTTCGTTAACTATCGCCAGATCTATAACTGTGCTCCCTCTCGCCCCTGTGTACGTGTATTCTTCTTTTTCATCTCCAATACAGGTTCCGTTTAGCACGCTATATCCGTTTTTTTGTATCGTTTCCATTAGCTTTTTTCCTTCTCTATCTACTTTTTTATCCCTGCTTCTCCTGCTTCCTATGGTTCCATTCTCTCCTTTATATCCATCCTTTATATAGCTACCTTCTCCAGTTATTACATTAAAATCCTCCATTATCAATTTTTCTATGCTACCGTCGTAGTTCTCCTCCTCTATTATCTTCCATTTCTTATGCATATCTTTGCCATTGCTATATATTCCCCACATATCTATCTTTCTTTTTCCTTCTCCAAGTTCTAGTCTTGATCTGACCATACCTTCTTCCATATTACTACCCTTATCTGTGAAGTGGCTTTCCAATTTTTTGTTTACTCCTATTATAAATCCCCCTTTAGCTCTACCTTTCTTCTTTTCTCTCTTTGCTCCTATTATTGTCCACTCCATTTGTTTTGGTAGCTTTTTCCTATATCTCTCCGCATCTTTTTCCTCTATCCATGCCTGCGACATGTATGCGTAGTCCATATTACCTATATATTCCCAAAACTCATCATCTTTCCCCGAAATCCCTGCAATATTCCAGTAGAGTATTCTCAACTTTTCTATATCTATCTTATCCTTATTGTTTCCATTTGTAGTTTTTCCTTGTATCTTCCTATTGTCACCTTTTTCATTTCTCTTCTTTTCTCTTATATTTACCTTCTTTTTCTTTTTCTTTACTACTGTCTCTTTTTTGCTATATACTTTCTTTTTGTTATATACCCGTCCCTTTACATTTACTAAATTTTTATTTTCTTTCTCTTTATCTTCTTCCTTCCTTTCCTCTTCTCTGTCTTTGCTTTCTTTGTCATTTACTCCCCCCCTTCCCTTCTCCCTCAAGTCTTTCCGTTATCTCATTCTCGTTGTTGTCTTTCCCTATTGTCTTGTCGTTACTCCTTTCTGTCCTCTTAATTATCCCTATCAGTATCTTATCCATAATCTTCGTTTCTACCCATCTTTCCCATCTGCCATTAATAAATACTTTCCTTGCTCCCACATTCGCGAAAAACCCGTTCTTTCATACTTTTCTCACCCATTCTCTGATTTCCTCTTGTATTCTTCTTTCTTCATAGGTGAGATCGAAGTCCATATA
The DNA here is from genome assembly GCA_018907245.1 of Eupristina koningsbergeri. Lineage (NCBI taxonomy): Eukaryota > Metazoa > Arthropoda > Insecta > Hymenoptera > Agaonidae > Eupristina > Eupristina koningsbergeri. The sequence continues at coordinate 608,260 of JACCHV010000045.1, forward strand.
TATCGTTGTACCGATTAACTTCTTCCTACTTTCCCATACCCTGTCTCTCGTGCTCTTATTTTCTAGTTTCACTATAACCATCCTTCCACTCCACCAAGCACTTCTTATCTTTTCGTTCATGTCAATTCTTTCTTTTATAAAGTTGGCTGCCCATATTTGCACACTCATTTTTTCCACTTCTGCCCTGTCCATCTCCTTTACCACTATATTCTCTTCTCTATCCTTTCTTTCTCTTTCTCACATTATCTTCCTAATTTCTCCGATTTTCCTGTCTGACATTGAGCTATTGCTCTTATAGCTGTCGCTACTCCATCTCGATGTTTCCGTTCCCGTGCTCGCTCTAATGTTAGGTATTGATGTTTTCCCCCTTCGCTCCCTGTGTCTCTTGGTGTGTAGTGGAACCTTAATTCATTTTTTTCCTCCAGTTCATTGACCTTTTCTTCATACTTCTCCATCCTTATCTCCATTTTTCTTGCTAATTCTCTGACGTTTTGTTCGTTTTCCATGACTCTTTCCATCTCCTTTTTCATCGCTTTTTCCATCTTTTCCATTTTGATCTTAAATTTCTTCCTGTCTTTCTCCAGCAACTCCTCTAGTCTATCTATTTTTCTTTCTTACCTCTACAACCTCTACACTCTGATTTTTTATTCACTCCACTTCTCCTCGTTTCACTGATCTTTCTATCTACTTTATTACTATCTCTGAGTTATCTACTCTGTATGCAATGCAAAGTAAACCTTCACTATATGTCAACACGATGTGCTCACCACGGTATCCGTTAACGGAGTCCCATAAAAAAATATATTTCTTGATATTTTATACAATGTGAATTAAAATAAATTAATAATTTTCAAATTAATGTCATATAAATTGTTAATTAATTATTAAAAATTCTTTATGAATTCAGTAATTCGTTTGGACCAAGTAATTGCGTGTAAAACTAGTTGTGATACGAGATTCAATAGTAAGTAAATTAAATATAAATCTGTTAATATACAATTTTTAATTCAAAATTAGTAACTTAATTATTTAAATTTTTGTTTATATGAGTAAAATTAAATGATAGAAGTATAAAAAATATTATTTTCTTATTTATTTATGTTACATATATATATATATTAGTAAATCTTTTTAAATACTACTTAAGTTTTATTAAATAAAATGTACAAATACATTTTATCAATCAATTTTTTTAATTATGTAGACATAGGATCGGCTTTTCGTTCGATTAAGAGCTGTCTAAGTAGCTGCGACGGTAATATATCTATTTTTTAATTTCTTTTTTCATCATTTACAATAAAATATTGATTAATTTTATGAATTTCAAATTTTCAAAACGTATGTAGTTTCATAAGCGAATATTTTATAAAAATAATAATTAGTTTTCATTTTGAAATAATGATATTTTTATAATTGTGTTAACTGAGTAATATGTAGTAACATTAAATTTTTAGGAAATTAAAAGGTTCATTCCATCAAAGCATCAAAATTCTATTATAAGAATATAATATTATTTGAAAAAGATAGTGATTAATTCTTCTTAAATTTACAATATGACATACACATATTATAATCTACAGCGATGATTCATCGGCGCAAATAGCATTAAAATTTACAAATTTTATGAAAATATGCAGTAAATTTATTTTATTTATACAATTTACTAAATTATATAACTAAAAAACTGAATATTTTATATATACTTATTTCGTTTTTCTACATAGAATTTATATATTAGTGAATAAATTTATTTAAATACAATTATGTTAAGAATTTTTTTTTCCTTCGATTAATTGACTTCAATAATTGATGAAGTACTTAAATGATAAAATATAAATATTTTGAAATTATAATTTATAATAAAAAGTACTCATTAATTTCTTCAAAAATAAATTTAATTAATTATATATTATGTTAATCAAATATATTAATTTTTATTTAATATATATTTACAAATAAAAAGTTATAAACAGTAAGATTTATAATTTAGTTATTCACGAGATATGCAGAGAACCATGTCGCGAGGATTGCAGAGAAAGGTTATCTGGACGTATGTAAAAATGTTAAAAGGAGTATCACAAATATTAATTCTATTAATATTATATTTAATTTGTAATATAAAATACTAAAGAAGTTCAAATTTTTTCAGGAAAAAATCGTTTTAACGATGAGAGATCAGAATTAAGAAAGAGTATGTAAATTTGTATAAATAAAATTAATTCATTTCCAAATTAATTTTTTTTTAAATACAGAAAATAAAATGAGTATAATTTTGCAGAAAATTTAAATTATGATTATGAAAGGGCTGAAAAAAAAAGAGGATAAAAATAATATCAAAATCACCAATTTTATATTGAATTCATAAAATAAGTTATATATGGAGAAGATGGTTGAAATAACATTTATTATGTACAGTTAATTAAAATTTATTTGAAGATTTTTACAATTATAAATTTTAGGGGAAAAAAGTAAATCAAAAAGTGTACACTCAGAATTTATTTATTTGAAACAAGTTCTGAACTGTAATTAATAATGATAAATATTTATTGCATGGGATTATACATAAACAAAAAGGATTGAATATTAATTATAGATTTAAATGTATAAATCATTTTAAATGTAATTTAATAGTTTTAATTATTTCTACACGTTGATATTTCTAGGTTTTAATTAAGATAAATTTATTTTAAAAATTCCCTTCTAGAGGAATAATCTTACTATTGTGGAATTACTTAGCCAATTATTTTTACAAAGTTATATAATGAATTTTGGATTAATAATATGAGTAAAAAACTGAATGAAAGTGAATTTTACGGGTATGAACTATTCACGTGCAAATGGGTATGATCGATCGAGAAAAAGAAACAATTTCCTTAAAGATGTTCTTACGCTAAATTTTTTGATTTCATAAATAGAGCTCTTTTCTTTATTTTTGGTTAAAGCGATGCATGTAAATGTTTGTATACTAACTGTTGATATGCTTGTGATTAGATACTTAATGTGCACTAGGCAACTACTACTACTACTATGATGGAAGATGCAGGAAAATATTTTGACGTTATCGTTTAGTGATCGGTAATAACTTCCATTGCGATAAATGTGGTAATAGTTGTTAGGTATTAAGTATCGTACATGTTGCACACGAAACATACTGTAGCAAAGTAACCCAATTTATCTATTAAATTTATCATAGGGATTAGAGTTTTAGATAATTCCCTATGGTACAAAAATGAAAAGGAACTACTTAGATCATAAAACAATATAGAGATTTGAGATGAGCTAATAACTCAAAATATCCGAAATGCATTAAGCTTTAACATGTGATCTCCTCCGAGTAGTAATACCACTGAGTGATCAGATTAGCCATTTCAATTGCTAGAAAGGGAATCCTGAGAAAAAGATCACGTGTCGGAGGCTATTCATTTAGCTAGAATATTTATGAAAAATCTAATAAATACACAAAATTTACGTTGATTTTCTTTATAAATAATAAATAATTTAGATTTTAGGTAATTCTAAAAATATTGACAAGGCTTATTCTATTGTAATCTAAACTATGAAAATAACGAATATGTAAAAGAAAAGTGACAAGGATCGAACAGTAAAAGTGTTGAAGACCTACAAAATATTTAGTAATTACTGGAAAAGTAAGAACATTCCTATATTCTTTTTTTACACCTGAGAAATACATAGAATTTGAGAAATTAATTAGCATCATAATAAATATCTTTCTCGTGTCTTTTTCACCTGGTATCTGCATGAATACGATACAGATACGAATTTTATTAATCAAAATTTTGAGTAACCCAGAAATATGTGGTGGAAAATTGAAATTATGATATTTATTTCAAACCCTGATAAAGTCTGCTTCATTATAAACGGATCATGAGGTGTAACTTAAAAATAAGATAAATTTAAAAAGAAAAATTAAGAAACATTGAATATCACATTTTATCAAATAAAATATCATAAAATTTAAAAAAATTAAATTATATTAATTAATATAATTAATTAATAATAGTTAATCGTCCGATGAAAATTGTTTTGAAATTATATGTATATTATTATAATGCTCTCACTGTAATTTATATTTAATTTTCAATTTATAATAATTAAACATTTTTATAAATAGAAGATTATTTAAATTAATTATATCCCAACACTTATTGTATTAGAATATTGTGATATTCTTAGTTATTTACTCTAAAAATATTAATACATCGATAAATATTTTTATTGATCACTGAAATCTTATTTTAATTGTTATATTTTGAATAATATAATAAAAAAATAATTGAAACCTTTATCATTCTTAAAAAAATACTATTACTTTAAAATACTTTTAACAATTAAAAAATAAATAATATTTAATGATTCGATAAAACTAAAGCATATGAAGATAATAAATTTGTTAACATGAAATTTTATTAAACATCAATATTTCGCTTATATTAAAAATTATAACTTTTTTATAAAAATGGAGTACAGTATACTTATTTATTTGATTTTTTTAGTTTTAATTAGATTAATAAAAGGTATATACTTTTATTACAATATTCTAAATAATTATAAAAATTTTTTTTTAAATTTTATATAAGTGCATGGATATATATGTATAGATTATAATATTATCTGTTAAATAGTAAATTCCGAGTATGATGTAGAGGATTGCATGGACTGTTGTAATTGTAAGAAAAAATCAGATATTTCTTTATACCATATACATATATAGCATAAAAAGTATATAGGGAACTCTATATTCACTATATTGACTCAATTTATTTTCGACATATTATTACTTTAATATTATTTAAAATAAAATTTTAATTATTTTAATTGAACGATAAAAATGAAAGAAAGGAATTTTTTTTAGCTCATGTACTATGAATAATATTTATATTAATTGAATCATTTAAATATTCAACTTTTCTTAATTCCTTATAAATGAATGTACAGTTTTATTTATTTATATCAGTATTAGATAATTATTAAATTCATAATCCTTAATTGAAAACGAATCATTAAATCAAACATTATTATTTCTGATAAACTCTTTTTATTATAAAGACCTTTTTTATAAAATGTAAATAACATTTAAATTGTATAAAGATGGCCTTGACAATGATGAAAAAATGTTTTGCGTAAACGTCAGCGTAAATTATAATTGTTGTTCTTAATTATATTTACATGTTTATATAGAAATCACTAATTCAATACCATTAATAAAAATAGAGGATGATTTTTTAAATAATATTTTATATAATAATGAATACTTAAAAACCCATACTAAACTAAATTTTAGATTACAAAATTAATCATTATGTTTAAGTTTAATTAATTTAACGTGCTATTGTAGCCTATGCTTAAGAGGAATTAATCTAGAAAAATTACCGTAAACGTATATAAATATTATGTTAGTCTTTCGTACTGAAATTCACGCTGAATCATACGAGTCCCCGAAAGATCCTAACGATGAACGACCGTCTTTTTATTTTATCAACCTGTAACCCTACTTAACCGCGTTAGTCTTTGATAAAATTATTGCACGCTTAATTAAATTTTTTCTTATGAGCCTATACTTGCACGTATTAGCTTTTGGGAAGGAAAATACAGAATATTTTGACACATTATTTTTATAGAACGAGGGTAAACGAACGCGAGGTTAGATTTCACTTGAAATATGGAATAGGTAAAATTCATAATAAAATAAAATAAATTTATATTTGAATATATGAAACATAGTATTTATTTTTACTTACTAATTTCTTTGTATGAATACAGTCTTTGAATCTCGCTACGTGGAAATGGGAATGAGAAAGATAGAGAGAGAGAGAGAGAGAGAGAGAGAGAGAGAGAACGAGAGAGGACGGCTCAAATGCACCCTGACCAATGAAATATATAATACAATACAATAGTCTTGCTCGCGATCAAAAAATGAATGTATCACCAACATTATATGAGCCCAAAAAATTTTAATACATCTTTAAACTGAGTCTCTTTTATAGGATTTTTCCTATACAGGAGAAAAGAATTTTTTTTGTTTTCCGCTGTTTTGTTTTTGCATTGGAATGAAAGCATTGGATCAGATTGATGAATTTTTTTCATCTCTTCACCTCGCTCATATTTCTGAGACTACTTTTTATTCCTTTCATATTGCTAAATTCATTGATATTGCGTTTAATTAAAATTTTACTATTGTCGAATTACTCCTCCAGACGATAATTAATCATTTTATTTGTTTTTTGTTCATTGGTTCAAATATTTTTTCTAACAGTTATTTATGTTTAAGCTATTGATTATTTTTTGGAAATTATACATTTGTTAATTTGTTAACATTTTTTTAACAAACTAATTATTTGTTAATTTATTAATTAATTGTAGTAAATTGTCAATTTGTTAAATTTTATTAACAAAACTATTTATTCGTTATTTTCTTAACTATTTATTGAGAATTAATTGTTTGTTAGTTTAACAATTTTTTGTTAAAAATGTATATATTCGATAAACTGTTAATTATTTGTTGAAAATGATTGAATTTTTAATTTATAAATAGTTTATTAAAATCTATTCATTAATTAATTCGTTAATTATTAAAAATTATTCATTTTTAGTTTATTACTTGTTTGTAAGAAAACATTTACTATATTTGATACTCTGTCGTTGTAAGTAGTAGAATTCGTTCAAAAATCAATCAATTCTCGGTTAAATTATGGTTTAGCCCTTAATAAATTTATTTATGTTTTCTTTTATCTGTGTTTTCCTTTTTCTCTAGATTCATGACAGTCTTTTATGTGATAGATATATTTATACTGGATAAAATTATTACTTGGTTGCTTTGACTTTTCGTCGCATTCTTAGAGAATAAAAATATGTTGAACCAATAGTACAAGTTAATTTTTCTGTGCTATCAAAAAAAATCTCCAGGCTCGAGGAATCATATCGTTTTTCTCTTATCTCCGCTCCTTCTTGATGTATTTTACAATCTAAATAAAAATCTACAAGGGTAATATTATTAAGAGTAATAATAGGTCCCCTTGTACATTTTATTGCAATGACAGGTGCATATTCTTTATAGGTATTCTATAGAGCATGTCACCAAGATAGAAACGCATACTTTTCAGTAAGTTTATATAAAAAAGAAAAAAAATGGTCCTATCATAAATATAGGTAGACCAACTGGTATTCTAAATTCATTTTAAATATGAGATATAATTTTTCTACACTTAAAATCTAGTTAACGGCTTAGCTCATAATACATACTACAAAACTTTATTTGAAATTGAATATCTTTCATTGTTCCTTACACTTCAACACAACATGTAAAAAAATTTTTTTTAAATAAAATATGGGTTTTTTATATTATATCAAAGTACAAAATTACATTTTATAATTCTATTATATTTTAAATAGTATACAAATAAAATTTTAATAAATCAATATTATAATTTAGAAATTAGGGTTGTTTCAAAAAAAGAAATCAGATGAATTCTTATAGAAATTAATTGTTATAGTATCTTAATAATTCTTTTTTGAATTCAGTAATTCCTTTAGACCAAGTAATTCCATGTAAAACGAGCTGTGACACGAGATTCAATAGTAAGTAAATTAAATATAAATCTGTTAATATACAATTTTTAGTTCAAAATTAATAACTTAATTATTTAATTTTTTATTTATATGCGTGAAATAAATAAAGAATATTATTTTCTTGTTCGTTTGTGTTATATATAATATTATATTAGTAAATCTTGTAAAATGCTACTTTTTTACAAGTTATTTCAAATGCGGTTACTGATAATTTAACAATTCATAGCTTAATATATTATTTATCTCTTTATTCACTTTTTCAAAAAAAATTTACAAATACAATCAATTTCTTTAATTGTTTAGACTTAGTAACGACTTTTCGTTCGATTAAGAGCTGTTTAAGTAGCTGCGATGGTAATCCATCTATTTTTTTAATTTATATTTTCATCATTTTTAATAAAATTTTGATAAAATTTATAAATTTTAAATATTCAAAGTGCATATAGCTTTATACGCAATTATTTTGCATAAATAAATATTGAATATTTCTTGACGTCAAATTCTTAAAAATATATACTATCTTATTTTTTAATGAAACAACTCTATGATATTTTTAATACTTATAAATTAGCTCATGAGTATAACTGTAAATTACGATATAATCTATTTTGAGTTTGAAAATTGTTTCATTTCTAAGTTATATAGCAAAACTAGCGAATTATAATTTATAAACATATTTTTTCTAAAATGAATATATTAAATTTCATAAAATGCTATCCATAAAAAATTTGTATATTAAGTATGATGATATTTTAGTATGTTAATATTTTTTTTTTTATAGTATTAAAAAAATTATACTTGTATATAATTATAATAATAGATGAAAATATGTATTAAACATAAAAAACCTTAAAATATTAGAATATGTATTTTTAATATTTTTTATAATTGCACAATTTTAATAATTTTTTAAAGTTATGTAATCTATACTAAAATTATATAATCATTGTTGATAAAAATTTATTAAAAACTTAGTTAACAGAATGAAAAAATTATTTTTAGTCATAATTAAAAATATCTATTCAAATTTTTTTTATTTATAAGATTTTTTATAAAAAAAATACTTTGTCTTTAGTATTTTCAATTCTTCTATGCACAATTAAAGTATTGTTAAATTAATTTATTAATGATTAATTTGATTAAAATCTATTTTTATTCTTTAAATTAATTGGTAAAATAAATAGGCTTAAGTATTTTATAATGTACTCAATTAATAACACATAATTTTTATATAATTATGATTTAAAATAAAGTGAATCCTAAGTATATAGAAAAAATTCATATAATTATATGATATTTTAATCAAAAATATAAATTTTTATTTAATATATATTTAAAAATAAAAATTTATAAACATTAAGATTTATAATGTAGTTATTCACGAGGCATGCAGAGAACCATGTCGTAAAGATTGCAGAGATCACATGACTGGACATAGTAAGAACAGTAAATGAAAAATATTAATTTTATTAATAATATAATTAATTTCTTTTAATTTTAAGAATTTTTTAAATTATAGTTCTAAAAAATTTCAGAAAAAAGACGTCTTAATGATGAAAAATCAGATGAAAAAAAAAGTATGATAATTCGTAAAAAAAATAAAAATTATAATAATAAATAATCAAAAATAATAGTAAAAATATAAGAATTTAAATAAATATATTTCTGCAGAAAGTTCAACTAATCAACAAAAAAGATCTGACAGAAGAAAAAAAGTTAAGAAAATTCAAAGTGTATCAGTTTAATTATCATACCGACAAGATCCAGTAAAATGGAAAAACAAGGTTCAAATCTAATCTATTATGTGTAAATAAATAAATACTAAAACATATGTAACTAAATGTTATAATTAAAAATTTTACTAAATAAATAAATGTAAATATAAACAAGTAACAATTGATATATTTTCTACAATTATTTATTCATAAATAATTACAAGAAATATTTTTTGAATGGTAAATGTAAGAAAAAAATTTTAATGGATTTGTCTAATATGGCCCATTTAAAACAGTCATATTTTATGGACTTAAATAAAAAATTAATTGAGTTTTGAAACTAAAAATATATTTAGTTACTCTAAGACTTAAATTTCCTAAATATTGTAAATATAATTTTTGTTCTGCCACAGCTTTTATAAATGATAAATCATGAGGGTAAAACATAATAATATAAGTATTGAAAAAATAGTTTCTTAAGGGTGAAGTTGAATAAAACAAAAGTCTAAATCGACAAATTACATTGTCTTCATCAGCTAAAACTCTAATCCCTATGATAAATTTAACAGACAAATCGGGTTACTTTACTACAATATGTATCGTGTGCAGCATGTAGGATACTTAATACCTAACAACTATTACCACATTTATCGCAATGGAAGTTATTACCGATCACTAAACGATAACGTCAAAATATTTTCCTGCATCTTCCATCATAGTAGTAGTAGTAGTTGCCTAGTGCACATTAAGAAAGTATCTAATCACAAACATATCAACAGTTAGTATACGAACATTTACATGCATCGCTTTAACCAAAAATTATGTAGATCATTATACATTTTGTTTAAATTGTCACTGTGGCAAAATTTGTTAGATAATAAAATTACCCTATCTACGAGGTTATATACAATATGCCTCTTTTGGGTCTTCGAATAATGCGAATGAAAATTGAGAATTCTATTAGAGTACATCGTTTTTTTTGTATCAATTCGTCAATATATTGTTGTTTTTGTTATGGATGGTAATGTCAAGGATGTTCACCGATTTTGACATTTCTGACTGATAAGTAAATTGTAGATGAGTGTTATAGTTATTGAATATATTTAACATAAGATCAACTTTACTATTTTCTATGCAAAATACAGTATCATCTACATATCTATAGTAGAATAAAAGAGAGAGTTGTTATAACGGTTTTTTAGAGTGTTAAGACACTCTCTCTCCAAATCTTCCATTACAATGTCTGCGGAAATAGGCGGTATTAGTGATCCCATTGGAGTACCAAAAATTTGTTGATAAATATTACCATCAAAAGAGAAATATATATTGTCAAAAAGAAAATTCGCTATGGCTATAATTTCATTGAAACGAATTTTGCAAGCGTTGTTGATGTGGGAAATGCGTCTTTCTAACTTTTAATTACAAGCTCCTTCCGGACATCTGTAAACAAAGAGTTTACATGAAGCGATAGGAACATATGATTTTCCGAGACCTGGATGTTCTTTATTTTTTTAATCAAGTTAAAGCAGTTAATAATTTTAGACTGAGGCTGTGGAATATATTTTTCAAGTGTGTATAATAATATTTTAGAGTGAAAATGCGTAGGATAGTTGAGACTAGATATAATAGGTCTCAACGGATTATTAAGTTTATGAACTTTTGGAAGTCCGTACGCTTTCGCTATGATCGTATGCGATTGCTATATTTCGAAAATGTTATATTTTTTATGAAGACATTCTTATTCATTAAGATTTTTTACAATGCATCAGCTTTGAGTTTTTCTATTGGATTTCTGTTTATCTTGCATTTTTAAGGTGTACTTCAATTTATTCAGAATAACACTAACATTGCGTTTATCTGCATGTGTACAGAATCTATCCTTGTTTCTATTAAATAATTGTTTAATTCTGTCAGTTTTTGTTATAAGACTATTTTTATTGTGTTTCTTATTATTGTTTGTGTTTCTGGTACTCTGATTATGTTACTTACAATGATTTCGCGAATGTATTTTTTTATGTTTTCATCCAGGTTTAGACTCGATAATGCTATTTCAACGTTTTTGATTACACTTAAGGGGTCATTACAAGACATTACAAGACGCTCGTCATGTTAAATTTTAGCCCTAGCGAAATAATATCAATAACATAGTCCAGAACGTGACAAGCGGATATATTTTTCACATATTTGTCTTTAAATGTTGTCGTATTAGTACTATGTTTCTATTTTGTTAATTTTTATAATTTTTTTTTAGTTTATTATTATGTTTATGTGCTTATTTTTATCATATTATATTAATATTGTTTTTAAATTGTACTAATATTACTTTATTAATATTACTGTTATCTATTTTTAATATTATTTCTTTGATGGATTTCTTGATTCGGACCGCTCGGCTCAGGAGCAGAACCTTTTCGGCTTTCTCTTCGAATACTCCTCTCCTCGATAATTCCGCCTTTTACGATATCGTGTCAGCAACCCTTTACCAATCTCCATCATCAGGATGACTTGAAGACAAACTTCCGAACCGTTCACGATATCGAGTCGGTTCAATTCTTTAAAGGGCTATTTCGTTCGAAAACCCTTTCAAGTCGAATTAGATTTCTGCGCCCTAAGGGCAATATTGCGGCCGTCGTAATGTTTTCATAATCGTCTGTTTTTCCGATATCGTGAAAATTTATATTTCGGTTCTCTCTGTAATTATTGTTTACTCTTCTGCGCAAGAAAATATCATTACGCGTTTCCACGTAACCCCAACATTTTCTTCTAATCTCACAAAAATTCAGTACGCTAAAATTTTAGAAAGTAATTATTAAAATATTATTACTCGCTGTGCGTCTGAATAGCAAATTATAACATCTGTATTTACATTGAATTTTAAAAAATGGCAATATCTTGCAAAATTTCACAAAAAAGATAATTTTTTGCGTGTGAAAATTGTAATTTATTAAATATCATATAAATTTTTGTGAATGATATGCAAAAAGTCTATTGAATATTTAATCAATATTTCAAATAAATTCATGAATCTTTTTTCAATTTAATATAGTACTCATTTTTAAATTATACTTACAAAAAATGTGTTTAAAGCTTCTTTAGATAATAATGTACATGTTCTAAAATAAAATTTGTTGTAGTTACGTTTAATTGCTATTTCAGATTTATATAATTCATTATATTCCTGCTAAAAAAAATTATTATTTCGAGCTGTCCAAGACTTTTGAATGATTTATTGTATTTTTTCTATTATAAACATACTATATCATGCTTCTCGACATAATTTTGTACCATAGACCAAACATTAGAACACTTTTTATGCTATGAAAAAAGTACCTACTGATATATATCAAAATTCATAAAAGAATTAGGAGATTCTTATTTTCTAAAATGTCAGTTATCCAATTTAGGATTTATTTTATTAAAAATTTTAATGAAAAATTGCATTTTTTTATACTTATTTTATTATGAAATAAAAAGACATAATTTTAACACTGTAATGTCAATAAAAAATACAACACTTCAACATTTATATTTAACATAAATTAAATTAATGTTTTAAAAATTATAATAAATACAATTTTATTGTTTTTAATTCTAAAAAATGTATACGAAAATATGCTTTTATACAATATATAGATTTATAATATCGACGAAATATAATTAAAAAATTAAAAAATATTATATAATATAGAATTATAGAATTTGTATGATCACCCTCCATGTTAATATATAGAATGTAGGAAGTTCCTTATAATGTAAAAAATTTTCTAACATAATTTAATTGTGAGTTGCGGCTTTTAAGGTACTTCTTACATTCTATGTATTAACATGGAGGGTGTTCATAGAAATTCTATAATTTAATTTACCACGCCCAGTTCCACAAATAAAAAATAAAAAAAAAAAAAAAAAAAAAAAAAAAACAAAAAAAAAAAAAACAAAACAAAAAAAGAGGCCTGCAAATCGACTCATTTTATGCCGCAACTTACAATTAAATTGCGTTAAAAATTTTTCTACACCCATAAAGAACTTACTATATTCTATACATTATATAATATATATTATTTATAAAACAATCTTTTCAAAATTTCCTTTTTTTTAACCAACCAATTTTTGTTTTAATTTTTTTATGTTGACCTTTACAGATTTACGTCCTATAATAAAAAAAATTTTGTTTATATCAATTAAAAAATTTCACATATTTTAATTATATTATAACTAATTTTTATAAAATTAGCTTACCTGTGTGAGCAGTCCTACATGCTTCACGACAATCACCTTCACAAGCTTGAGTGAGTGCTTCATATATAAAAATGTGAAGAAAAAAATTTATAAAAACATAAAGCTCAATAATCATTAACATCAATTATATATTTTAAAAAATTATAATATATTTACATCTGTTTTAAATTCATTTGGTTCATAATAACATATTCCGATTCATATAATTCTTTTTAATCCATCAAATTATATTATTTATATTCTGACCGTACTGGATTATAACAATGTTACTGTTTATTATTAAACTCTTAAACAAATATTTCAGTAATTTTATTAAAGAAAGAGAAATTATAAAAACGATAAATAGATTAATTTTGAAAAAAGGACTGCTAAATTGCATGCAAGTAAAAAAGTGTCAGATTTCATTTTAATGATTTCATCATTATAATTTTATTTATCTGAATGAAATTTTTATTATAAATTATTATTAAATTTATTTATATAATAAGTCATTTTTCAATGTAATTTTTTTGATAAGAAAATTTTATGTTTTCATACATTTAGATTAACATCTTTTAGTAATATTATATATATTTGAAAATTATTCTATTTTCATAAAATAAAAAGAAAAAAAGAGGTATTTATCTTAAAATTTTATTATAATAAATATTCAATTTTGAATTATCACACATTCACAATAATAAGTAAATTATAAAGAAATTCATTATTAATATTTAAAAAAAACTATAACTTTTTCACATTAATAATTACTCGTAATATATCTTCGTTCAAATAATAAAAAAAACACTTCTTAATAGATTTATTATTATAATTTTTTTAACATTTTTAAATACATTACAATTATATCGCTTGAAAATCATGAGTTATAAAAATATATATGTATTTTATATATTAGAAAATAAAAACAAATTTAAACCAATAAAATATTAATACTTTTTTAACCATACAGCTAAAATCAAATATAAAACATATTTTATAATGTGTTTCTTGATTTATAAATATATATTTTTTAATATGCAAAAAGCCTTTAAAAATTAAATTTCTACAAATATATACATGTATTTCTTCCAGACTATCAGAGAGAACATTTCAATAAAAACTATGACAATTTTTTTTTAACACCCCGCCTGATATTTTTTTTTACTTTTAGCTTATATCGTGGGAAGAGAGGTCATTGGGAAGACTTTTGAAACTTTTAGAAGAATTTAAGTAATAAAAAGTTACCAGATAGTATCGGATTAACCCACCGACCGGCATGGGCCGACTCTCTAAAACCTTCTCTGTGAAAAACGAATAGGTAACTAACCACGAACGTTATAGAATTTGAATAAAAAGAAGAAAGAGTATAATGCGGACATGAAAGAGTAACATCAATGAAAAACAGTCTAAGATATATAGTTAACGAAGCTAAATATTATAAAATGAAGGAATACAATTTTGGAATGTAGTAAAATGATTAATGGAGACTTCGCCTAACGCCATAATGCTATAAATAGAATGATCTAATGTTGGTTGACGAAGATTTTATGTAAGTATCACTGCTATGATGAAGAAACAAAGTTTAGCTTCTTTAAGAATTTTAGAATTTCTAACAAATTATTTATAGTGAAGAAAAACACTAATGATTTTCTGATAGACCGAATAGAGTTTTTTTAAAGTTTTGAAATCTACCGAACCCCAGATTACATAATTTTCAATGCTGTGTATAATGGCCTTGAAATGTTTAAATTTAGTATTAGAAGGACTACTTATATGGATAAAAAAGGGGGCATAAGAAATGGTGGGCTCCAAGAATTTTGTTTCAAATTGCAGTTACGTGGTATTTCCTTCCCAGACAGCAAAATATTTAACTGTTTTGTTCCATGTGATCTTATCCATGTCTATTAAAACTGGAGGTTAATTACAGGTGCGGCTTATAAAGAATATAACTTTGTATTTATCTTAATTAATGCAAAGCCTCTATTTAGCTAACCAAGCCTGCAAGGAAATTAGAAAATTTATGAATAGGTGAAAAAGTAAAAGAAATAGTATTCGAAGATTAAAAATAAATCATCAGGATAATGGACAATATAAATGTTCCTATCGGTCGGAATATCACTGATAAAAAGATTGAATAACAAAGGTGGGCATTTTGAATCATATGGTACATCTGCAGTTATTGGAAAAAATAAAAGAAAAATAACTGCTAATTTTTACTGAAATACAATTGAATAAAAACAAGCAGTTGAAGCTGATAAGATAGGGAGGAAAATTATGATGAATAGGTTTGTAAATTAAATCTTTATAACATAATTAGTCAAAAAACTGCAAAGCACCAATAGAATCATCACAATATTCCTTGTAAGATTAAGTGCTTCAGTGATGAATGCGGTATTGCGGAGGAGTTGTGGAATGTTCCATGGCTTTACGATAACCATGTTACAAATCTGGTAATATTTGATTTTGTCCACGTGTTCTTGAAAACAGCTGATTAATAGAGTTTCGATTATTTTTCTAAGGAAGGTTAATAGACTTATAGATCTATAACTATAGTAAGAGTTGGGAGATTTTTCTATTTTTGAGAGGCATATTAATAAAGCTTCTTTTCAACAGGATGAGAAATATAGCGTACGCATAATAGTATTATGTTTGAAAGGATTACCAGAAATTTAATAGGGAGAATTTTTAAAACAATGTTTTGTAACACATTCTTCCCAGAAGTTTCAGAAAAGAACTAATAATGCGTTTTCGTTCTTGAGGGGAGTTAAGAAGAATACCCATAGAGTACAAGTAGAAGACAATTCTGGAAGGAGTATACTATTTTCCAAACAGATTGCTTTCAAACAATATGTTTCAGCTCCGGATAAGTAATTATTAAAGGATTCAACTCGCAACTTTCCCAAAAAAGCGTTAGCAAAACTTAAAGTGTTTTTTGAAATTAGGATGATTGAATTTTTGCCATAGATATTTGGTGTCATTTTTCTCCGTGAGATAATCTTTGGAGAGAATAAGAGAAATAATTTTTGAAGGGAGATTTGGATACCTCTTTTGAATCGGAGAAATTTCAGATGTCCGTTGTTTAAAATCATTTAATTCTAACTGATGTCTGTAGTTACGTTATTTATTTTTAGGGAGAAATGGAGTATTCAACATTTATACGAAGGGAATTCTAAAAGGTAACGGAAATGTCTCGCTGTCTAATGTAATGGCTGATTTAATTGTAATTATAGGAGAAAAACATATGTCGCCATCTATGAGACAATTCTCAAGAATTTTTTAAAATCATGACTGTTATACCCGTTTCTAAAATGAATAAATAGTGAATAAATAAGAAAAAAATAGACTTCTCTATCAAAAGTAATTTCAGTTAAAATTATTTTAAAATTAAACGATTTAAATATAGTATTTGTAAATAAATTTTATTCTAAAATATGTATATTTATTCATATCAGAATGTGTATCTTACTTTCACAACTCGCAAGACATTCTCTCGCCGATTTATAATTTTGAGTTTCTAAACAAAGTAAAAAAATTAAATTATAATTTATTGAAAGCCTTAAATAATATTAAATTAATGATAAATTTATGTAATATATTTTTTATAGAAATATTAAATAATTAAAAATTAAAGTAACGATATTTAATTTTAGAGATAAAATTAAAATTATAATAATATTAATAATACTTTAGAGATAGTTCTATCCTTTTTCAATTCAGTACTGTGAATCATCATTATACGTTCTTCAACTAGTAAACTCATCAATAATTTAATTTACAGATGGAGAAATGGTCAACTACCTCACAGTATATTTGAAACGTATTGCAACGAATGTTGACTACGGGAATAATATTGAAACATACAATATAAATATGTTACAAAGCAAAAAAATTGAATAAATAATAGTTAGTCAAACAATTTAAACTCGTCTATAGAATAAAGATAATAAATTCAACGATAAAGTCAATATATGTAAAGAGATATGTTTTACGTGAATAAAAACCAAAGTGGTTGTTCAGCTTCTTGTAGTTTTTACTACTAGAAATCATTGGTTCCAGAAAAGCATAAAAACTATAACATTTTAAGGATGAATATATAAAAATATTCATTGTTGGTATAAAATAATCTCTTTTGATTACGTTAATATAAAAATACAATTATAACCTCATTTAGTAATGTACAAATATTTTTAAATAAATTTTTGTTTTAAAAAACTTAATATGAATATTAGTTAATATGTAAATAACGTTACTTACTAGAAAATTTTACTTCACATTTTTCTAAGCAGTCTTCTTTATCATCAATTGAAAATGCTATATTTTATTATAGTATTATAAATAAGTTATAAATTGGTTTTTAAATTAATTATAATATTTAACTTATATTATATTGTAAATTAATCATATTTGTTTAATTAAAATTAATTAAAATAATTGATGTGCGGTAATGTTAGTAAATTTATAATATTAGATAAATTACTTCAGTATAGTGATAAAAACACAAGAGAAAAGTAAAAAGTGAGTTTCAAAGACAAATGATTAAATAAATAAAGTAAATAAATTTTAAATAAAAGAAAATAAAGTACCAGAAGTATGAAAATAAAATTAATGCAGTTAATTAATAAAGTGAGTTAAAAAGATAAAAATGTTTTTTAATGGTATTTAGTTTTAACCTATGCACAGTAAATAGAACAATTAAATTCCATTTTTCTTTACTTATTCATTAACATACTTTTTATTATTATAAATATGCTAAATTATAATTGTAATAAGTGGCAACAATAATATATCATGATCTTATCCATCAAGGTATTTAATTATTATATAAGAATGTTTAAACAAAAATACCATAAATAATTTATTTAAATAAATTATCATAACAATTAATATTTAAACATATAAATAAAATTTATTATAAAATAATTAAATTAAAATTATATTGTATTAATGATATTTTTTATATATTTTTAAGTGTTTATAAAAATACTGTTGATTAATACAAATTAACATGAATTAATTTTTTATTTCATAATTTTTTTTAAATATTTACAAATTTATTTTTTATAATTAAAAAATATTAATATAATGCTACTATAAAAATAATTAAAAATATAATTCTAGATATTTTTTAAAACATATTTAAAAGTTTTTTTAAATTTGTTGTTTTCTTTTTAAATTTTTTATGTATTTTTTTAAATTTAAACATGTTTAAATTTTTTTATGTATAATAATTCAAATTAATTAAATATGATATTTCATTAATATTATAACGATTTATTTCATTTATTTTCTTGTATAACTTATTTTGTATAATTATAGTTTGTTTATGTTAACAATTTATAGTCAAACATAGATCATTAAAATTTAATTTTTATACGAAATTTTATTATCTTTTATTACCAAGCATTTGTAGATTTTCTTTATAAAAATGAGATTAACGATATTAATTTTACAAAAATAAAATATTTTTTTTTCTTGAAAAATTTTAGCATTTGAAAGTGAATTGTTAATTATTTATGGAATAACTTGTAGTAACAAATAATACGCACTTAAAATATGGAATTTGACCAAATATTCAATTATTGTCTATACAATAAATATAGATTATTTATACAATATATACAAGGCCTATCTACGAATTATCCAGTTTTTTTTAAAGGATATACAATAAGTACATTTTCATTCAAAAGTTTTGAAAAATTTTTATTTTACATAATTTGTAAAATTAAAATATAAAATTATGCGCATTATAATAAAATAAATGTTTTTTAATAATTTTTACTTCAAAATTTTTTGTTTTAATATAATTATTTTCATTGTATAACTTTATTATCAAACTTTTAGACAGTATTATCCAGACATGTTATATAACATAATAAAAATCAATTATTTTTTCTAGCTATTTGAATAAAAAAAAATAACAATGATAATTGTTTTACATAAAAAAGCTTTATAAAAACATGTAAAATTCGTTTATTTTATTTATTTATTAAATTTCTTATAAATTAGTTATTCGTAAAATAGAAAAAACATGGCCACGTTGCTTTTTATTTTTGGAAATTGGTATAAATATAAATTCAAAATATGGTACGAAATACCAATTTCGTATCATGTTTTGTTTTTATATATTGTTTACTGTGTTTTATGGTCGATGATATTCTGTACTACTATTCCGTTTACTGTTATTAATATTTATAGATAATATCAATGGATTACGTATACTTGATTACAACAAAAAGTTTTAATATGAATAAAAATGATTTTGTTATTTTAATCTATACATTTTAATTCAATTTTTTCCAGATACAAGTAATTAAATGTATTTAGACACACACAATACATACATACATGGTTTATCTATGAAGTATTGATTTTTTTTTTCATTTTGCGACTATTGGTTGTAGAAATTTTGGAGGGGTCTTAAAATGTTGACAAACTCTTTCCTCGTTTGTCCCTTTTTTTTTTGTTTTTTCGATAATTAGATGCGGCAGGATTTTCCTTCGCTCGAAGGGTGTTTTTCAAATTTTTGACACGGCGCGCTGAAGCGATTAGTGAAAAACCACTACGCGAAAATATTTTGTTCAAAGATTAGAAAAAAAAAAATTCTTACCTTTCTTTTTTAAAAGATGATTTATTGGTGGACTTATAAGCAGTTTGAAAAAAAAATTTTAAATTCTTCAAAATAATTTCCTCGTGTATAAACACATTTGTAAAGGCGTATTTTCCAAATTTCAAATGCATCTTCAAACTCTTCAGCTTTGATATTTTCCAAAAATTTTCACATTTATAAATTTTTTTGTACTGTATTATACACTGTAGATCGTATTAAGTTTAGTTTTTCCACGAATACTCTAATCGTTAATTGACGGTCTGAATTTAAAACTTCTAACACGCACCGGGTGTTCCTAGTCATTTGAAAGCTTTTTAGGCACCCAGATGGAGGCTCGTCAATGATTCTTTCTCGGCCCTCTTTAAAAGCGCTCTGCCATTTTCCACTTAGCGATTTTGACATGTAATTATGTCCATACGCTTCTTGCAACATTTTATACGTTTCCGCACTGTTATTTTTTAATTGCAAACAAAACTTTATCGTGTAACGCTGTTCAAGTAGTTGCCCCATCGCGCCGTGTCAAAAAACTGAAAAACACCCTTCGCGCGAAGTAAAATCCTGCCGCTTCAAATTATTGAAAAAACAAAAAAAAAAGGGACAAATAAGGAAAGAGTTTATCAACATTTTAAAATTTCTCCCAAATTTTGACGACTAATAGTCGCAAAATGAAAAAAAAACTCGATAATTCGTGGATGAACCATGTATACATATTTGAGTATTCATAACCAACGATGCCATGTTTTCTTACTCTTATGTGTACAAAAATTCAAACTTTTGTCATTGGCAGAAGTGTATTTTTTAATCTGCGCTGTTCAAAAATTACTTTAACACATCACTTTCCATAAAAATACGTGTTTAATAGACGTTTCTATAACTATCATTTAAAATGATTTCAAGTGCTTTCAATTTTAAAACATGCTTTTTTAGTAACTAATTGAGCTCAGTTTCAAAACTTTATTGATACGAGTTATACATTATACATCGCTACTGTTAGTCGTAACGATTTGATGATGAAAATGTAGCAATAAGTTATTTCTATTTGTCCTTTTTTTGTTTTTATGATAATTAGAAGAGCCAGAAAAATTATTTCGAAGGATATTTTTCGATTTTGTGGTGCGGCATAACGGAGTGACTAGTGGCACAGCGCTATGTGATAAAATTTTGTCTTTCGACTTGGTAAAAACACTATAGAGATTTTTTAATACTAAAAAAGGTTTTTAAGGGTGAGTGTTATTTTGTCAAGTTACAAATAAAATTTAACATCTAAATCTGTTCCAAAAGTCGTTTCATTGATCCGTATCATAAAACTGAAAATCTTTCTTCGTACAAAACAAAATCATGCTGCTTCTAATATCGAAAAAAACGAAATAAATAAAAAAACTCCCGCCCCATACTACATTTTAAAATCTTTCCTAAACCGCTACGACTAAGAGTGACTTAAAAAAAACTCGAAACTTCGAATATAAAGTATATATACACATATATATATTATTACCTAATACATTAACTTATCAATACTTTAAATAATATTTTATTGATCTATGAATATTCGCTATAGTAGATTCATAAATGCATATACATGAGTAAAGCATGATTTAACGTACATATTTATATATACATATATATTTAACTATAATTTTATTTAATATTAATATTAATTAAGTTTTTAGAATAATAATTTCCTAATAACAATATTATTTATAATACTTGTGATTTTTATTGTTAATTTAAAGGTTAAAAATTCTTGTGCAGTTCATAATTTTTAAAAACTGAGATTTCATGTAATTGCACAAGACTAAATGATAATTTAAATGTAGTATAAATTTTAATTTTTTAATAGAAATTTGAATTAGATTATTAATTAATTATTCAGAAATATATATATTTTATTAAAATTATTTGTCAGATGCATTTTCTATGAAATTAAAAAAATTCTAAGACTAAAAAAAATAAAAAATAAAAAACAAATGGAACGAAAACATTAATTTAACTTATAGTAATATTTAATTGACATATAAAATATTAAAATATTTTATATATAATGAATTATTCTATTTTTATAAATAATGAATTATTGTATTTTTATAAATAATATTTAATAGGTTTTCGTAAAAAATAAAATTCTATTATATATATTTATATTAATAATTAAATAAAAATCATACTAGTGCAGCATGTTGTACATTTTTCTTTTGTAAAAGTATTGACAACTCCTATAAAATACAAATAAAAATAACAATAGTTTATTTTTCATAATAGTATGTTTTTTATTATATACCTTCGCAAAATATAAAGTAGAACAAGAAATTAATAAAAACTAATATTAAAAATTGTCCTTTTTTTTTCAAGTGATCATTTATAACAGTATACATAACTGACGGTGAAATGAAAATAATAAAACAATGTAAAAAAAATTAAAAAATATTTTCGTTTGAGTTACTCATTAAAATATATATTTGTAGATTTTTTGTATTCAAGTATTATTTTAAATAATAAAACTATTAAAGTACCGTAATTATTTTTATAGCATTGTTTTTCAACTTAAGATGTACTAAAAAAAATAATATTTTATATATTACCTTATATATTAAATATTTATACATATGTATTATATAATTATGCTAAGTACATTAAAATTTTAAGATAAACATTTTTCTTTTGACACAGCTTAGTTCGTAAGATTATAAAATTAAAAAAAATTTCAAATACTCTAATAATAAATTCTGTGTTTTCATTTGATCCTTTTAAATTTTTTATAAATTTATTAAAACTTATAAAATTAAAAAAGAAATTTTTTCATATATTAAAGTTAATAATATTTTAGTAATAATCTTATGTATAACTTTAAAATAATTTGTACATAATGTACACACGTGATAATAAATCTTATATTTTGTACTGTCATTTTTTGTTATGGACAAAATTTAAACCAATTGTCATCATATATAATAATGATCAAGTACTTTGTTTTAAATTATGATGATTATACGTATTGATATTCATAATGGAAATCTTAATACTATTTTCCTATAGACCTGTTTTTTCAATATTTTATTCAATATTAAAATTAAATTTAAAAAAGTTTAAATTTCACGCGCGGAGTTGTACCGCTCAAAGCCACTAGATGGCGTATTCCTAATTTGAGCTTTCCTCATATGAAAAGGTTGCGTGAGGTGATATATACAGGTCCCTCATTACGCAATCAACCTTCTTCTTTCTTTTTTTTCTCTATATAATTTATAGCTATATAATATAGTTTTGAGGTCTGTCTCTCTTAGGCAGATATTTTCTCACTTTAAATTAAGAATACTTAGTATAATATATACTAATTGAGAAAAATCTCTTATTTTATACCCTTTGAGTATTGACATATCTGTACTGTGCCTACCCCCTTTATTTTGAGAAATTTCATCTCTATTTTTTGTTCATCTATTTTTTGTAAAGTTATTTTATAGATGTTGATAAAAAATAAAAAATATATGACTTCATAAATAAGTTCACATTTATAGTTTGTCATTTGATGTTATTTTTAGTTCAATAGCAAGATATATTATAGTCTAGAAGAAACGTTATGTATAATATGTAATACAATGTCTGATATACAAAAAGTTGGTTGCGACTAGAAAAATCATAAAAATTATACAATTTTCATTAAAAAAATATAGTTACATACAAATTTAATAAGAAAAGAACTTAAAACTAAAAAATAATTAGCTTTATAAAATTATTGATTTAATAAAACGATAATCTTTGTGTGTATCAAGAAATAGGAAATGGAAGTATAAGAGAATAAAAATGTATATTATTCATATTCAATTTATTTTTTAATAAATTTCATTCATTCTATTTAATTTATTATTCAATAAAAGTATAATATTGTATAATTATTAAAGGTTTTTATAAAAAATTGATTACATGGTCTGTATAAATCATTTTAATTGTTTTACCATAAGCTTATTTTCCTTTGATTCTATATTTGGAAATAAAGGCTTGCCGTTTTCATCTAAAACTTTAGAATAATCATGTCTAAATATGGTTTTATATCCTAAGCTTTCTCCTATAATCTGTGATGGCACTGACGTAAAATGTGTTGAGGTTATTGTTATTCCATATTTTTTACCAATGAGATCTCTGGTTTTTTGTAACAAAATGTTTATATATACTAACGAATTTTACTTATTATTAATAGAAATATTATATTTTAAAAAAATTATATAATACTAATTTATAAATTATTAATATATAAATATAGAATATCTTAAGAGATTTTAATACATTATCAAAATACTTCCCATTTTTATTACATGATTTAAATAATGCTTGTGCATATAAAATATAATTTAAAATTTTATAAAATGTCAAATAAATAATAGATGTCTGAACATAAATTTTTACCATTATTTCTAATACTTTTACAACGCTGTTTATCTTTCCTAATCTCTCTCTGTCTGTGAATATATATCTGTATGTCTGTCTCTCTCTCTCTCTCTCTCTCTCTCTCTCTTTCTCTCTCTCTCTCCTTCTCTCTCAAGCACACATACATAGTGAATATAAACAACCTACTGGAGAAGTAAAATAGGCTTCACAAGTACTTTTATTGCTCCTGCCTGCTTGTAGATATATAGCTTCATAGAGCCGCTCATAACAAGTTTGAGAAGGCGAGGCAGAGATTTTTATTTCACCCAATTTTTATCCCTCACTTACTCTAATGCCTTACTAAACGTAACACTCCTCACTCTTCACAAAAAATAAGTTCGACAACCACTTCAGTCGTGTCTTTATCGACTCTAATATAATATAGTTGACGAATGTATCAAGGCTCTCGGAAATATTTATTACTGTTCAACTTTACCTTGGTATAATATAAATGAGTTGGACATCAGAAAGGCGGTATTGCATTTTAATACCCAGGCACGTGGAACTGACGGAATCCCACAAGTAATTGTACGAAAAGCATCCGCTACTATTGAACCCATAATCCAGAGAATCTTCAACTTATCTTTCAGCGAGTTCCACTTTTAATCGCTCTGGAAAAAGTCATTTGTATGTGGTTTGAGTAAGGTAACCATGCCAATTACTCTAAAGAATTATTATTCCATCATCCTCCTATGCTTCTTATCTTGAGCTCTGGTCTAGCTCGTGCATAAACAGTTGACACTATACCTTGAAACTCAACTATTTTTTGACCTACTTTTCGCGCTGGTTACTCCACTTAGTCTGCTCTAAAAAGTAACTAATGATATCAAATGTGACATTGAACATGATCACTCTTCTCTTATTACTTTACTTCAGTAAGGCATTTGACATGGTCGATTATGCTAAACTACTACGAAAGCTTCTGTATTTCAGCCTCTTTAGAAGGATCATTAGATGGATCGCATCTTATCTCATTGGTAGAAAATACGCTGTTCTAAGTGTAGATGGCACATTATCTTCTTTTATAAACCTCAAATATGACATATCGCAAGGTGCGATGCCTGGATCTCTATTATTTTCCAATTACATCAATAACATCATTATATGCCTTATAGTGCAAATGTCGTAGCTGATATATACAGATAATCTTCAGATATATTGTCAGTGTTCCCTTGAACAGCTAGATGCATGTTCTGCCATAATAACAAAAAATACTGATAAAATCAAAGCTTGAGCTGCTAACAACCACTTTCAGCTGAATATAAATAAGACTGAAATCATTGTCATCAGCTCACCTTACTTTATCATCAAACTTAGGAATAAAACTAACCCCTACATGATAGTTGAAAACTCAAGGGGTACCTTACTACTTATGGAATATTAGAATATATTTCATAATAAATGAACCACGAAGAGAATTTACCAGGAATAAATACGTAGAATATTAAACCCCACTCAAGATCACAAGAAAAATATATCTATAATATATATCGGAACTTCTCTTAGGAAATTCTAAAATAGTTATTGGATCAGAATTGATCCTGGTGAGTTCACCAGAAAATTCTCATGATTGTGTATAAAAGATCACTAAAAATCATATCCAAATTTAATCCAGGAATTCTATATCACGACTGGATTAAATATACGTAACCGAGATAAAACACGCACTTTGTAATATTTTTAATTCGTGTATATACTATACACGTGTAATACTCTAGAAGTTGCTCTGATATTATCCTATCCACTAGTTAAGGCTGAAAAGAAACAGGAAACTGCGCACGAAACACTTTATTTTTTTCTTTTACTACATCTCAGCATTTATCACTATACTCGTCTCTGTAATCTGTAAACTTCAGGAGTTTATGTGTATATGTATAATCAAGTATAAAGTTATGGATATATAGTATTTTTTAATATTAATGAAAGTAATTGTTCTTAGAGAAAAACCTTATTCTAGATTGTACTGCGATTTTGTAGTAATTAAACAACATGGATATATACTCTAAAATAACAGGTTCCTAAAAAAGTGGGCAAGAAGTGAAACATTTATTTTTAATATTATTCCACAATTATGAGACTTTGTATCTTGATTCGTGATTCGCCGTTACGAGCTTCGGGAAATATACAAAAGTGCTGGCTTAGATTTATTAGAAGCGAAGAAAAAGATATATTAAAAGAAAGGATTTTAAGAAAGGAATAAAATAAGACAAAGAAAAGTGATAAAAAGTGAAGGTGACAAGAAAGTGCTGAATAAGTGAAAAGTGCAAAGTGAAGGTTAGAAGGCAATTTCCGAGAATTCAGAAAGCTGCACGCGAGAACCCGGGAGTATAGAAGAAACTGAACAAGATAGGAAACTCGATCCGACGCGCAGCCCCCCCCCCCGCGCGGCAGCCCACCCTAACCACGCTGGCCCACGAGAAGGCAGAGAGGGGCGGAAATTCTGCGGGAATGACCAGGAGAGGAAGAAGAGCGAAAAAAACACAACACAGACTCTACTGGAACTGAAAAAAATGTAACCTTTGAAAAAAATAGAGAGGAAAAATTAGAAATTCCAGAAAAAGAGATAGAAAAAGATAAAGATTTACTAAAGATAGGGGAAGAGTTAAAAGAGGATAGGGAGGCGTTGATGAACTGGGTGGAAGCAAAAATAGAGAGTATGAAAAGAAACAGAGAGAATATGAGCAGAGAACTAGAAAGAGCATCGAATAGAATTAAAGAGTTGGAGGAAACTGTAGAAAAATTGGAAGACTGGAAGGTGGAAGCGGATACCAAGTTATGTTGGCTGGAGAATGAAAGACCGGGGAGTGAATATGGAGGTATAGAACTAGGAGATAAGGACATCGAGACAGGGTCCAGTAAATCTGGAGGAAGCAGAACCAGCTTGTCAATAAGGTCAAGGTTATCAGAAAAAGAGGTAACGGAGATGAGAAAGATAGTATGGGAGAAAGAAAAGAGAGAAAGAGAAGACAATTTGGTGATAAAGGGAATAGATAGAACAGAGATAAGAGAGAGGGGACTAAAGGCACGGATAGAAGACTTTCTAAAGGACAGATTAACAAAAGAGAAGAAAATAAAAGATACTTGGTGGAGTGGGAGGGTGATAATAGTTAGGTTCATGCACAGGGAGGAAAAAACTGAGGTGTATAATGCAAGGAGACATTTAATAGGTACAGATATTTTTATAGAATTCGATCTCACGTTCGAAGAAAGGAAAACGCAAGGAGAAATAACAGAATGGACAAAGAAGGTGAGAGCAAAAGGGACCGAAGCGAAGATAGGATATAGGAAAGTGAAACACGAGGGACAGTGGATAAGATGGGAAGATTTTAAAACGATAGATAGAATCATGAAAGAGATAGAACATAAGGCTAATAAAAAGGAACAAGAAAGGGAAAGAAAAGGCGAGTAGAGAAGAGAAGACCCAGAAAGAGAAGGAGAAGAGAGGCGCAATGAGAAGACAGGAGAGCTCTCCCAAACGAAAACAAGGATAGACAATAGAAAAGAGAGAATGAAGAGGCGAATTTAGCATAGAATGGGAGTGGACTAAGGAGAAGGAGGAGAGAGAAGAAAGGGACAAACTTAAAAAAAAGACAAAGAATGTAAAAACAACACAGAAAGAGAAAAAGAGTAGGACAGAGTGGGATGAGAGAGAAGCAAGAAAACCGGAGAATAGACAGATAGAAAAGATAGGAAGAAAAATGTGAGAGACACAATAAGAGACATGGTTTTTTGGAACGCGGCAGGCATATGGAATAAAGATAATAACTTTTGGAATTACATAAAGAAAAATGATTTTGTATACCTGGCTGAGACATGGCTTGAAGGAAAAAATAAGGAGAAATGTAAGAAAAGGCTACCGAAGGAGATGACATGGGAAATCATTGAAGCTAAAAGAGAGAAAAAGAGAGGAAGAGCGAGAGGAGGATTCATTATAGGAATCAAGAAAGATTGGGATATTAAGATAGAAGAGTTCGGCACTAGCAAACTAGAAGGGCTAATTAAGACAAAAATAGAAACAAAAGAGGAGGATATGAAATTAGAGATATGGAATATATACAACACGGAGAATATTGAAGAAAAATGGGATATGATAGAGCAAGAAAATGACAAAAGTAAGGCTAACATCATAATAATGGGAGATATGAATATGAGAACAGGACAATTAGGAAAATTCATGAGCAGAGAGGGTGATGGAGGAATGGAGAAAAGGAAAAGTGAGGACTCGAAAATAGCCAAGAAAGGGAAAGAACTAGTAAAAAGAATAGAGGGAAATGGATGGACCATATTTAATGGAACAAAGATGGGGGTGAATTTACATACATGGGGGCGCGTGGCAATTCAGTAATAGACCTAATCATTGGGGACGAGATAATAAGACGGAGAACAGAAGAAATGAAAATTGAGAAGAGGATCGAATCGGACCACGCATCAGTCAGAATGCGAGTGCGAATAGACAAGGGGAGAAAAGAGAAACTGAAGAGAGAAAGATACTAAAAAAATATGAATTGAACTGTGGGACGAAGAGAATAGGGAAATATACAGAAGCAGAACAAATAGGAGAGAAAAAGAAGGTGAGAATGAACTAGAGAAGAAATGGAAAGCACTAAAAAATATGATCAACGAAGCAGTGCAAAAGAAAGAAATAAAGGCTAAGGAAAGGCAAATGGAGCATAGAAAATGGTGGGATAAAAAATGTAAAGCATTAAAAAGAAAAGCAGAAAAGCTACTGGAGAAATGGAAGAGAACAAATGAGGCTTACAAAAAAGCTAAAAGAGAATGGAAAGCCACATGTGAAAATAAAAAAAAAGAGAACGAGAAGAAAGAACATGAAATACTAAGGAACTTAAAGGACGAAGGAGAGATATGGAGATACTTAAGTAGGGATAGAAAATGTAAAGAAAAAACGGATGAATCGATAGGAATAGAGAAATGGAAAATGCATTTCAAGAAATTATTGGGGGAAGATAAAGGCAGAGTAAAAAAGGCAGCAAGAGAGGTGACACAGAAAACAAACATAAGTAGAGAAGAGATGAAGGAATTAGACTAGGCAGATTTAAAAAAAATCTGGATGGAACTTAAAAAAGGAAAAGCAAAAGGAATAGACGGTATCGCAAATGAGGTGTGGATATATGAAAGTGAAATAATAAAAAAATAACTAAGGGAAATAATAAGAAGAATATGGATGGGGGAAGACATGCCTGAGGAATGGAGAACAGCGGTAATAATACCAATATTCAAGAAAGGGGATGAGAAGGAACTGAATAATTATAGAGGCCTTTCGATGCTAACATCAGCATATAAAATATGTACGGGTTATATAAAAGAAATTGGATAGAGAAATAGAAGAGAAAGGTGTGGTGCCGAAAATACAGGCTGGTTTTAGAGCTAATAGGTCTACAATAGGCAATATTTACATACTAGATCATATAGTAAAATGAACATTAAAAAAGAACAAGAAACTATATGCAATGTTTATAGATCTAAAGGCGGCATTTGGCAGGCTGAATAGGGAGAATTTATGAAGTATAATGGAGAAGGAAAAGATAGATAAAGCTACAGGAAAAAATAGAGAGATTGGATGAAAATAGATTGATAAAATGTTACCTCGAGGAAAAAAACAGGAATGGAATGAAAGAAGCACAACAGACTGGACCGAAAAATGGCTGAACAGTATTGGGCTCAGCCGCAGACAAATAGAGATATGGAACGAAAAAGGGAAAGACAAATGGGGGGAAATTATAAGAAGAGAAGAAGACATAGAAAAACAGAAAAGATATAGGAGAATAGAACAAGCAAGATACAACAAGACATACAAGAAAATAATGACCATAGAACTACCGGAATACCTGAAGAAAGGAAAGAAGATAAAAGATATTAGAGCAGTGGCGAAGATAAGATGTGGTAACATCGCGAAAAATAACAAGTATTGGTTAAAAAAAGAAGAAGAAACATGCAAACTATGCAATGAGGAAGAGGGGGACTGAGCGCACCTACTGGAGCGTTGTAAAATGGTAAAAGGAAAAATAGACAAGATAGGACTGCAGAAAGGATGGAATGACGAAAAGGTAATAAGAGAATTCAAGAATGAAAGAGAGAACCAAGCGATCAGGATAATAGTCAAAGAAATTATAAGAGAAAAAGGAAAATATAAATAAGGTGCTAAAGATGATAACAAAAAACGAGAGAACAAGAAGACTGGCTGTACAAATAAGATAATTAGAACATATAATGCTGTAATGATGTAAATGATGTAAATGATGTAAATGATGTAAATAATATAATGTTAATTATAAGGCAAAAAACTGTATAAAAAACATGTACAAAGACCGCTCCCGGGTTGAAAGGCTGAAGTCTGTATTTAATAATAATAATAATAATAATAATAATAATAATAATAATAATATTACTCCACAATTATGTAAAAAATAAGTAATTTTAATATATTATAGTTTATAATTATTGAAATGATTAAATGTTCATTTTTTCCTCCACCTGATTAAAAAAATAGTTACTGCCGGTGGCACATTACACTCGTACCTTAATGCACTATTTATGCTAATACATAAAAAACTTTAACTTCTTAACTGTTATAGAAGGGAATAAAGAAATAATATATTTTAATGAAATGCATTTTTTAAAGCCATTGTTTCTTTTCAGTGAATACATTATTACAAACTGAGAAACTCTCTTTATTTATTCATGGTTGAAGTTTATTGTGAAAAAAATAATTTCGGCGAATTTCAAACGCCTTATTATCATGGAAATTAAATTAAGAGTGTAAAAGGCTGAAAACAGTATTACATTTTTTGATAATAACAACAACAATTAGAGAGACAAACACATAAATTAATCAGGTGTAAATTGTCATAAATTTTATAATTAAGTAAAGAATATGTATAAATTATTGGCAGATCTTGTAAGAATATAAAGAATATAAAGAATATATAAATATAATAATTTAGCAAAAATTGAAAAATGGAACTATATAATGTTGATTAGTTTGTTTAGAGTTTCTAAAAAATTATAAAATAATTTTTTTTCAAATTAATTTTAAGTATCTCTTTTTATATATGATGACTTGTATGCATCGATATACTTTTGTAACTGTTTCTTTTATAAATTAAATATTTATAATTATAAGATTTTAACGATAATTCATCTATTTTATCCGTATACTTTTTGTATTATTTTTTTTCGGAGAGGCTTCGATCATAATAAGAAAAACTCGAATAAACTGCACATTGCAAAACTACATCAATTTTTATATTTCTAACAAAGCTACGAGTTAAAAGTAATTTATTAATTTAATACAATGTAAAGAGATCAATGTGTATTGTAGTACTTAATTAATAATATATTACAAAAATAATTTTTTTAAAAAATATTGTTTAAATAAAAATGCAAATAAAATAGTAAAATAATAATAGATAATTGCAATAACTTAAAACTGAAACATGTTAATATTTAAAAATCATGAACTAATATTTTCCCTTTTTGTTTAATTTAATTGTACTAAAGTAGTGTTCGTAATAACTACATTGAAAGAATAGTACGTTTTAAAAAAAAATATATAAAAATTGAATAATGTACATTCAATCTTCATCAGACTTATATAACTAACGCATTCAATATAAAAAAAACTAAATTTTATGATTTCCTCAAGACAAAATTCAATCAAAAATTTATCTATAACAATAACCTGTACATTCATTTATTTCTCTATTTCTACACTCCTATCTAAACATAAATTGATTCTACACCCTTATATAAACAATTATCTTCTCATTAAGGTATTTTACGATCAGTTCTTCTTGAATATGATAACACAAATGCCAGAAAATATGATATACATTCATTTTACATATTTTAATCATTAAATTAAAAAAAAAATAATACATGAAAGTTTGAAAAATTATATTTTAAATATTATATGCTGACAATATATATGTTTAATATTTTATTTACCGTGCTCGAACAAGATGAAACCCAAGTTTCTGTCCACGCAAAGCACGTTTTACAGTCAAACCCATAGCAACAAGGTATTTGTCCACATTGTACATTTTATAAATATTTATTTCGTTGGATATCTGATTTAAGTAATCCAATATTTTCTTTGAATTTACCGATTTAAAATTTGTCTGTAATAAAAAAAAATGATATGTAAATGATCAAAATATATATATTATAATATTATTCCAAGCAATAGGGCACTTTTTAGGTCATGAAAAAAACAGCAAGTGATGCATATCAAAATTCCAAAAAAAATCAGTAGATCCTTATTTTATAAAATGCCACTCATGATATTCAGAGGTTTAAGGATAAAATACATTTTTTTTACTTTTTTTTTGTAAAATGAAAAGTCTTAATTTTAACACTATTCTTATTATGGTATTCTTATTGGTAAATGTACAAAGTTATTTCCAGCTCAATTGACCTTATATTTTTAGATTTGTCAACTATTTTAAAAAATATAATAGTTGTACAATAAATTCTGTATCTTATATTTCATTTAAGTATTTCGGATTGTATAAGATATGAGAATAAATATGACCGAAAACGGCCGAGCGCCCAAGGAGTAGAGAGAGTAATAACAGGGAAATTTAACTCAAAAACTAATAATCCGATGAATTTAAAATTTTGTAGAAATAAAATACATATTAATTACTTTAATTTTCCAAAACTATAGTTTTAATCTTAAAAAATATAAAAATTACAAATGTTTTATAAAATATAAAAATTACAAATTTTTCAATTTTTAAAAAATTTTTTCACTTCAAATTTCCCAATTGATTTATATAAAAATAAATTTTCTTCCCAATTTAATTACCTGAAAATCTTCTAATGACAGTATGGTGTTTAAATTAAGACTTTTCATAATTAACTCTTTTAAACTCTTTCTTTCTTTTATAATTAACTCTTTTTAACTTTTTAAGCGTAACTCTTTTCGAGTAGTTGCTCCATCGCGCCGTGTCAAAAATTCGAAAAATACCCTTCCCTCGAAGTTAAATCCTGTCACGTCTAATTATTGAAAAATCAAAAAAAAAGGGACTAATAAAACCAATAGCCGCAAAATGAAAGGCAAAATCTCGATACATCGTGGATAAACCATGTATGTCCAAGCAATAGAGCACTTTTTAGGTCATAAAAAAAGCAGCTAGTGATGGATATCAAAATCAGCAGATTTTTATTCTCTAAAATTCTACTCGTGATGTTCAGGATTTTTTTATTAAGAATACTTACAAGTTAATAGAAAAATAAATAGTAATAAAGTAATAATATTTGCATTGCATTTCATAAAAAAAGCATACAATAGCACAATAATATCTCTTGTTTCAAAAATTACTTATTAATAATCAATTTTTAATTTAAGATTTTTGCAAATCATTTATACATAAATTATAAAATAATTTTTCAATTTATATGATATCAAAAAATCTATTTTTTATTATTTTTACAAAGTTGTATTTATTAATATAAAAACAAATATAAATATTTATTGAATATACAAACAAATTTTTTGTATTAAAACTATTATATTTTTCGAATTACATTTGATATTTTAAGTTACAAAATTTAAAACATTAATAATTTAATGTAAATGATTTTTTCACGAATTATATGGTTTTTATAATTTTTTATTTTCAAGCAATAATATTTTCAGAAATTTATTTTTAAAAGTATTATATTTAAATGAAATTTTTACTTGATAGTATTAATTATATGATACACAAAATATAATGATTTTAATGAGATGATAATAACTTTAATTATATTGATATAACATTAGATAGTTTAATTGAAATAAATTTCCATTCGAAAGTTGTTTAATTAGTTTTTAATAAATTTTGAAAAATCTAAAAATTTCATTCAATGAAAATATGTAGTTTTGTATTAACATACATTATGCCACATTTTTAAAAAAAAATCATACTTTAATACATAAATTACATAGTTTTATTCCTTACATGTATATTTTCTAGATCTTTTTCCCGTTCAATAGTTGACAAATATAAAATATTAACTCCTACAAGTTCACATGTAATGTTATTTGAATCTGTTTTGAATGCTCCAACACTTATACCTTGTTTAATTATATAATTCCATATTGTTCGAAAATCATTTATTGCATCCTTATCTTCCAAAATATCTGTATATATTTGATTTAAATTAATAATAAGAAAATTTTCAAATTATATTATATTTTAAATACTTAAATTATTGATAAAATTGATAAAAATGTTTCAGATTATGAAAAAATATATATTAACTTATTAATTAATATAAATGATTGTTAAATACATTAAATAATACGTTTGTTTATAAATATATCGTTTATAATGTTAAAATTTTTTTATTTTTAAATTTACATAAAAATATCATTTGATTTATTAAATCATTTATTTATTTTTAAACATTTTATATTTTATAATTATATAAATTCACAATTAATTTGTTAATAAATTAATTGTAAGCTTATTAGATGACATAAAATAAATAAGTGTTAGTGCATCATTTAATATAATTATAGTTATTCATATAAATTTAAACTTAAAAATAAATAAAATAATTTTCATATTATTAAAATAGTTAACATACTTAAAGATTTGCATGTAGGTTCATCCCTTAAAAAACTATTTTCCATAAGTGAAATGGCTTCGTCGTATCTATCTTTAGGTATATCTTGAATAGAAAATCGAATTTTTTTAATTGTTCCATCAATCAATCTCTCAATACCATCAACACTCGCCCAATGATTAATTGTATTTACTTCTGGATTGTTATTATATATAGACAGTGATTTATTTTTACTACTGATACTGCTTTTATCAGTCATCTTTACTTATATAATTTTCAGAAAACACTAATAAGTAATACTTCAACTGTTTGTATGTACTTATTGACTTGTATCTTAAAACACAGTGACAAATTAAATTCTTTGTATTATTTATTTCTACCGTTTTTATATTAAAAAGAAAAAATAATTATTACAAAGGAAATGAGAGGAAAGATGATATCTCAGGATTGTTTAATAGTTTCATAAGAAAAAAAAATAATGAACTAAATTTTATTGTTGTTAACTATTTTTAGTATAAACATCGTATTAATTTAAATAGTAAATTATTCTCGTCACTTAAGTTTTAAACAATTATATCTATATAATAGTGGCGAATATGCATGTATAACCTAGAGTACGTCTATAATGATTGCTGTCAATTATAAAATAATCCTTATTCTTTATAATTAGTATTACATATAATGAAAGAATTGATATTTAGAGGGTCAAAATTGGATCATCCGCTATATTAAAAAACAAGTGTAATTTAAGTTTATTTTCTATTAAAATACGAATCAATTTATATGTAATTATCGTGAGAATGAATAAAAAATAAGTAAATATTAAAATACATTAAACTTAGTTACTAAATCGTATATTAATATTTTTTACTTGTAATTAAATAACTATTGTTTAAATATTTCAACAAATAAGAAGTTGACCGATGATATTTTCAAATTTATACTTAAAATTAAAATATATTACCAGCAGTACCCTATAATTCAGTTCTGGAGAACATGGTACGCGTGCAAATACCCACGTATATATACGTATATATGTATGTATTTATATAATATATAATAAATATAATCGTATATATAATAAATACACAGCGTGGGTTAAAAATCAGCTGATACGATTGTTTTAAATTATATTTAAATATTATGTTATATTAATATTGTAGATGTAATAGATTGCTTGAGTTATTGTTTATAAAGCACTGGAACACCAGAGTGTAATAAATAGGATTGACACGTTAACACGGCTTAGTTTTCTTTGTCTCTTCCCTGTTTCTTGTTCAGTGGTCAAACGTTAAATCGTTATATTAATATGAAATAGAGAGAACTCATTCATTCAACTGTAAAAAAAAATTTTGCATTTTTTAATCACATTTTTTTCTCACGTATTTAAAAAATGTATGAAAAATTTTACTTATAGTGTATTCAAATAATTTTATACAAAATAATTTAATTTTATAAAATAATAAATAAAGTCATTTCTGTACAAATAAATTAAATTTCTTAAATTATTTATAAATTTTGTATATTATAAATGTTTTTTATGATTGAACGATACTTACTTTCCCTTTTGGTAATTATAGGAAAACGCAGATAAAATAAATTAATGTCATGAAGATGCTTCTAAATGATTCATGAAATCAGTATTTAAACGAAGGTGAAATGATAACGAAATTAAAAAGTAATATATACTTTACAAAACAAATTTTATTTATTATCTAAAAGTACAATGTCGACAAGCTCGATGCGCATCGGCGTATAAATCTAGACTGGTCGCTGTGTCGAAATCGATTTAACTCGAAAAGAATTATCCCCTCCCTAAGACCTTACATTTTCCCCGAATTTGTTGAACGTATTCTTTTAGCGATTATTAATTATTTTATTGCTTACTCTATACGCATGATACTCAATATCGCGATTAGTATCCTTCGTTGGAGTTTCGCTGATAGTCTCTGTCTTCAGAATAGAAAATCTTTTCTTACTGCAAGAAGGAAAAAGACAATATTGATGCCTATTTGTGGTTTCACTAATTTACTTATATTTACCATGGATTTTTATTTATTTACTTATCTGATTTCGATTCAGATTTGTTGGGTTATATAGTTCTCCACCAAATGTCCAAATTTTACATCTACAATTTTTCTATAATTCGATGCATTTTTTCAGGGAGCCGACATTTTACCTCACAGATTGTTACAGCAAAAATCTCACTAACGCATCTCCCTCGTCGTCCAAACATACTGCTTATCTGTGGGAAACCTACCATTTGATTGTGAAGTTAGTCGAACAAGAGAATTCAAAATCGTGTGAGACAGAGAAAGAGAGAGAGAGATATCTAGATAATACGAGAAAGAGAAAGCAAGAGAGAAAAAATTATAAGGATCGCAAATGAGTACGAGGAAATGAGTGCATTTATTACACAATATACGTATCACATAAGTACATATATGCTTGCATACGCACAATAAATCACATTGCCATCATTACCATATAATTATTTGTCCTATAATAAAACACTTTTTTTAACAAAATAATCATTCGTTTTGTTTTAATTTATCAGGATATCGTAAGAAAGAAGAAACTTTTGTTAATATATTTTTAAGAACCCCCCCCCAAAAAAAAAAGACCATCCTTTTTCTTAATTGTTTTATACTGGTCTTTAAGCTTTGATCGCTGTTTATGAAGTAGGTTAAATTTAACCCACTTCATAAACGGTTCATAAACGGTCAATGCTATATATTCCTCTTCCCGTAAACATTCCTAATACTTATCTTATTCAAAATAAACTTAATAAAACATTATTTTTGTTCGTATATCAATTCAATAAAGAAATTTTTGATATTCTGTTTATAAAAATTTAGATGATTTAAAAAAAATAATTTTCATTAATTAAAAATTATTTTTAACCAATATTACATTGTTTAAAAATTTACTTAACTTCAATAAATGATGAAAAAGATCATATGAAATATTTATTATAGCTCTAATTATTATATTATTATTGCATAGATTTTATTTATTCATGATAATTAATTGATTTATTCAAAAAATTAATTTCGTAAGTTTGTTGTCCATTTTATTATTTATTAAATTTGTCAATTATGTCAATAGTACAATTTATAATTTGAGTCTTGGTGTAGGCAAAGTCATTATTTTTTATTAATAGAAATAATATTTCAATTGTTTTATTCAGAGTTTCATACAGATAAGTAACTCAAACTTATAATTTTATATTAGAATGAAAAAAGATTTGATTTTCATTGATATTTTCAAGCATAAGCTATTATAGAACATTAAAGTGTTTTATTGTACTAAGTATTGTAATACAATTTTTTCAATTAACAAGCCCTTCATTTTGAATATTATTTTCTCATCCCATTTTGTCTCAAAGATTATTTAAAAAATATTAATTATTTTGCTAAAGAAGCGAAATACTGACTTAATTAATATTTTTTCTTTTTCTTTATCTTAGTGTTCTTATTTTTTTTCAAAACAATTAATTATTTTTACACAGTCACCCATATATCTCAAAATTTACATACAAGCTTATTTTAATAACTTTATTAATATTTATAGTCCCCTATTCGGTATTTTAACTCTTTAAGTAGTCATTCATATAACTATCTCTAATAATACTCTTTATCGCGTCCGGCTATATAATTTGGTATAATTATGCAGTTTCTTTTATATATATATCGTATTTGTCGATGATTTTACCTAGTAAGTTGCAATTCATGGAAATAAATCGAATAATTCAATACAAATATCTTTAACATTTAAAATTTATTTTCTTAAAAATAATTTTCGTAAATAAATACTTATTAATATTTATGTTTTTAATTTATGTTATTATATGTATTAAGCAAATTATTTTAGTTTTTATTCTCTTTTTTTATAAAATAAAATAATAACTTTCTATTTATATAATCTAGAACTGTACAAAAATAGTAGATGAGAGCGTTCTACCGCAGTATATTATTTAATCAATCACCGAATTGGTTAATGACTGGGTGGAATCTTTGTATAGAATTTTAATTTTCAGCTAAAAAAATACAGTAAATAAGGTGTTTGGTTATGTCGATGCAATTATAACAAAGAACAAATCAAAAGATATGATATATTTTCTACGAAGTGTTAAACACCAATAAAAGATACCCATCTTAGAGAAGGCATTTCTTCTTTCCCCACTTTCACCGTAATCATAATGGCCACTTATTTCACTATAATCATAGAACCTCTAAGACTTACCATCATATAAGTATGAGTAATGTAGTTTTTTTAAGCAAAATTACTTTTAATACATTAGAAGTAAAAAGCCTCTTTTTTGTATATATCTAAAGGCTTATCTCTTATAATATAAATTTAATTAGTTGTTTTTTATATCTAGAGGAATTTCCATTTACTCATTGCAATTGCTTCAAAATAATGTTCACCTTTTTCTTATTGATAAAATTCTTTTAGACTCTTTCAAATACATTTTCTCATTTGCTTTTCCTTTTCCCTACTTTTATTTCATCCGCTACATTTGTACATGTTGTAACATCTCAGTTTATATCACAATTAAAATGTTGACAGACAAACAAACTTCAAACAAAAGTTAAAGTAATATTATGAATTATACATTGTGATTTAGAATATAAATATTATCGACTGAAAATGAGTACCTTATTGTCATATTTGTAAATCTAATTTAAATAAAATCGTTGATACTTAATTCTTTTACGACCAACTAGACATTTTAGGACTCCGAAATTGATAGATACTACTATCACCTTAAGTTTTTATTTAAAGACCTCTTTAAATATGGCTATAGATGTAAATTTAAACTAATGTGAAATTAAATATTCGTGGACTTGTTTAAAATTTTATTTCCAGAAACGATTAAAATAATTCAAAGTCAAAAGTTTAAATATTAAAGTAAAAGTATATTCTTTCAAAATGAATTTAATAAACTAAAACACTTACGGTATTTCTTACGATAATATATTTTTAATGTAGGAAATTAAATATAACAAAACTCAAACTTGAAGTGGACTTTAAGTCAACCAAACTCCATGCAACGACTAAACTTAAAGAAAACTTAATTTACCCGATTCGAAGTGCCTTTATGGCAAAGTTTCTAATTTATAAAAATAGATGAGCAGAAAATTATTTAAAATGTCATTTAATATCCATTATTTTTCTATATGAGAACATTGGTTATGATTACTATTTATCTTTTCTTGTTTATCTTAGAAAGTTAATTTATTTCTAAATTTCTCATTTGTTTACTAATTTTCTCACTCTTATACTAATAAGTTCATTTTTTTATGGATTAAAAATCAATTTTTATCACTCTTCTCCTTTTTCTCTCACTATTTTCCTTCTACTTTTGATCTTGCACGTGTCTTGATCATTAAAACTTTGGATTTCAATCGCTAAAGATTATTCATAAATTCTTTAATTTATTTATTCCACAAATATTTCTTAAAAACTTCTCTTTTCATATGTCATAATTTTTCTTCTCATTTAGTTTATTAGGGTACTAAACATTTAATTATTAGTCTCATTACTATTTTACAATTGTATTGGCAGCGTCTTTAATTTTATCTATTTACATATATTAAATTTATATTCATATATTATCGTAATTTACCGTATGTTTATCTATGCACAAAATTGAGCTCTTTCTGTCGCAATTATTTTCTTAAAATCAACTAATTTTTACACTGACTGCTATGTACCCCATTATTTACCTTTTATTTACCTAAAGCCAACGAGGCCTCAGTTTTATTAAGTGACCTGAACATAAGTATTATAATACTGAGTATAGACCGTTTGGAATCCCGCATATTATCCTAAAATTTATAATAGCAACAATGTAGAGGTTAATGATTTTGTTTTAATGTCATAATATTTTCAAATATCTGTTCTGAAATAATCAAGAAAATAAATATTTATATAAATTATCCATTCATTATAAATTTATATTCATTTTTTTACAATGAGTGTATTAAAAAAATATTTAATGAATAGTATTCAAAATATATAT
Organism: Eupristina koningsbergeri; assembly: GCA_018907245.1. Lineage (NCBI taxonomy): Eukaryota > Metazoa > Arthropoda > Insecta > Hymenoptera > Agaonidae > Eupristina > Eupristina koningsbergeri. The sequence continues at coordinate 649,403 of JACCHV010000045.1, forward strand.
CATTATCTATAATTATTTAAATATACATTTTCAATTAATTATTACAAGAACATTTTTTTATATATAAACATAAAAATAAAATGATATATTCAAAACTAAAAATTTCTATTATTTAACTATTATAAAAAATATAAATATTGTTACGTTAATTATTTATCGCGTAACTATTAATTACATATATATTATTACGTCTATTTATTTTTCGCGTAACTATTTATATTTATTTATTTATATTTTATTCACTTCATTCTTGTATTTATTTATTTATTATATTATTGTTTTTTGATGAAATATTACCCGGTTCTTTTTCTGCCTTAGCTAAATCGATTAAAACACTTCAGCCTTCGTGAGGTTTTGGATTAAATAAAATAAACAAAAGATTGATTCACATTAAATATCGATTCATTGAAAATAAATCGGAAGAGACATATTTCAGTGTATTAAAATTTGGTCGTGATGTCAAATACTTTCTACGTGTGTCCGTGAATTACAATAATTATTACTTTTACCGTGAATTTAACTTAATCGTGTAATGAGTGTCGCGTTGTTGAATCGATGAGTGTACCCAACCGGGATCAACTTATTCCGCGCTACTTCTTCGAATATACTCAAAATCAACTCTACTCTGACTCTGTCTCCGAACTATATTGTATTATCTGACTACATTTTATTGACTCCCTTTCCAGCTTCATTGTTGCCGTATTTATTAAGAAAAAACGCTAACCTTTTCGGATCCTCCCACTTTTCTCATTTTTAGGCTTAATTTGCATTACTTTAATCTCTGTTTCTCTTACTGAACATTCTTTATTAACATTCTTTATTAATACATTGATTAACTATTAATTATTTTGAATTTCCAAATTCATAACAATTAATATTCGTTTAAAGTTACATTTCAGCGTTATTTTACGCTACATCTTGTGCCCTTTTTAATTTATTAACATAATATGCCTCATATCATTTGTTAAATATGTCGAATTTCGTGACATACGTAACAATATATATATATAATACAGATAAGTATAAAAATTATGTGTAAATGGATTATCTTACAATTATGTTCATCAAACTGTTCTGAATAATCCGTTACTATAAATTATTTATTAACAGCAGCTTATCTAAAAAATCTTCTATGATAATCTATTACAAATGCACCCAAAATCAAACCTTGTTATCAACATTATCTCTATAGTCCAATCATATCTATTCTTCCGTTATCATCTAGTGTTGCTCAGAAATCAAAAAATATATCATTTTAATTGTTCAAGTATTTTATTATTTTTATGAAAAAATACATAACAGTAAATTTTCATTTATTTTACTAATAATTATGAGTGTATTTATTGCTCTTAATTTAGTATCATGAATCAATTCAAACTTACTAACCTTTATACTAATTTAAAAAATATTAAAAATAATAATCAATTTTATGATAAAGAAAATCTAATATAGAAAGTAAAGTAGGAAAAGAGTAAAAAAGTAGTATAATATTGATGAAAGAACACACGTTATTCTGATGATTAATTTAATTAATTTAATCTTGTTAAATTATTTTTAAGCTTTGAAAGGGCTCATTATATTAAAAATCTAAAAATAAATTTTAATAACAAGCTACTAATTATGCTTAAAATCTTCTTTAAGATATAACTATTAACTATTAAATTATGAATTTCAATTATTATTAATGTAAGATCGTAATCGATACAATTATCGATTTTATTTTATTTGAAACTTACAAGATGAAATATTAAAATAAACTTACACTAGACACAAATTTATATAAGCGATTCTACAAATAATGGTATTTATTTTCAGTTAATTTAATTGTATACAGAATTATATAAAATTATTTAAAGAACCAGAGAAAATTTTCCGCGGTTTAAAAAAAATCTTGGGAAAATATTAAATTTAAAACAATTTAAAATTTTATACATTTAAATATTTTTTTATTCAAATCCCTCATGAAATTAGAATTTATAAATATAAATACGATCTCCATAATATTTCTAAATTAAATTTATAATATATATGTGTGATTTTGTATCTTATAAATTATCACTTCGTATATAAAATCTTTCTCTAAATACCCAAAGCAAAAGCCATATAATGTACTACTTAATATTTAAACTTTTTAGAATTTCTTATTTGCATTTAATATTATTTACATTTAGGAAAACTGACCTACTTGACGTGCTACTTTTAATTGAATTTTATCATACATAGTGAGTTTGAAAATTGTCGAGTTTTTTTTTATGTTACTAGCAATTTCGAAGAGGTCAGAAATGTGCAGAGGAATTTTTCCTATTTATCCCTCCTTCTTTACCGATCATTAAGAGCGGTAGGATTTGCACTCGCGTAATGTGTGTTTTACTATCTTGTAACAAGTAGGACAGCTTTACACGTTAAATATTTATTTGCGGCTTGAAAAAATGAAATTTTTAAAAGTTATTCATTGTGAAACTCTTAAATTTTGTAATAGTTATATTCTCCATTGATATAAATTTAATCGCTAATTAAATACTTAATTTTTATCCAAACAATCTTTATTGTTTTATATTTTTTAAAGCTGCCAACAAGACCGGATTAAATGAATTTAGTTTATAATTTTTTTGTTGCCATTGTTTTTAAAACCCTAAGCAGCCTTCCAAAAATCCATAGCAACGCCATTTCCAGTTAAATAAAATGCTTAAAATAAATACGATTGAATGCCCAAATCGTAGGGCGGAAAACCGTACCATTACAACCTATTTTATAATTTGTTTAGAGATAAAAAATTAAAAATACATATCGTAAATTCATAATAATGTACAGATATTATAACTTAAACACATTTATGCTCATTTTCAAAATTATTTATTTTATTTTATAGTTTAATCCTTTACCTTATTCCAGCATGAAACGAAATATACTGACATTAAATTTGCACCACTTTCATGCGCAACTATCCCAAATGACCGATAAAAAATACTCGTAGAAAAATCTGCTACGCAGATGTAAGACACCAAGTAGCGGCCTAAATTAAAGTTGTACTTTTTTATATACACAACGATTTTATTTTCAAAAATCCAATATAATCAAGACAATATTTTTCACGACGCGATTATCGAAATCGGGGGAGGGGTTAACTCTTTATGAGATATATAGCAAAAAATGCAGCAAACGGTCACAGAAGGTTTGTGTCGTAAAAGAAATTTCCCACGCCATAATAATTTGAAAATTTTTTAATTTTATAATAATTACACATAATTATATACCATATTATTTTATTCAGTTTAAAAATTAATTTTTCTTTGATATTAATAACAATTAAATACAAATATAATAGAATCAAATACCCCATATGTTTCTTTTTGTGAGCTGGTACTGGTAATCTAGTACATGTGTTTATATTATTGTTTTTCAAACACTTCTAACGAAAGTATAAATTTTAAACTTATAGTAATTTTAAAAACTCTTTCGAGGAGAGTGTGAATAATTAATTTCGCTCTCTTTTAAGAATGTGTGTGCATTTTAAATTTCTTGTAAAGTTAATAAGTGTTAATAATAAATTAATTTTACGTATAAATTTAAAAGTGATTATATATATATATATTGTATATAATTGAAATTTATAAGCATTAACCTAGTAATATCCGTAGCATTTTCTTCAGCCCTGATAAAATTTTACCTGTGCAAATTGTGAAAAGAAAATTAAGGACAGAAAAGTTGATTTTAAATAATCTTCACAAGTAACAAATTCAAAGAATGTTTTATAATGTTCAACAAAATTAGGAAATTGTTAAACTTTATTTATTTATTTAATTTAGCTTCTTATGCTAAAAAAATTACATAGATATCTCGTATTATCTAAGATTTTACAAGTTAAAACAATATGTAATGATAAAATGAAATTATATCTAATAATCAATTTACAATCAATATCTAATAATTTCAAAAATAAATTTTAATAAATTAAATTATTCTACAATAAATTAAATTTATTAACTATAGTTCTAATCAATACATGTATAGATTTTATTCGAACTATCATTCTTTATTTAAAATTCATTTTTTTATGACTTAAATAAATATTTGTATTAAAAATATTACAAATATTACATTGTATTGTCGCGACCACAGAATCGACACTAAGAGGATGCTAAGGTCTATGATAAACTTTGGCGACAAACATGGCGGCAGAAATATCTTCTTTCTCTCTTGCATATATAGAAACATTAGCGACCTCTGAAAAGTCCGTGACCTGAACTAAAATTTTAAAGCACATATAAAAAAATTTAACTCGAGGCACAGACTCTTGAGAAGTCGGCAGAGAAGTCATAAGTACGAGAGAGAAAGAGCATATTTCTCCCACCATCAAAATACCACTATTCAATTTCGCCTTTACAATGTACTTTTTATATTGTTGTCATATTCATTTATTTATTAATAGTTAATTATAGTTTTAATAACATCTTTTCATATTTTTTTAATGTTTTATTATAATTAGAAAATAAAGTTTTTCTAAAAGTAAATTAGTTATTTTTTGAGTAACAACATTAATTTTTTTGGACATAATTTCTTTGTATGAACTTATTCAGATATTATATACATATGAAATATAAATTTCATTTAGTTTTATATTTTATTAAAATGTTTATTTAATGCTGATAAAAACTTGGATCTTATTTTTATAACTATTAATTGTTACGTGGTATAATTCTACTATTTTTATTTATTTATACTCCGTAACTACTTATTTATATATTTATTTATTATCGCATTTATTTGTCGCGTTACTTATTTATTTCTTTATTTACTCGCTAAATTATAATTCGACGATTTCCCAGTTCTTTTTCTGTCGTAGCTGAATCGGTCAAAGCGATTCAGCCTTTGTGAGGTTTAAGGATTAAAATAAATACAATTATATTATTTCGCATTTAAAATACCGATTTATTGATAATAAATCGGAAGAAAGAATGTAAAGTATTTAAATGGCTCGTGTTAAAAATCTAGTGTCCTACGTATGTATCCGAGTTATTGTATTACTTGCGTTTTTTGTGTTATCGCGAATGTGTGAATTTGTCGTGTTGTCTTACCGTCGAAAGTCATCGACCGGAATTGAATTACTTTGTATTATATTTTTCGTCCGATTCTTGACACTACTGTCTTAATTCACTGATCAGTCGAATCGACCCCTTTATTATTCACGTCCCCTGATTTATAGAGAAAAACTGCTAACTCTTTCGGGTCCTCCCACCGTGGAAGTGTTCTCATTTTAAGGCTTAATTCGCATTACCTTGATCTTTGTTTATATTTTTCCATATATTGTTTAACAATTATGCATCTTGACATCATTTCCCAATTTAACGCTTGCACATATTTTTCTTTATGCTGCATCTTGTTCTCGTTTCCACTTATTTTATGCAACATTTATTATTTTATTAATTAAGTATGTGAATTTCGTTACATACGTAACACACCCCGGCCTTAATTATTTGACGTCCTCGTCGAATGCTGGGATCGTTTCCCGGTCCTGTTTCCATGTTCTCGTTAACAGATTTTCCTTCATTACGTGTATATCTTTTGATAATTATTGTCCTTGATATGATGTAATGTTATATTTAAGGTGACCACGTGACCCACTCCGGCCTTATAAAATAGACGTCCTCATCGATCGCGATATTATGCTTTTTTTCTTTGAATTTGTGTTCGAGTTTGTGTGAGTGATATTAAACTCCTTTTCCAGGTCACTACATTTGTTTCTGTAACTCTCTCTTACATATAAAGTTTGTTAATTATTATGATTTACAATTAAGATTTATTTGATACATAGATAAACTTGTTGTTTATCCTTTCTCTTTTCCATGGACTTTTCGTCTTCTAGTATCGATGATCCGTGGATGATACATTAGGGTTTTCCTATATATATTATTTGTTATGATCCATATCCCCATTAATTATTTGAACTTCTGAAGCAGATTTGCTATTAGTATTTGTTGTATATATTAATATAATTACCTTTTATTTTTTTCTACTATTAAAAAAAAAAATCATAGAAATGCCATTATGTGCTGTGTGTCACCCTGAATTGAGGAGTTATTAATATTCCTTTATGCAAAATAAATAATCGTATAGTTTCTATTATGATTATGACGAATATTAAGGAAAATGATGATATTCCCCATTTCTTCGTTATATCTTGAGATGAAAAAGAAAAACAAAATTGTTCTTTAGTTTCGTTTGTTTCTCTGAGTAATTTAGCCCTTTTTATTATGTCTCTTAATTTATCCCCCTCATTTATAGTTTTATATAAATTAGGATTATTTATTGTATTTACAAACTCCCATTTGTTACATTACAAAATCTCAAATCACAATTATTATGACGTATGTAAGATGATATTATGTTGATGTTGTTAATTACAAATGGAAAGGGAAAAAATTATTACTATTATACTTGAGGAATCTATTATATACTACAAACACAGCAATATAATTATGTATCTCTATATATATTATAATATATATATATAATATATATGTTATTTTTTATTATTTTTCTATTATTATTGCCGTTAGAAGATTTTGCATGTCGGTGTGATATCTGCAGTATCATGTCCTAAAAGGAATTCCTTTATTTCCGGGTCGTGCCTCCCACCAACATATGCAATTCCTTTTTCTTGATTCCCCAATAATAGGTTTTATAAGGGACAAACGAGATGATTTTATTATGTTATTATTAATTTAATATTTATTGAATTTATTTAAAATTATTATTGTGATTTGATTAACTTTGTATTATTATGCAGGATTTACTATAAATATATAAGATGTATATGGTAACATAATAAGCTTGCTGGCTCACAGTTCTTGTTTAACAGCCGCAAAGGACAGTCGTGCCTTACGCCGCATTATAGAGAGAAAAAAAAAATAGTAAAGATAAAAGTGAATATTAAACTATAATTTAAAAAAAATAGTGCCAAAGCGATTTAGCGATTTCTAATCGCAACAGGCAAGAATAAAGATAAGAAGGGTAATAATTGAATTAAAAAAAAAAAAAATAAATAAAAAAAAAAAATGTAGGTTAAAATAAAAAATAAAAAAAAAATAATAAAAATAAAATAAAAAATAAAGATACAAGACCAGTATAGAGCACTATTGCTATCCTTTTTTATTAAGACAACAACTGAAAAATATTTAGTGAAGGAAGTAAATTAAATAAAGGTAAAAAAGTAAAATTCAAGCACCATTAATAACAAAAGAAAATCATGCACAAATTTCGAATATGCAACAAGCCGTCAAAAATAAACAAATGAAAAGAAAAAGAATGTCTTCAAATTCAACGTCGGATGTTATTTCACCGAAAATCTATGAAAATGCCAACAGAATCAAAAGCTTAATCCATAAAAAACCTAAAGTATTAATCAATACAAAAAAAAAGAATTCAACAATTCGAAATAATAAAATATAAATACCATATCTAAAAATCTAATCAATAAAATGGAACAATCATTCAACTAAAAAAATAGATTTGATATTCTTCAAAATTTAAAACAAGAAGAAGAAAAAGAGACCTTTAACATTGAGGAAAGAATAAAATTAAAAAACTCGCTCAAAAGGAACAGCAACAAAATCAACATAAATCCAACCCAATTGGAAAAAAACGTAGATATAAACAAAAAAAACTCAAATATAGATGTTTCTCAACTTACAAATATGGAACTCTCTGAAGACAACGACATATCATCACAAAGCGCAAAAAGTCCATTAATGGCAAGCACGCATCCTAACTTCAACTCCAACACAAGTATTTCAACATCAATCAACAGTAACAACAACTTACCTCAAAGTATAAAAAAAAAAATCAAATACCATCAATAATAATACACCATCAAGACCCCAAAGATACCGTAGATCTATTAAAAAAAAAACTGAATATACATAATTTTTACATTAATCGAATTAACATTGCGAAACACATTCTCTATTTAAATAGCCTCGATAACTACTATAATGTCAAACAAACCTTAAAAAATTGCGAAACATTATTTTACACATTTACATCTAAAACAACAAAACCAACAACACTACTAATGAAAGGCATCGACAAACTTATACTCCGAATGAAATCAAAGACGAACTACTCTCAATCGCGCCTAACGTAAATATTCAAAAAATAAATAAATTTACAACAAAAAAATCAAAAGAAAACAAAATAGATCTGCCAATATTTATAATACAGTTTGAAGCTAACACACAAATATCCGAAATCTTTAAAATTAAATACTTAATGCACCAATCAATTAAATGGGAAAAACTAAAAAAAAAGACATAACCCAATGTTATAATTGTCAAGAGCTACGCCACACCGCGTCCAAATGCAACATGAAATATAAATGTGTCAAATGTAATGATCCTCACGCGCCTGGAGAATGTAAAATAAATAAAAACGCCATTACTAACAAAGAAAATTTATTCTGCGCAAACTGCAATATAACGGGTCACCCGGCTTCATACAGAGGCTGCCCCAAATTAATAATGTTAAAAAAAACTGGTTAGAAATAATTAACCAAAATAAAAATATTAAAAGGAATAAAATAGATAATATAGCAAAGAAATATAACCCAAGTACATCATTTGCAGATGCAGTTAAAAACAACAACAACAAAAACACAATACCGTCAAACACTATTAAACCACCAACAGATTTACAAACAAACTCCTTAAACATAAATATAATTCTAGAACAGTTTCAAAATAATACAATTAACTATTTTAATACAAAATTAGACTCACTGACACAATCAATAAAAACAAACGAAGACCGTATCAATGCAATCTGATATATTCTCAAATAACCCTCTAGAACAACCTTTAAATAATTTATTAAATGGCTAATCTAAGCTCACACATAAATACAAGAAATACTAATCGCTTAAAATAATTAAAAATTATCGAAATAAATGTAAATTCTTTAATTTCGAATAAAAAAAGGTACGACCTAAATCAATTATTAATAAAAATGAAACCTGATATTGCGCTATCAGTCGAGACTAAATTAAATCTCAAACACACTCCAACTTTTGAAAAATACAACTTAATAAGAAACGACAGACAGAATTCAAAACAAGACGGTGGAACTGCAATTTTAATAAAAAAACAGTTCAATTACTGCTATTTACACAACATCTCCCCCCATTCTTTTAACAACATCGAATTAACAGCCATTAAAATAAATATAAACAATAATGAAAATTTGATAATCATATCAATTTACGTACCAAACAGTACAACCAAACAAAAATTCGTCCAACAAGACTTAAACAACCTTTTCGATAATTTAAAATTAAATAACCCTAACAACTTTTATATCATAGCAGGCGATTTCAACGCAAAACACACAAAATGGAAAAATCTAAATAATAATTACTGCGGCAGAATACTAGAAAACTGGTTAACAGATAACGCGATGAAATACAGAATTAACCTCCACATACTTGATAAACCCACATTCCCAAAAAACAACTCATATTTAGACCTCTATATAACAGACAACAGACTCCACATTATAAACACCAACAGAATTAATGAAATAAAAACCTTTCATTATGACAGTGACCACAAAGGACTAGTATTTATTATAAAAAAAAACAATAACGACATTTTTAACATAGATAAAAACATTAATAAAAAATCCCTCAATTATGCCAAAACAAATTGGAAAAAATTTCAAAACAAACTAACAAGCAAATTAAATATTAACATTTCACATACTGTTAACTTAACCAATAATCAAATAGACGAACTCATAAACATACTAACTGAAAATATCCAAAAAACAATGAATGAAACATATAAAGACACTAACAACTTCGACATATATATTAATAATAAAATACTAAAAATATACAAATATAAAAAAATTATAATAAAACACTTAAGAGACCTACACAAAAATAACCCAATTTTACACACACACAACAAACAACAACTAACGGAAATACTCACCAACATAAGCAATAGATTAACAATAGAATTTAATAAATCCATAAACAGTTACTGGAATAAAAAATTAAAAAACATTCCAATTAATGTTTCATCCAAAACTTTTTCAATCATTAATAGATTATTCAGAAATAAAAAAAATAACATATCTATCTCACCACTAACCATCAATGAAAAAGATGTTTCATTAATTACAAATTCTAACATAAACCCAAACGCCTTACCAAAAGACGCAAATAACTGTTACATTATTGAAAAAACAAAAGACAAACAAGCAATAATAGGCACACACTTCGCATTAACTAACACAAAGAACTTAAATCTAGGTAACGAAAAATTCGCCTCTCTCATTCAAAATAAAGTCAATAATTTCATAAATTCATTCAATGAAAGCTGAATCACAACAAACACACTAAGAACCTTCTCGAATAACAATACAGCCACAAATCCCGATAATTCCAAGTTCGAGCTCCCTTACTTCACAAACACAACAATTCTAAAAAACATAATCAGTAAACTAAAAAATAAATAATCAACAGGTCTAGTTAACATCCCCAATATAGTTATTAAAAATCTACCTCCAATTGCATTAAAAATACTAAGCATTATAATAAATAATGCCATTAACAATACATACTTCCCCTTACAATGGAAAAAAGCAAAAGTAATTGCACTCCCCAAAAAAAATAATGACTCTTCACTCTTAACAAACTTACGCCCAATAAGCCTACTCTCAAACTTAGGAAAAATCTATGAAATATGCATTCAGAATATCATTTCATTATTTTGCACCAAGCACAATATAATTCCAGATACCCAATTCGGGTTTAAACGCAATCATTCAACCTCCCATGCCATAAACAAACTGACATCAGACATAGCCAGGACTTTAAATAGCAACCAACTCGTAGGTGCATGTCTGATAGATATTGAAAAAGCATTTGATACGGTATGGACTCAAGGCCTAATCTCAAAACTTATCACAAAAAAATTCCCAAAACATTTAATAAAAATCATTCATAACATGATTCAAAATAAATCATTCATAATACACGGAAACAACGCATCATCAAATACATCACACGTCATTAAAAACGGCCTTCAACAGGGATCAGTGACGTCTTCTATACTATTCAACATTTACATCAGTGATCTACTAAACCTTTTCAATTTAAACTCAACTAATCAAAAAAATGCCATTGCCTTTGCTGACAACTTAATAATATACATTAAACACAACAATATAAAAACCATTCAAGACGAGCTTAACTCGCTATTTAATAAAATATTAATTTTTTACAATAACTGGAAACTACAAGTAAATATAAATAAATGCGAAACAATACTATTTAAAGAAAAATTTAGCAAGTTAGACAAATTTAACAAATTCCACGAAAAAATATTTCAAATTAAAACATTAACAATGAAATTATTCCGCATAAAAAAACTGTTAAATATTTAGGTGTTACGCTAGACGAAAACCTATCTTTCAAAAATCATATTGATATCAAACGTAACCTCGCAATGACAGCTTTCAACAACTGTAATAAACTTTTTCTTTCAAAAAATGTAAATAAAAAAATAAAAATTCTCTGTTACAATGCCCTAATAAGGCCAATAATAACATACGCGAGTCCAATTTGGTTCAATTTAGCCGACTCACAAATGGAAAAACTTAGAGTTTTCGAAAGAAACTGTTTAAGAAAATGCCTTAGCATCAATAAATCAAGCATATCAAATTACAAAAAAACATCAGTAATACAATATTATACAACAATGCAAATATAAACAGAATCGATTGTTTTATTCTAAAATTATGCAGAAACTACTTTTCGGCTTTACATAAAATTAAAGAAAACAACTTAATTAAAAGCATTATGTATCTAAACGAACTTTATTTTCAAAAATGCATAAATAATGGGCTAAGTCCTACGGAAATTTTCACATATCTAGATAACCTAGGAATTCTCCAAAATAATAATAATATTCCAATAATATATCATATAAAAAGAGCGCCTACAGATAAAAGAATATTATTATATATAAACACGAACAAACCAATAAACCCATTAAGATATAGCATGGCTATTGCAAAATTAGACCGCAAATCAAATCCACATCAAAACTCAAAAAAATATTGGTGGTTTATCTAAAAAATAAACAAAAAAAAAAATTCACGACACAATCAATATCTGTCATAAAAATCATAAGTCAAATGGCCGGCTAGCAGCTAATTCTTGTAAATATTGTATATACTCCCCTCTCCTATTATCCCTCCTTTTTCCTAAACAATAAAAATAATAAATAAATACAGTTTTTTTTATAATTGTTACCCAATTTTCTGTATAAAGTTATCTATCACTCCATAAAGTAATTGTAATAAAATTTAAAAAAGCGATTCATACAATACAATATTAGCTCCATATCGACCTTGCACAATCGCATGCAACGTATTTTTAATATTAATAAATACTGATTATGATTTTTGTAAACTGCAAAGGCAGTATTTCGAATAAATCTGTTATTTTATAAAAAGCGAAATTCATTTGTTTATTTATGAATATTTTTTTTTTGTAAAAATCAAATATGGATTCTTTTGTTTTAAATAAACACATTAAACAACAACAACAACAACAGCTTGCTGGCTCATTGGTATGACGCGGACTCCCGGTCTCGCGACCCCGAGTTTGAATCCACCGACTCCAGAATTTTTTTATTTCTCAATTCGATACAATTTGTTAATTAAAACCGATATTAATAATTAGTTATGAGAAAAAAATTGAACAAAAAAATATCTATATAGAATGTTCCCCCCCCCTTTTTTAATTATTTCATTATTTGTGTTAAAATTGTAGAAAATGATTATTATTATTTATTTCCAGATTATTATTAAAAAATTAATAGCAATTAATAAAAAATAAGATTAGTATTAACTTTTTCCTGTATTTAATATAACTGAATTTTATTTTTTCAAGAATTTTATTTTACATTGTTTAATGGCATGTTGATTTCTTCCTGTGACGTGTAGTAGTGGGAGGTACTCCAATTTTTTTTTAAATTAACGTCCTTAATAGTTGGTGCGTTATACGATTATTTGTAATACTCCTTAAGTGTTTATATTATTAGTTTATGTGGGTGTTGACTAATTACCTTATGTGAATGCCGTATCAATGGTGTTTCTATTCTTTAATATATTTATGTTTCATTATTATTCTACTTTAAATTGTAGTTTATAATTTACTTACCCATGTTTTCAATAAAATAATTATATATTAAGTATTTCATACATCTGTATATATATATATATCTAGATAGATATTTTTTTTCCTTAACCCGAACAAAAATATGAAAAATATATATAATAAATATTGATTGGTTTTTCTCATCGTCAAGTTCTTTAAAATTTCCATTAATTGTACTATACATATTTTCCTTTTATAATGTTTATAATTTTTATCTTTTCTTCTTACTGGATGTTTTTGTTTTATCAATATTAATCTATTTTTATCCCTTTTACGAGGAGGTTCGTCTTTCTAGAGATGTGCTTTACTCACTCAAAGTTGCTCGAGCGCCCTGGACCACCTCATACTTTGGCTATCTTCGTCATCGCTCAAGACTGCCTTATATTCTATTGCCGCATCAGCGTTTCCGTTTCCGTCTATAATTCTTGGTAGTTCAGTTCTCTTTTCGTTGATGCTGTTTTGTGCATTATCACTGTTACTTTTCGTTTCAAGTTTTGTTGACTGATTATCATTATTTTTATTTAAATTGAATAGTTCTTCGGTGAACAGGTTGTTAATGATTACTCTCTATATTCTGTCTACTCTCGTTATAATTTTCTCCAATATCTGTGCCTTCTCTCTCCTCTATTGTTTTACATGGTATTAATTCTATTTCAGGCAATGGTATAGTAATTGATTCTTCATTGGTATTAGGGCAATTTTCGAATACTACAACGTTCTGATTAATTGATTAAAAATTTCCGAATTTTACTCCAGGGGCTAAATCTTGTTGTGGTACGAATCTATTGTTATGTTTTTGTTTTACGCGGACATCTATCATTTTTTTCTCCATGGCAGGAATCTCAACTGCATTGTCACGAGCAAAGGGAATCCATGCACTCCCTAATTTTAATATTCTTTGTTCAACATCAATCGTGTCGTTATATTTCTTTATTACATCCCATTTAAGGATCCCATCTGCGTCAATTGGGTGATCGTCTTGGACAAGATGAAAATCACAGTTCACATCATATAAATTTACTTCTATGCTGCCGTCCGTTAGGCATTTTCCTTGCGTGAATCCATAAATCATTATTTTAACTTCCTTACATATTTTGTAGCGTGCTCGTATTTTCTTTTGCTTAATCACTGAGATTTCTGCGCCTGTGTCTACATAAAAAGATGCCTTAGCACTTGCAAATTCTTCGGCGTATATTAATATTACCGATAAGTTACCTGCCCTTTCAATGAAATTTATTCTAGCTGTTTTTATCGTTTGAGAATTGATTGTTATATTGGAGACATTTTCCTCAATATCAAAAGTTTGTCTTAAGCAGCTTAAATCATCTGAATTATCGAAATTTACGACTGGCTGAGCTAAAGATTGATCTCTTATTAAGTTAACCCTTGTATCCCGACAATAATTTTCTCCTTGATTTATATGATCATATCCCTGACCACTATTGTTATTAATATACTGACGTTTGTTGCTATAATGGTTTTCATAATTATTAACTCCTTGATTGGCATTAACTCCCATTTGGTTTCTATTGTTGCTATAATTATTCGGATGATAACCCCTAAAATTATTATTGAAATTTCTATTGTTATCAAAATTATTAAATAAATTGTTGCTATTATAATGAATACTATTGCTTCTGCTATCATCGATAAATCTATTCGGCGGACCCGAATTATATATAATAAATATTATAATATTATAATAAAATATTATACGAGAATATACGATATTATTACTACTATGTATATTTTTATAATATTTGTAATATTATGGTGTATCTTTGTATGATACTTTAATAATATTGTGATTAAACATGATTGTTTTATCTGTACCATTTTAAATTTCGCGCCTAAAATATTTTCATATGCCACGACTCCTATCCATACATGAGCCAACATTTTTTTTAAATAGGTTTTGACACAATAACAAATATTATAAGAATAAATTATATTTTAGTTAACTAAAGTAAAATTATTTTAAATACTATATTGAAAACATGAATAAAATATATTGTAAATATATTATTCATTTAAATAAATGTTTGTCACTTTTGAATTTAATCAAATAAAATTTAAATTATTTTATTAATTTAATACAATATAATAAAATCAACTATATGAATGAATAAATTAATAATTATAATTGTTTCATTTATATTTATTTATAATTTTAAAATTTTTAAATGATTGATAAGTTTAAAATTTCTATCATTTATATACTTTTAAATTATAAATAAATACAAATGATAATAAATAAAACTATTTATTTATTTATGTTAATTAATTTTTTATTGTTTTTAAAACAATTTTCATTTATATATTTACTTTGTACATAGAAAAATTTTTCAAATTAAATATAATATATTATACATATTATATTGAATTTTAATGTAATTAATAATATAGTAATAAACTTGTTTTCATTAATTTATAATGATTATTTTATGATGTAACACCGCGAAATTTCACTTTGCGTGAATTCTCCCGAGCGGCTTTACAAATTTATAAGTATTATTTTCACTAATATTCCGCACTCACTACCGAATTATTAATTCGCACACTAATAATAATATTCTCACACTTTATTTATTATCAATTGGGACGAGTCCCGTTACTAAAAATATTTGCCGTCGGGCCGACAAACCAGCGTGGTCTACACTACTTAACACTTTATTTTCGCCGATATTTTAATAAGTTGAATATATATATAATAATATAAATAATAATATTAAATCAATATGTATGTATATATAATATTAAGGAAAGATCTTACCAAGTAGCCGGGTAATTAATATTAATTTTATTGAATTATATTTTTAATTGAATTATTTTATCCAATGTAGCTTGGCTTCCTCATATATTTTCCAAGACGATTGATTGTTTATTAAATTGAAATATTATACATAAATTCCTCTCGGCTTTCTCACTCTTTCTCTCCAATGGTTGTTCGCCACTTCCACAATACTAATATTTTTATATTGATATGATTCATTTACTTTTTTCAATATTTTCGGATTTGATTTTACACGAGAGCAGACTCACACACTGTGTATCACCAAAGACAATAATATAACTGAAAATGGCTTTCCTTTGTTCTCGAAGGAAAGCCAAAATTTTATAACACACACTACCAAAAATTATTTGAAATTTTATATAATTACACCTGAGCTTGCGTGTGTAACCCTTTCCCTTATTGGTTATACACCGTCAAGCTCCCCCCTGGTCCTGTGCTTTCGAAATCGTGCAATCTCATTGGTCGATTAAAAAATCGACACAAAGTTGCACGATTTCATACAAAATTTAATATTACTGTAAAATGCCGATAATTCCGGGATTGGCATTATCGGCAACATCGTGGAGGCCATAATTTAATTTAATTAACACCACTACATTTGAATTCCCATGCACCGAGATATATATGTATTTTACAGCAATACACACGATACATCTTTCTCTCTCACTCTTACTCACACTACACGATCATTCTCTCTCACTCTAATTGTAACTCACACTACAAGAATAGGGAGCGCATCGTTCGCCTCGAATTCCGGTTACATTCAAAATGCCGGTCGGCCTCGTGACAGTTAGTAAACAGTGGGAATAATAAAAGAAAAAACTACATTTCAGACTGCTGCTGCCTTCACTGAGGACTCGTATTTATTCACTCATTTCTTTATTTATCTTTATTATATTTCCCCCTTTTCACCCATGTCCCATCACTAATGATTATATATATTTATTCTTTCAGGTTAGTGATAGAAAAAAAATGAAATGTTTTACATCACAATGATTTCAATTAAAATATAATATGTATAATAATAGTTTTAAGTATTTATTTGTAAATATCAAAAAAACATACAATAAATAATAAATATGTTTATGTATACATACCTAAAAATATAAATTAATTTACATACTTAAAATATTCAAAAAATTTCTGCTGTACAGTTATTATTAGTTATTTATTATGATTAATTTTTATTATTTGTTTTTTCCTAGTTTTGTAAAATGACCCTGTTAATGTTAATATGGTATTTGGTTGAAATTTATTGGTATTTTTATTGTTCTTATATAAGGATTACTGTGCAACTAAAAACCTGTAACACAAAAGTTAATAAATTGTATAAATTCATTGTTAAAGCAGACTTATTGTAATTATATATATATATAAACATATATTTACATTACATAATATCATTATAAAAGTAGTGTGCATAATTATATAAAATAAATGTTGAAATTTATATATACATTTTTGTAAATACATTAATATGTATATCATTATTGAAAAAATATGCGTACATTTTGTATAATTAAAATGAAGTTATAAAAATGTTTATTATGTAAAATAAAAGACTTATTGTTAATATTAGAACAACAATATAAGAAAAACAAAATGATTTATCATTTGAAAATGTACAAACTATTATTGTAAAATATGTAAACCAATAATATGGTTATTATAAAATAATAATTATTAATTAAACAGCAAGATAAAATATTATTTCAACAAAATATAAATTGTTATATGAATAAACATATTTATTAGTTATATTATTACTAATTAATGTAATTATTAAAATTGTAACATAGTGAAAATTATGGAACTTTACCCACATAAAGTTCAATTCTCTACTATGTACAAATCACTTATAATAATTTACAAACGTTTTATTTCCACACTATAACAATAAAATAAATATTCTATAAATTTAATTAATAATTCCACCACTACCGTTATCTCAATAAGGGGGTTCCGTTGAACTTTACAATTTAAAATTTTAATTTCAATAGCACTAGATATAAATATTTCAATATTATTACAGCACTATAACTTCATTTAATTCCTCACTACTAATTCCCAAGGTCACTCAAACTCCAATAGATATTTTTACACAAATATATATAAGAAAATATAATTTTAAAAATAGATATATATATATTAATTAAACAATTAAATAAATCACCAATTAATATTAACACAATAAATTCATAAAACAGTATATTTATATAAACATAATTAAATATAGAAAATATCAGATTATTTAAAATATATATAAAATATTACCTGTAATGACCAATAATTCTTTCTCAGTTAAACATAATTCCATTTGGCAATATTACAATAATATTTCAAATTTACTTACTATTTTTATTTATTCAATAATATAGTGTATCAGATTTATTATTATTCACTCCTTCTTTAATTAATATTTAATTTTTTTTTTATGAATCTCCTTTTATTATTATTGTTATATCATTCCAATGATTACTTATTAATTAGTAATATATATATTATTTTTATGATTGATAATCCAATAATGCTCCACCACTTACACTATCTATCACTACTTTATTTTTTTATGAAAATTATAATATTATAATAATATTATAATGATCATCACACTACACTCAATTATAATAATAATATTACAAATAATAGATCACTATATTTTATTAATAATATGAATTATAAACTCAACAACTGATATAAATATTTATTTATCAAGGATGATATATTATCAACTGACAACAAAAGAATGGAGAATTTTTCTTTTTCTCGAAAAATCTAACCCTTTCACTGCACTACTTTTTAATTTTCACCAATTATGAATCTTCAAAATTTTCTTTACGCGAAAATCAAAATTCACAATTGGTGATTAAACAAATATAGTCCGTCTTCCTTTTCGCGCCGCGGATTCTCCATCGTGATTGGCTAAACAAATACAATATTAAATCGGGCACAAAATAAGAAGATACACTACTGTGCCGATAATTATGTACACTACAATTATCGGCCATCTCACGGCGGCACTACACTACAATTTTTAATCACTTACACTACCATAACAATGCACTCTATATATACATATATATTCAATACATTTTCCCGCGTATCTCTGTCCTTGTCTACTTCGTGAACACCAACGCCGCCTATACCGTAAAGACATCCAGCCTCATGTTAGTTTCATAAAATCAACAAGTGACAGAACATAAACATTACAAATTCTTACAAATTATAACGGAAAAATATATTCATCACTACAAGAATACTTCATCTTCATAAAAATACAGGGAGTCCAATTAATATTAAATAATAATTAATTTATTTTACAAAACATATAATATAAACATACACATATTCATATACATTAATTCCATTTAATATTTTTCAGGTTAGTATATTAACAGTTTTGTAAATAATCAATCAATAATGAATAAAAATATTCATTATAAAATATTATTGAAATTAAATTTATGAAAATTGATACCTAAAATTTTTGTTTATCTTCTTTTAGTACACCGTTCCTTTGTTAAATATGTTTCCTCTTTTATTTCTTTTTATGAATTTAAATTTTTTATGTAGATTTTATATACATAAAATTAAAATAAATGTTTTCTTGGTATAAACACTCACTGCTCAGTGAGGACTATATATAAATTATTAACTATAATGAATAAAATTAAAATTCAAAGAATTTCAAAACATTTACAAAAGAAAGAAGTTTTCTATATGTCTCGCATTGTGTTTGGAAATAATATCATCACGTGTTTCGTTTCATCAGGATGGGCTCACGAAAAAAGCCATCTGGGCAATAGAAAGGAACAGGGCGCTTAAAATTTTTGGTCGAAGTCGTGGCACGTTTGTTGCCAGTTCTACCATTTAAAGTTGACCCCCGCTGGCCACGACTATAATCGATACAGGGTCAACTTTTTTTTTTAAAATAGGTTTTGACACAAAAAAAAAATTTTTTTTTAATGCCACGACCACACCAGAGGCGCTGGTAGAAATACCCAATAATACATAAGTGCGAGAGAGAAAAAAGATAAGACTTTGTAGTCTGATGTATAACATAGAATTTCTCTTAATCCCTGTTTTGTGGTGATAACTAATACGCAATTAAAAGAGATACGAAAAAGTTTTTGAAATTTTTATTTTGTTTTAGAAAAATAATTTTATCTTTCACTAAAAAAAATTTCAAAGCTGTTCAAATAAATAATTCAGTTGTGGTCAATAATGGGCAAATTATGAAATATCATTATATATTATTTATTTCTATATTGAGCTATTATTAACAAATAATTATTATTATTATTAATTATTATTATTATTATTATTATTAACAAGTAACACTTTTTAAGTCAAGGAAGAGAAACAATTAACCACACATTAAAAATTGTAAAAATCAGTAGATTCTTATTTTTTAAAATACCACTAAAAATATTCAGGGTTATTTTTTATTTAACACTTATCAAAGAAATGTATTTTTTTCCTTTTTTTTTGTTATAAATCAAAGTTATAATTTTACCACTATATTATCAATGGATGAATTATACCTAATAATATTATGAAGAAAAGTCATGTTTTAAATAAAACGATTGGTAAATTAAGAGCAGAGAAATTTTCAAAAAAACGGAAAATTTGTAATTTATTTAAAAAATTTATAAACTTGTTATTTTTCAACATTTTGAACTTTATTTATACAAAATTTTTAGTTATCAGTTTATCAATTTTAGTAAAATACTATTTTTAATTGAATTATGTAAAAACTTTCTAGGTTAAAATTAGCTATGTACGTTATAAGATTTTAGAAAATTATGATTATAGTATAAAAAATTCTGTATCTCAAATTTTTTAAAAATCTGTTAGATTATCTAAAAAAACGTGGATATAGGTGCCCAAAATTGTTCGAGTGCACTAAATTAGACGAGAAATGGGGAGAAGAAAAGATGAAGAGTTAATTTGCATGTATTTCACTTTATATTTCTATACATTATAATCCCTCAGTTCTTGTGATTATTATAATGTTAGTAAAATATTAAAATTCATTATTATAACAACCACAAAACTTTAAATAAAACACAATACTACTATAAAATACACAAAACTTTTCCTAAATTCAATTTATTTTTAAAATGTCAAATAAAAAATGTGTAATACCATTTTATTAATATATATATAAATATTAAAAATGATTTCTTGATTTCTCAAATTAACAACACATATATTTAATAATAGTCCGTTTTAAAATCATAATCTGCTTCTGATAAATTTACACCACTTAAAATATCTGCTAACTGTACACTTTCTTTTGCTGAAATAAAATATATCTTTTAGTTTATATAAAAAAAATTTTTTTTTTTTATATATTATATATATATTATATTTTCAAACCTCTTCTTTTACATTCTTTCTTTTGTTTTTTAAACTGTAATTTCTTAATTTTATTTAATTGTTGATTTCCTGCTATTTCAAATAGTGGATCAATATTTTTTTTTTTTTGAACCTGAACCTTTATATTTTTTATTA
The DNA here is from genome assembly GCA_018907245.1 of Eupristina koningsbergeri. Taxonomy (NCBI): domain Eukaryota; kingdom Metazoa; phylum Arthropoda; class Insecta; order Hymenoptera; family Agaonidae; genus Eupristina; species Eupristina koningsbergeri. The sequence continues at coordinate 670,939 of JACCHV010000045.1, forward strand.
AACATTTTTTTTTTTTTGATCGTTTAGATAAATCTTGCATATCCTATAAAATAAAATAATTATTCATCTTTTATATTTTTACACAAACTTTTTAATTTGAAATAAATCATAAATTTTAATGTAATTACCAGTAAAAAACACCTTACATGATTACAAATTCATAAAATAGATATTAAATCAAAAATTTAATAATATTAATTACATATTATAAATATAGTAATATAAAACAAATATATACATATATAGATTATAATATTTTACATACAATTTTATTTTTTATAGCTGAATCTATAATAACATCAGCAGGGCCACTAATATCAATTTTTAATGGTTCAAGAACAGATTCAAACTTGTTATTAGCTGTTAGTTGATTTAAGAGCAATTGCTCTTCTTTAGCAAAATTTGCACTGTTAAGATCATTTATACATGAGTTTACTAGTGTAGCAGATACATAAGAACTTTTGTCTTCATGTGGTATTGTAAAATATCTATAAGATATATTTTTAAACAATTTATTAATTGGCATTGAAAATAATTACAGTATCTTAAAAAGCTATTAATAGTTATAAAATATTCCAAAAACAATAAATTAGAAGTAATTGCTTAAATTTCTTAAATATTCATATTAAATAAAAAATAATAATTTTAGTACATGATTAAATATCCTATTTAAAAATAAAGATTCTAAATTATTTTAAAAATAAATAATTATTGTAAATTTACCTTATTTTCCCTGAATTCCAATCTTGAAGAATACTACGAGCTGCAGCTATAGTATCAGGTATACCACCTTTCTTAAACCTTCCCATTCTTGCAGCTTTTTTTGCAAAAAATTCTTCAGATGATGAGAATTCATGTATATCATATAATTCCATTAATTGATCAGTAGAAATACGTTTTAAAATTAAGTTAGCAGGTGTAATTGGATCATTTAATGATTCAATTTTTATAGCATTTTTTAATGCTATTAGTGATGGATCTATGTCCTTAGAGTTTTCAAATATAATACCTGGTGAATCCAAGAGCTTTATTTTTGAATCAAGTTGTATGACTTGCATACATTTTGTTACACCTTCAATAAAAAATAATTGTTAATAAGATATTTTAAAAATAATAAATACATTGATTTATTTTCAATAAACAAATTACCTGGTGTATTACCAATATTACATACTTTACTCCTTTTTAAAGAATTAATAACACTAGATTTTCCCACATTTGGAAAACCTACAACACCTACATGAATACTACATTTTGTATTGCCAATATTCCTACAATAATTTGCTAATAAAGACATTAACAATTCTGCTCCAAAACATATTCCACTTTGAATATTTTCTTCTTTTTTAAAACCAAGTTTCCTTCTACCTAACCTCTTTGATTGATCCTGCGTTGAAGATTTAAAAGCAACTGTTGGTATACTTCTACGTAAATATTTAAGCCACTGATCTAAATTATCTCTTGGTATAAGATCTGATTTATTCAAGACAATTATAAGTTTTTTATTTCCATTTGATAAATTTACAGCTTCTTCAACTTGGTTACATCTAGTTCCAAGAGGATCTCTGGCATCAAGAACTTCAAGAATAACATCTGCTTCATCAAGAACTTTTTTAAATTCTTTATAATAAGCTTTGATAGAATTTTCTGGCTTTTCAGATATTATCTTATTATTCATTACTATATTTTCATGTTTCATTTGTTTATTTTCTGCTTCAATTGCCAAACCTTTCAATCCACTCTTTGCAAGTTCTTTTAGTTTTTTTTGCCATGCTTCTTTTTGTTTTTTCTTTTCCTCCTCCTTTTGTTTTTTAAATGCCTCTACTTCTTTTAAAATTTCTTCTTTAAATGGACATTGATTTGGTACCTGAATTAATTTTGGCTTTTCTAAAAGATTATTTACACATTAATTAATTTTAAATATAATACTTTTGTAATTATAAATTAAATTTTTACTTTTTGGATGTTTCTTTGCTTCTTTCTTTAATTTTCTGTTATGTTCTCGAACTTTTTTTTCTATTTTATACCTTTTACGAGCTTGTATTCTTTTACTTGGTTTCTCTGAAAAAGATAAAATCAATTATACGCATAATCTTAAATAACTGAATATATTGACGTACAAGTTATTTATTGTATTAAAGTTTATTTCATCGTTTTTATTATATATTAACATGATTGCAGTAAAATAAAATTAAATTATAAGAATTTATATTTCAAATTAAATAAAATAATTTCCTTATAAAAATAAACATACTTACTAAGACAAAATTTAGCCATTTTTAGATCTTTATTATAATTTTAATGAAAATAAAAATTGAATGATCTTTACTTAGAAAACACATGCATGCAACTTTTATACACGCATTAAAATAATTCTAGGTTATGTCGTCCTGTCCAAATTCCAAATAATCTCTACTCTGTGTTCCGGACACAGAAAAGATCTCAGAGAATACTAAAGTCCATTTTAAATTTTGGAAACAAACATGATGGGAGAAATATGCTCTTTCTTTCTCGCACATATAGAAATACCAGCGACCTCTGAAGAATCTGTGACAAAACTAAAAAAATTTATAAGTGCGAGAGAGAAAGAGCATATTTCTCCCACCATCCAAATACTTATATTCAATTTGGTCTTTAGGATGTATCTTTCAATTTTAAATATATTATAGTGCTAGTACTTATGATTGCATTAGTACAAATATATTTTGTAGGATTTATCTCTATTTCTTGTGAATATACTGACATTTCTGCTTTTATTATTTTTAAAATATATTTCTAATGATGCAAGCATAAGCAGTAGCACTGTAATATATTTAAAAATACAAAAAATAAATTCAAAAGTACATTTGACAGAGTCTTTTGATTAATAAAATATATTTACTAATAAATTTATCAACTTACCTATATAAATGATTGTTTCAATATCTAAATTTCACCATGTATATTTAATTCTTAATAATTATAAAGTTCAAATCTTTAAAAAATATATATAAAAAAAAATTACTAAAATTTATTATAAAATTACTATATAATTAACACTTATCAACTGTCCAAGAAACTAAAAATACACACACATTTTTAACGGAGAGCAAAATGAATTATCTACACTCTTCTGAAAAGAGTTTTTAAAACTGCTATAATTTTAAAATTTATATTTTCGCTATAATTCTTTGGGAAATAATAATGTAAACACATGTACCGGATTATCAATAGCAGCACACGAAAAGGGACATATGGAGTAATCTCATTAAATTTGTCTAAATTATAATTAACATTGAAAAAAAATTATTTTTATATTGAATGCAATAATATAGTATATAATTATTTGTAATTATTATAAAATTTAAGAAATTTCAAATTATATTGAAGCGGGCACTTTGTTTTACATCACAACCTTTCTATGGCTCGTCTGATGCGTTTGTTGCCAGTTCTCTCATGTACAGTTGAACCCCCCTGGTTATAGATCAAATAACAGAAATTATATTCTAGCCAAAATTATAAGAGTCGCTTAAGCTCATATTAAACCAGATATTATTAGAGAGATTGGTGGTGCTATGTTAAATGTTTATTTCAAAAACGTAGCGGATGTTTAACAAACTATCTTTCATATTCGAAAAGCAGTTAAGGAGAGTACAGAGTGAAGTTAATCACTCTCCTTACTGCGTTGAATTGTGAAATGCAATGAAGTTAGCCTTTGATTTAAATCCACACATTGTAATACAGTAAATTTATTAAAATTAATTTTTAAATCAATTAAAATAAACTTTCTCGAACTGCATTCTTAATTATTTATTTATCACAACACTTCACTTCTAAATTTTGAAAATATTATTTAATAAATTATTATTCAATAATTATTTTATAGGCACAATAATAATCAAATCAATTAAATAAAAGGGGAAATCCAGCGTCAAAATATAAGATCTCGGGCGAATCTCTAATAACCCTTTTTAATACAATCGAACAATAATTTAAATAAATATTAAAATAGATATTAAATAATATATATAAAGTCTTAGCTTAAATTGCAGTATTATGTTTATAATTTCAAAATATAATAATAATTTTCAATATTGTTATTAATTATAATTATTTATAAAGATTTTCCTTTCAAATTATATTATTACCAATATATATATCTATTATAAAATTAGTATATTTTTTTATGATCAATATTACTATTTGACAACAATAATACTATCTTGATATCAATAATAAATTTGGTTTTGAATATATATATATCTTTATAAAACAAATCTCCACTTCACTACAATATTTACTTCACCTCAACATTAACAATATTTTATACAAACTATTATATATTTCAATTAAAAATCAAAATACTTCAATATATTATTACTAATGTTATTTCAATGAATAGCAATCTTCAACTGAACTTTCTTTCTTTTTCAGAAAGAAAGTTCCGCCCCTTCACATCACTATTTTAATTTTTAAATTAAAATTAAACCAATAATTAAATTTACCGAATCTAATTTAAATTCAGAAAATTCAACATTGGTCGCATCACAGCCAACAAATCCCTTTTCCCTTGTACCTGTCATGATTTAAATTTCAATTGATTATTATTAAAATAACCAATCAAAATCCTCAATTCATATACAAAAGAAAATTATTGTTTGACCGATAAGTATAGAAACTACACTTATCGGCCATCTCGTGGCGGCACAACATTAATAATTTTTACATCACTTACATCACTTTAATTATGCACTTTAATATATATATATATATATCAAAATACATATTCGCGCCTATCTCTATCTCACTCCAATTCAACGACCCAAGCGCCGTCTATATTAACAAGACTTCCGCTATTGTATTAAATTAAAAGTAAAATATGGGGCGCGTGTTGACAAGTTGTCAACAATCAATAAAACATTATTTATTTAAATACAAATCATCACACTCATCATATTCGTGAGTAAACAACACAACAATAAATATCATTTTAAAATTAATAATAATATTGAATATTTACATAATTAAAACCATTTAATTCATTGTAATATAATTAATTTATCATTCCTATTTTTCAGGTGAGTAATAATATTTTCATATTATCACAACATATAATAAAACTTTGATTTTTTGTATATTTTTTAATCTTTCTTTATAATAAATACTTAAATTTTATCATGTATAATTTAAAAAAATTATGTGCATCCTTCATAAAATTATACATTTTTTAATTTAAGTTTTTCAATAGATTTATTTGTATAAATGTATTTGTATATAAAACATTTGTATACAATTTTTTTTTAAATGCGCTTCAAATTTGTTTCACATAACGCATTATTATTTACATAACTCAATAGATTATATGTGTGCAAAAAAATTATTAAAATAAATAATGTATAAAATAAAATAAATACAATTTTTATGTCTAAAAATTTTTACGACATTTTGGTTATGAAAACATATAAAATTCTCGATAAGGTCACCGATAACTTAAATTCATGTAACGTATCTCTTATAAGATAATTTTCAAAAATTCAATCACTCTTCAATGAAAACAAATAGAAAGAAAATATTACGAGAAATTAATTCAAAAGAAATCAAGACCTAGCCATATTACAGTATAACACCTGAAACTCTGACTCTTATCAATGTCCGATAATTAATAAAATTCACTAAACAACAGTGACAAAGATTATTTATAAAAAAAGAGTATCCTCCTATCTCAACTCAATATGAAGAGAGCTATGGTAGGGGTAAAATTAGAAGATTATAAAAGATATGCACATAGCACAAGACTGGCTTTTTGGCCTTTGAAAAATCAATTAAAACTAATTAGTACACATAAAATTCATAAAATTGGTACAAGCATCAAAACTTAATATTTCAATACATACATTCATTCACATCGACAACTGGGATCTCCATCCCCACATTTGCTGGAGTGATGACAGCACCCAAGTTGGCCTTTCGGACATTGGAGAATTCTAAAGATCATCACATCAATGAAACAACTCGAAATTTTCTCTCAAATAAATTATAATAATAATAATCGATAATTTTAAGTTAACGTTCTAAAACTAAATAACTGTAATTTTATTATTTATTCTTACTCGGTTCGAAAAAATAATAATTCAACTAATTGTAAAATTTAATGAATTTATAAACAATTATTGAATAAAAGATATATTTTTCAAATATATAAATAATTTATTTTGTTCTTAATTCTAAGACATAACACAATAAAATATCATTTCTTCTATAAAATTCATATCAACAATCAATTTCAATAAAATCATTTATTTCATTAATATATTTTTAGAATAACTATAAAGATTGTTTTCATTTGTAGCTTTTACTTTCATCAATATTGTAAGTAATTTTAAGTAAAACTAGAACTTTAAATATATTTCAATATCATATTCTTAAAATTCATCTTAAAATCAATTATCTTGATGATATTTGTCATAAATAACTATTAAAATTGATTTTAATTGTACATATTACTTTCATTGAGTAATTTATTAGTAATTGTAAGTAAAACTATAAGTTTTATTAAATGTATTGATAAAGTTGATATCAAAATTATTTATTTTAATAACATATTGGAAAAATGACTAATAATAATAGTTTTTATATTATTTTCAAGTTATTTATTAGTGATTTTAAGTAAATTTAGAATAGTCATTAACTGTATAATAAAATTAATATTTTAATCATTTAATGAAAGAATATATTACAAAGACAAGTAGTAACAATTATTTTATTTGTAATTTTTAATTTCTTCGAATAACATTATAAGAGGATTTAAATAAAATTGTAACTTCTAATATCACTATTAGTAAAATTTGAAATCATTTGAATCAGTTCTTGAAATCATTTATTACTATTATATATTTCAATGATAAGTAGTAAGAATAATTTTATTTATAATTTTTATTTTTATTATGTAAAAAACCACACATTAAATTTAAATGTAAGTTTAAATATCCGAATATATTGTATTTGTAAATATGAAGAAGACTATCAATATCATATTCTAACTTTTGTTACGTACGTAACGAAATTCGACATAAATTAGTGACCTACAATTCAAAAGTTGCAAATTATATCATAAAATTGGTGACGATTGTAATTATGAAATAGTTGATCGGCATAAAATTGATCTAGATTCACAAGAGGTGTGGAAATAATTAACAAATACCGAAGAAACAAGTAGTGGGAGATTTCGACAACTTGCAATACAGAGATTATAAAAACTCAGTCAAGATCACACAAGGGGTTCCCGGTTCGAGTCGAGTAAGAAGTAACGCGTAATTAGCGAAAGACGAGAAGTGTAACAATAATTTAATAATCGGACGCAATTAGGGTACAACTGACGTATCACGAGCCAGACACACACACATAACAAACTCTTTCTTCTGATTATATGAAATAAACGTAAAGTCGTGAATATTAATCATCGTATCATTCCTTGAAGTAACCCGATCCTCGCAAAGGCTGAGACGTTTTGACCGACTCAGCTACGGCGGAATAGTAACCCGGCGGTAAAATAAATAATACATAAATATATATACATATTGAGGCTACTTAAATTCGTAACAATAGATAATATTAATATTATTAATAATCAGGCCGTTGATATAACTTTCTACTAGAAAGTAGATACTGTAAAAATAAATGAAGTGTTTGAAATAAATAAAGTGGTTGCATTGATGAATTTGTTTGATGAAATAGACGAAAATAATACAGTTAAAAAATCAGCAGTAATTTTTGCCGGCGATATAGTTAGAAAATCTATTAAAAAATATACATGTGACGAATGTCAAATTTCATTAACTAAAAATTCAAATAATGCGTTAAATATTAATGTAAAATATATATCGCTTAGAGAATACTCACAATCGCAACACATATATATTATATTAGTAGTGTAATAATGTAGCAAACATGTAAGTTTAAACTATAATCATATGCCACTTTTATTATTAAATAAATTATTTTATTTATTTAATACTGTATAAGAGTAATGTTATTTTGTATTTATATTTATCTTTTATATAAAATTTCATTTAAAATATAAAAGTTATTGTACATGTAATATTTAGATCAATAAATGTAATAATTTATGCATTTATTTAAAAATATTAAGGTATTGTTTGGGTTTGCAGTCTATTATTTGTTCGGTTTTCCTAAGCACAGTGTTTCTTCGGGAAGTTCCGAACAGATGTTGTTTAGTTTCAACCCCGAGAGTTCAACCGGACGTACACGTTTATGACCGATCCTTACCGACGAGTAACCGGTTACCTGTACCCCCATCGCGTGGTGAGAGGGTTGCCGTCGCCCACGCGTCGTCCAGTATGGTCATTTTTACATAGATATCGTTTGCACACATATTTGTGTCTTGTACGTTATTTTGATACATTATTTAATAATAGCGAAAATTGTACGCGAACGTAGCGCAAGAAGGAAGAAGCCTTTATGATCTTAGAGTTGTAGTCGGAACGCAGACCACGTGGACCTGTTTCGCATAGTACGCGACTGTCTCATCGACGAGTATCCCAGCTACCAGAGCGGCTATGGTCGGCCTCTAGCCTACCCCCCCTCTACATAAGTGATACCGGGTGCACACAATTTTTTTGTTATGCGGCTTTTATCCTCCGACGGGGTTTTTTTATGCCTGGCGTGCGTAAGAATATGTTTATATAATAAATTGATGGTCACTTTTGTTTTGAAACGATAAATTCTAACTCATTTTTTGAATTTACCTGACCAGTATTCCTCTCTATCTTCTAAACATACAATCTCAATTAATTAACATAATTCATTACATACTTATCACATGAGTATTTTGTTCCTTTGTATATTTTATTTCTTTTTTATTTTGGATAAATTACAACAAGTATTTATTTATAAATTTATTAATAATAATATATGTATACAATTTAATTTTACAATTTATTATAATTTTATCAAATATTTATTGTTTAGACTTATTTTACTATTATATATATTATGCATTTAATATATTGTAATATGTATAAAATAAAATAAATATATTTTATGTATTTATAGCGATGATATATAATTTAAATAGTATTATCAATTACAAATATTATTAAATTAAAGTAATATTCCTAACAATCTTATCAATAATTGTATTATATTATTATATTAAGCGAAGTAACAACAATTAAAAAATTCTTGTGAATAAAATAGAATAAATTAAACAAAAAATATTATTCATAAAAACTTTAAACACAATCACACCAAAAACTGCATTATAAATAAATGAACAAAAAAACACAACCTTTCTTAAATTAATTTTATGCATAATGTTTATGATTTGACAATAATTATTTTGACACTTATATATTTTTAATTTATGTATTTATTTTGAATACAATTATGATCATCTATACAATTTATATTGTGAAAAAATCATATATGTAAATTCGTGTTCAATTTTGCATGTGAATGAAAAGGTTAAAGTAGAGGTGTTCAATCTTAAATGGGAAAAATGGCAGCAAACGACCTTGGCACAAGTCAAACTATAAAATTTAGCACCCTGCACTTTCAATCTTTGATAATATTTTAATTTTTCATTAATTATAGGAAATGGTATTACATATACTTATATTCAATTAAAAAAGTTATTTTTTCTTTAAAATTATGAAAATATAAAGAAATATAAACGAAAACATTAAAAAATCCCACCTTATATCCTTTTTCATGAGTTGATACTGTCAATTTGCTAAACATATTTATATTATTATTCTCTGAATGCGTATTAAAAAATTTCAAACACAATTGTGCACGAGCACGAATGTAAAATGGAAAGGTTAAATAAAAAAGTGCTAATATATAATATATTTTCTTATTTTCCATACATATTATATATTTTGAAATATATTATTTATTTAATGATATATATTATTTGTTTTTATTAAATAGTATGTTTCAATATCATAAAAATATGAAATTGAAGCATACAATTATATAATCTTTCACAAATAATAATATTAAAAAAATATTAAATATTTTTTAAGATATATGCTTATAATTCATTATTATTAAATGTATTAATGAATATACATTATTTATTTTAAAAATTCATATTAGATGAAATAATTCTTTATTTCTATACATTTTTGGTGGTGGCATATGTAAGAAAAGCGTAAATAAACACGCAGCAATTGCACTCGTTGCGATGAGGACAGGGTAATGCAATGATGCATGCAAGAATTAATATAATAATGCAAGCAAAAGCATTTATTTTATAATTCTTCAAATAAAAAAGAAAGATTTGAAATTATAGAAAATGAAAAAGAAAAACAGAGAGGTATATAAAAGATAAGGGAAGAGCTAAAAGAAGACAGAGAGGCACTGATGAGCTGGGTAGAAGCAAAATTGAAGAATATGAAGAGAAAGAGGGAAAAGATGAACCGAGATTTATAGAGAGTGATGAATAAAATTAAAGATTTGGAGGAAACGGTGGAAAAGTTAGAAGATTGGAAGGTTGAAGCGGAAGCCAAGATATGTTGGCTGGAAAACGAAAGATCGGGGAGCGAATACAGAGGTATAGGAACAGGAGACAAGGACAGTGAGAGAGCCTCCAGTAAATCAGGGGGAAGCAGAGACACCTCGTCGATAAGATCCAGATTATCTGAAAAAAAGGTAGCAGAGATGAGGAAGATTGTATGGGAAAAAGCAAAAAGAGAAAGAGAAGACAATTTGGTGATGAAGGGAATCGAGAGAATGGAGATAGGAGGAAAGGAACTAAAGATATGGATTGAAGATTTTATAAGGGACAAACTGAAAAAAGAGAAGAAGATAAAAGATGCCTGGTGGAGCGGCAAGGTAATAATCGTGAGATTTATGAATAGAGAAGATAAAATAGTGATTTATAACGCAAGAAGACATCTGATTGGGACCAACATATTCATAGAATTCGACCTCACCTTCGAAGAGAGGAAAATATAAGGACAAATTACAGAATGGGCGAAAAAAGCGAGGGCAAAAGGGATAGAAACGAAGATAGGTTATAGAAAAGTTAAATACGAAGGACAGAGGATAAGATGGGAGGATATTAAAACTATAGACAGAATTGTGAAGGATATAGAAAATAAGACTAACAAAAACGAGCAAGAAAGGGAAAGAAAAGACGAAAAGATAAGAGAAGAACTAGAGAAAGAGGAAGAAGAGAGGCAAAAAGAGAAGACAGGCGCACTCTCCCATATGAAGACAAGAACAGACAGCAAGAAAAGGGAGAACGAAGCGGCGGATTTAGTATAGATTGGGAGTGGACGAAGGAGAAGGAGAAGATAGAAGATAGAGACACATAATGGAAAAAGATAGAAAAAGATAAAACAACACAGAATGAGAGAAAGGAGGGGACAGAATGGGCAGAAAAAGACGCAAGAAAAGTAAAGAAAAAGGTAGAAATGAAAGATAGCAGGAAAAAAGTGAAAAACACAATGAGAGATATTGTTTTCTGAAACTCGGCAGGCATATGGAACAAAGCTAAAGACTTCTGAGAATATATAAAGAAAAAGGACTTTGTATGCCTGGCGGAGACCTGGGTAGAAGAAAAAGATAAGAATAAATGTAAAAAAAGGTTACCAAAAGAGGTGATATGGAAAATAATTGAAGCGAAAAGAGATAAAAAGAAAGGAAGAGCGAGAGGAGGATTCATCATAGGAATTAAGAAAGATTGGGACATCAAGATAGAAAAACTAGGCACTAGCAAACTAGAAGGGCTAGTAAAGACAAAAATAGATATGAAAGAAGAGAACAGGAAACTTGAGATATAGAACATATATAATACGGGAAATTTCGAAGAAAAATGGGATATAATAGAACAAGAAAACGACGAGAGTAAGGCAAACATTATAATAATGAGAGATATGAATATGAGTACAGGACGATTAGGAAAATTCATGAACAAAGAAGGTGATGGAAGAATGAAGTTAAGGAGAAGTGAAGACTTGAAAATAGACAAGAAAGGGAAAGAGCTGGTTAAAAGAATTGAGGGAAACGGCTGGACCATATATAATGGAACGATGAAAGGGGACGAGAGAGGCAAATTCACATACATGGGAGCACGAGGTAATTCGGTGATAGACTTAATAATAGGGGGTGAGATAATAAGAGAGAGAACAGAAGAAATGGAAATTGAAAAGAGAATCGAATCCGATCACGCGCCAGTCAGAATAAGAATACAAATAGGCAAGGGAGAGAGAGAGGAAACGAAAAGAGAGAAAGAAATAAAAAGAAGATGAATTGAACTGTGGGATGAAGAGAATAGAGAAAAATTCGGAAACAGAACGAATAGTAGAGAAAAAACAAGTAAGAACAAACTGGAGAAGAAATGGGAAGTACTTAAAAAAGGATCAAAGAAGCAGTACAAAATAAAGAAATAAAGATCAAGGAAGAGCAAATAGGACGTAGAAAGTAGTTGGATAGAGAATGTAAAGAATTGAAAAGGAAAGCAAAGAAGATATTAGAGAAATGGAAAAAAGGGGAAAAGGATAAAAGAGACATACATAGAAGTTAAAAGAAAATGGAAGGCGATATGCGAGAAGAAAAAGAAAAAAAGTGAGAAGAAAGAACATGAAATACTAAGAACTTAAAGGACGAAGGGGAGATTTGAAGGTATCTGAATAAAGACAGGAAACGTAAAGAAACTATGGAGGATCTGATTGAGATAGAGAAATGGAAAAAGCACTTCAAGAAGCTACTGGGAGAAGAGAAAAACAGAATAAAAGGAGATACAAGAGAGGCAGCACAGATCACGAACAGAGGTAGAGAAGTTATGAGGGACTTAGATGAAACAGAATTAAAAAAGATATGGATGGAGCTTAAAAAAAGAAAGGCGAGGGGTATAGACAATATAGCAAACGAGGCATGGATGTATGGAGGAGATGCAATAAGAGAAGAACTAACGGAAATAATTAGAAGAGTATGGATGGGAGAAGATATGTCAACGAAATGGAGAACAGCGGTAATAATACCAATTTTCAAGAAAGGGGATAAAAAGGAACCGAATAATTATAGAGGCCTTTCGATGCTAACGACAGCATATAAAATATATACAGGTTACATCAAAGGCAAATTGAACAGAGAAATAGAAGAGAAAGGAGTGATACCGGAAATACAAGCTGGATTTAGAGCCAATAGATCTACAATAGACAATATCTACATTTTGGATCATATAGTAAAGAGAACAATGAAAAGGAACAATAAACTATATGCATTGTTTATAGATCTAAAGGCAGCTTTCGACCTGGTGAACAGGGAAAAGCTATGGAGTATAATGGAGAAGGAAAAGATAGATCCGCAAATCATAGACAGGATCAGGGATATATACAGAGACACAAAATGTGTAGTGAAGACAAACGGAGAATATTTAGAGGAATTCAACACCTCTAGACGACTGAGACAGGGATGTTGCCTAAGCCCGACCCTCTTCAATATATATAGCGTAGGGCTTGAAGGTATGTTGAAGAAAAACAGGGTAGTACTCAAGTAGGAAAAAGAAGATTTTGGTCGCTGGCTTACACGGAAGATGTGGTGATGCTAGATGAGAACAAAGAGGTAATGCAGATGATGATGCATACGCTGAAAAGGTTCCTAGAGAGCTGAAAAATGATAATGAACACTGATAAGACGAAGATGATGATATTTAAGAGAGGTAAAAGAGACAAAGAACAAGAGTGAAAGTGGAAAGGAAGAATTATAGAAAGTGTGGAAAATTTCAGATACCTGGGCTTTTTACTAAAAAAAAGGGAACTACAGAGAGCATCTAGAAGAAAGGAGACAGAAGGGAATGATCGCTGCAAAGAAAATATGGAGTCTGAGGTGAAAGAAGATGTGCGGGAGACTACTGTAGAAGAAAAAAACTCTTCGAATACCTGGTAGGGGGAGTATTAGGCTACGGAGCAGAAATCTGGGGTAAAGAAGAAACTGAAGACATGGAAAAAATAAAGATAATGTACATCAGATGGATGCTGGGTCTAGACTGCTGCACGCCGGGGTATATTATTTACGAAGAAACAAAAGAAAGGAGAATGCAGATAAATTGGAAAATTAGAGCTGTAAAACTACAAGAAAAAATAGAGAAACTGGATGAGAGCAGATTAATTAGACTCTGCCTCGAGGAAAAGAAACAAGAATGGAAGGAAAGAAGCACAACAGATTGGATAGAAAAATGGCTGAACACGATTGGGCTCAGCAGAAGACAAGTAGAGATATGGAATGAGAAAGGGGAAGATAAATGGGTAGAAATAACAAAAAGAATTGAAGATATTGAAAGACAAAAAGACAAACAAGAATATAATGAATATAACGAGAAGATAATGACCCAGGAATTACCGGTATACCTGAATAAAGGAAAGAAAAGAAAAGATATGAGAGCAGTGGCCAAGATAAGATGTGGTAACATCACGGAAAGTAACAAGTACTGGTTAAAAGAAGAAAAATGGACATGCAAACTATGCAAGGAAGAGGAGGGGGACTGGGCTCACATGTTAGAGCGGTGTAAAAGGTTAAAAGGAAAAATAGACGAGAAAGGAGCTCAATAAGTTTGGAATGAAGAAAAGGCACTAAGAGAATTTGGAAATGGAAGAGATAACCAGGAGATTTGGAAAATTGTAAAAGAAATCATAAGAGAAAAAGCAAAATATAAATAAGAGCAAAGAAGACACTGAGTAATGAGAGAACAAGAAGACTGGATATAAAAATAAGATAATTAAGATAGAATGATATATATGCTGTAAATAATTTAAGTTTAAATTGTAAAATTCTGTATTAAACGAACAGATACAAAGTCCACTTCGGGGCCGAAAGGCTGGAGTCTGTATTATAAATAAAATAATAAAAATAAAAAATTATGCGAATCAACCATAGTGTTATTATAAAGTGACTGTGAGTGAATTTAGAAGTGATTTTTATTTTATCAAATAAAAATGAAGAATGATGCGAATCAACTACAATGAGAAGTTTTATAAATCAATATCAACAACATAGTTGATGGTGGTAGAAATATGCTTTTTCTCTCTCGCACTTATAACTTCTCTGTCGACCTCTCAAAAGTCTGTGGCCCGAGTTGAATTTTTTTATAAGTGCTTCAAATCTATTGAAAAAAACTCTTCTGTATATATGTGAAACACGAAGGAATATGCAGCTGCTTTGTACATGTAGTGGCAACGTTTTTTTTCAATAGATTTTAAAGCACTTATAAAAATTTTTAATTCGTACCACGGACTTTTCAGAGGTCGCTAGTGTTTCTATATATGCGAGAGAGAAAGAAAATATTTCTGCCGCCATGTTTGTCGCCAAAGTTTAACATGGACCTTAACATTTTCTTAATGTATATTCTGTGTTGCTAATTCTCTTATATACAGTTGACCCCAGATATTATAAGAGAGATTGCTAATGACCAATGGGGCGTTTGTTTCAAATTTGAAAAGCTGTACGCTTTTGTTTTTATCGGTTCGACGATCTTCTTGTTCGAAGAGGAGATTAGGGGTAGCAAAAATGAAAATTGGGACAAGCTACGAGTTATGCTGGAAAAATAGTGCTGCCTCTAGCGGACCAGATTTAATTAACTTCATGTTCGAAACGGAACATAAGGGGAAATAAAGGAGTGAGGGTAAATGATGACGCAAACTCGTAAGGGAAAATTCTACAAATCATATGATCAACTACACCACACATATCCATGTCCCATGTGTTGAAGTATATGTACACGACTGCTATAAACATCAAATTGAATTCGATTTTGGTGAAAAACTAAAAATCACTATTATCAATTACAGGACCATTAGTATGATTATACATATATATATATATATAATATTAAAATTTATATTTATTATTTGTATTTATATTATATTGTTAAATAAAAAAAAAATAAAATATCAAAGATGCACAGATTAAGTAAGAGCAAGAGAGAGAAATCATAAAGCAAGACAGACATCGTCTAGTACAACACAGATGCACCGAATACATCATATTGTATGATATAGAGAGAGGGGGTGTTTATGAATTTACCAATAGCATGCAACTTAATTGAATTAATTTGTTAAGGAGTGAGGGAAGGGAAATTATTGCTGCAGGCTTGAAAAGTTGAATAAAACACAACAATCGCGGTACAACAATTATAAGAATTTATTGGACGCGGCATAAAAACCCCCTGCGTTAGGGGGAAAAGCCTTGGTGCGTCGAGAAACAAATTACAAGACTTACAAATAGTGCACACGCACTCGGTGAAGTTACGCACACAGGCGCTCGCAATCGGCGGCTCACGCTCGAGCAGCAGTGTAGTGGGGGCGTCGGAAGACGCGCTGAGAGATGCGGGGCGGTCCTGGTGCTCGTCAGCACCCACCCTGGTGTGGATCGTCGGGCGCCGCCGTAGAGAATAGGGGAGCGATTGGTCCCTGGCTTCTGGTTCCATCAGACGTCTCACACGAGACACCACACACACAATACACGCACGCAAACGCAAGATAAGCACGATAGAAGCTCTCACAAACGAGAGCGCGAAAATACAGAGAGAAAACACGGCGAAGAATCGAGGAAAATGCACTACAAGTGCATTAAGCGCGACGTCGCAAGAAGAATTGAGTTTCTCCCCCGCGTCGGACCCCACGCAGGTCAAAATCGTTTCCGGGCCTGCCCCCCTCCTTACTCGTATTTACAAATTTCGGCAGTTTCCGTGACTTTCCCTTTTTCGCGGAGTGCAAAGGCACTGCACGGAAAACTGCCCCAACAGGGGGGATAGACAGAATAAAAGAATTGAATAAATAAAGCCATAACTTAATAAGAAGCGTGAAAGAAACACAAAATGTAAGATGTAAGAAAGAGAGAAAGAGATGACAGATACACTTGTTTCTTGTTACATCAAAACATCTGCATATTCTGCTGGATCCAGAAATCAAAGCTTCGCAATTTGATTATTTTTTTATATTTTTGTTTTTTGTTGCACACAATATTGCAACATCTATATTCAAAAGCAATATTGCCATATCTTTTTAAATGTCTTTACAGATTTGTTTTCGTTTACTCGCAAAATTCTCCCTATGAATGGTCTAACTGACGGATAACATTAATTCCCAATTTTTCTTAAACATATAATACCAACGAATTACAATTTATTATAATTGATTTTTCAATTGAAATTTGTTTTTTCAAGTAACAGATACATCCCCTTACTCATCTAAATAATCATATATACCAAAATCATCTATGAATCTAAAATATCAAAAAACGTGCGACAAAATACGGCTTTCGATTAAAAAAAAGTTAAATTTTATGATCAAAAGTATTTCAAATAACTTGAAATTTATTTTTTCATGTGACTGATATAGCAATTTATAAATATAAAAAGTTATATAATAAAAATATATTATAAATGAATCTACAGTATTAGAAATATTTATGATAAGATGCAATGGTCTCATAAGTATTATTTAACTCTAATCCAAAAATAATCAATGTATAAATCAAAAATAAAGGCTGAAGCAATAATTTAGATAACTTGTACATTATTATCTATTTCACATTTATAATCATTATCAAGTTGAAGCAAATTACATGCTGTCGGTCTGGTGTGTTTAAAAAAAAATCGAAAGTTAATGTTATTCCTTGGTCGGACCATTCATAGAAAGAATTATACTAGTAAACGTAAACAAACCCGTAAAGACATTCAAATTTATTTAACAAGATATAGCAATATTGGTTTTGAATATAGACGTTGCAACATTGTATGCGACGAAAAATCAAAATATAAGAAATAACAAAACTAAAACGCTTTGTTTTCTGGCTCACACAACATATGCCGCTGTTTTGTTTTGATTTTCAATAATCAAAAAGACTGTTACGAATCTAAGAAGTCACGACTATGTTTATTCTTTAATAATCGAATCGCGATAATATTTTCTCTCCAGGTATCGTTCTGCCCTAGCCAAATCGATCAAAGCATTTTGGCCTCTGTGAGGTTCGGAAATCGTCAATTAATAAAACGCGAGATAATTAATATAATACTTTTGTTTTATTATATTTCTCTTAATGAACGAGAGAGATAAGTATCGCAATGTGTAATACAACTTTTTTGTATCAAGAAGCTAAGTCCCGATTGTATAAAACAAATAAGTATTAAAGAACCCGAACCGAAGTACGACCGAATCTAAGAATCCCAATTTGAAGTCTAATTTTGAAGTGCCCCTGCGTGTTTTTCGATTTGACTTATTACCTCCGTTGTATGGAGAAATTGCAAAATCCGCGATTTCTCCCACCGGGTGCCTTTACTTGATTATAGTCCGGTCAGCTTTCTTCGATTTTACCTTTTGATTGACCTTTGTGTATTCATTGTCGCCTCTGATCTTGAATTTTCGCAATTTGGCGAGCTCGGAAGTTCTTATTACTCGCGGGTTTCACGTTACTCGCGACTCCGTTCGATTGCCTCGATGTCAATTTCCCAATGTTCCGTCTTTGTTTTCACTGATGTGAATATAATAAAATCGTCGCGTATGCATATGCAATTTTACATACGTGATAAAGACTAATGTAACTTTCACCTTTCCTCCTCTTTCTATCTATTTCATCCATATTAAAGCTAATACAAATTATAATTAAATTTATATTGTAATTCAAAAATTGTAAACTATTCAATAAATTGTATAAGCAGTTATAATAATTACATAATTTTATAATTAATAAAATTCATTGAAATAAAACGTGTGAATAATTAGTACTACATTACATTTCATATTATTAAATTCTATATGCATTAAATAAAAAAATTAGTATAAACTTATTAGCAATATACTTTAAAATACTTTAAATCATAAAATTTAACTTTTTTTTAATCGAAAGCGGCTCATACGCTAATGCGAATGCTGTACTTTGCCGTATGTTATTTTGATATTTCAGATTCATAGATGAATTTTGTATATATTATTGTTTAAATGAGTAAAGGGATATATCTGTTACTTGGAAAATAAGCTTAAAGCTATTTTAAATAAAATGTAAATATAAACGTAAGATAACGCGAAAAAACATTTAAATAATTGTAGATAGTATGTATTGGCTTTTTCCGTCTGAGAGCAAGTGGGTAGTTTTTTATGCCGAGAAAGTAAGCTTTCTGCGTATCCTAAAATAGGGTAAAGAATGTAATGTTTAATATGCGATTTTACTTTGTTAAAAATAAATATAATGGGCAATTTACCGATTAGCCGACGGCGAAATAGTAAAAAGTAATATATAAAAAAAATTTTATTTTTATATAAGAAATAAATAAATATAATATCTTGCAATTCAAACTTGTTATTTATTTAAATTCATTTAATATTAATATATTAAATTAATTTTTTTTCTATAGATTTTTTATCGAATGTAATAATCATTAATACATTACTCGATGAAAGTAATATATACTACTGAAATCAATGTTTGTAATTATTTATCACAAATATCATTGACATCAATTATTTTAATTTTAATTGTAATAATATATTTAAAAAAAGATACAGTTTTACTTAAAATCATTTACAATTTTATTTAATAAAATTTAATATTACAAATAAAACCTTTTTATTATTAAATAAATTTAATAATTAAATTTTAATATTTTTATTATTTGTAATAATATGAATGCGCTGTTTTCATATTATTATTAACCTAGAAAGAAAAATGGTAATATTAATTATAATATGTATAGTCAAATGATATATATATGTAAATATTAAATATTATTGTTAATTTAAAATTACTATTTATTTATTCTGATGTACTCACGGATATGATGAGTGGGAAAATATGTTTTAAATGAATATTTTTATTGATTGTTGACAGCTTGTTAACATGCGGCCCATGTTTCACTTTTAATTTAATACATTAGCGAAAGTCTTGTTAGCATAGACGGCGCTTAGGACGTTGAATTGGAGTGAGATAGAGATAGGCACAAATATGTATTTTAATGTATATATATATTAAAACACATAAATGAAGTAATGTGAGAGTTATAAAAATTATTAGTGTTGTGCCGCCACGAGATGGCCGATAAGTGTAGTTTCTATACTTATCGGTCAAACAATAATTTTCTTTTGCATTTGAATTGAAGATTTTGATTGGCTATTTTAATAATAATCAATTGAAATTTAAATCATGACAGGTACAAAGAAAAAGGAACTTGTTGGCTGTGATGCGACCAGTGTTGAATTTTCTGAATTTAAATCAAATTCAGTAGATTTAATTATTGATTTCATTTTAATTAAAATTAAAATAGTGATATGAAGGGGGCGGAACTTTCTTTCTGAAAAAGAAAAAAAGTCAGATGTGAGTTGTTATTCGTTTGAATAACATATACTTAATTATTATTCTTAAAATAATAAATAAAATATTTTGCAGTATTTTATTATAAATTTTGTAGTTGGTTATTTATATTCTTATATTAATAGTGAAGTGGTGTATGGAATTTATAATTGAATTAAAGATATTGAATATATATATATATATGTGTATATATTTATAAATATAATAAACAGGATATATTATTATTGACAAGAACCATTACTTATTAAATTAAGGATTATCACCTGATTATTGACATATAAATATTGTCTAAAAATAATTTGGATAATTATAATTGTAAATTTTAATACAATATTATATTTGAAAATTATAAATAAAAAAAACTACAAATAAGGTAAGATTTATATATATATATAATTTAATAAATGTTTAAATATTTTTATATTATTTATGGTGATGTGTTGGGTAATAAAGGGTATTGAGATTTGCCCAAAAATCTTATATTTTAGTGCAGAATCTCCTCATTATTAAATCAATTATATTTATTATTGTTGTTGGAAATTATTAAATAATAATTTATTTAATAATTTTAAATCATTTAAGTAAAGTGTAGTAACAGATGAATTTAGTTAATTCATAAATAAAGTGAAGTGTTTGGAAAAATAGTTAAAATAATCACTAGCACGGTTCGGGAAAATCGGTTTTAGTTGATTTTAAATAAATTAACTCGAATAGATTTACCGTGTTACAAAATGGTGCCCAACGTGAGACTCGCGCTAAATTAATTACCCTTTTGTGTAGTGTTGGAAATTATAATCATTTATATTAATCTTACTGAAGAGAATTTAATAAAATAACATTTTTTATTATTATTATTATTAAGAATAATATTTTTTCAAAAAGCAGTGTAGTGTTGTGAAAAAAGAAACATATTTTTTTTTCTTCTCTGTTGTTTGAAATTCTTTTTATTGTCATTGATTGGATAATTTTTTTTAATAATTGACACTTTAATTGAAATTAATTTAATTAGTGCTGAACGTGGAGCATAGGCGAGAGTATATTATATTTTTTTGTTTTTGTGTTGTATAATCATTTGATTAATTGATAATATGATTACTTTGTTAGTCATTATATTCTGTTTATCATATTGATTATTATTGATATTATTGGTGTTATATTGATATAATTTCTATATTATATTAAATATTATTTACCTATTTATATATTTACACTATTATTCGTATCTATATACATACATGTAATCTACAGTCTATTTACATGTGTACAATTAATTTTTCTAAATTTTGTTTGTTAGAATTAAAATAAGTTTTATTAGTAATATTTAAGTGAATTATTTATTAGTATTTCCTAAGTAGTTATTGATGGTTGATTGTAATTGTAGTATTGTTATATATTTATGAATTTTTACTATTTATGTGTGATATTTTTGAATTTTGATTGATATATTGTATTTTTTTTATTTTACTCCGGCATTTAGATTAAAGAGAAAGGTAATCGCCAGATTTTAAATTTTTATATAATATATTGTTGATTATTTATATATATATATATTGTTGATTATATATTTATATATTATTATTTATTATTTTATATTTATTATTATTTATTATTTATTATTGTTTTTTTAGTCTCTAGCAATACTCCTGTGCTCCCGTTAATGAGGAGATTATATTTGTTTTTTTTTGCTGTTATAGTTGTTATTGTTAATTTATTACTAAATATGGATTTCGAGGATGCGCTCCGCGGCCTATTGATAAAATCAATAAGGGCCCGACGCATCGCTTCTGAAGTGCATGAATTGGGCTTAGAGTCCATAATTCAGTTGCTTAAAGTATCTAAATTTAATTGTAGTGGTGACTCAACCATCTTAAGGAATAAATGCTTGAGATATAAATTAAGATTATCTCTGCCGAGAAGCGGCATCCCATAGGATAACCATGAGGACGGGAGATGCAGGAGATCATCTTCGAGTGATCATGCGGCCTCAAGAGATAAAAAGATAAATTTATGTAGTGAAGGAGAAAGTGACTCGGGAATGTCAAGAGCCGTGATGTGATAGTAGCCAAGGAACCATTAATATTAGATATTCCTATTCCCGGGAATAGTAGAGTATTTGATGATGGAGAGACTGGGCAAGAGGATAACGTTTTGAAATTTCAAGCCCCAGCTACAGGGAATATGATCACGATGACAACGGCATTGTTGGATAGTATAGTAGCGAAATATCTTTAAAATAGTGGTGTTGTGAAGAAGTAGCGGAATAAGGACTCCGATCCTTGTAAATATCCTGCTAAAAAGGAAATAAAGTCAAGACATTCCCGAAAGTCATTTTCAGAGGACTCTGAGGAAGATTTGAAGCGGACTTGTCGCCGATTGGCGGAATCTTTTAGAGTTTCGGACGATCAAAGGGAAACTCGCAAAGATCGCCATTATAAATCGGCTAGACATTCAAGCAGACGATCTACTAGAAGATATAGTAGTGATAATGACAGTAATGATAGTGATGATGAATATTCACGAAGGCAAAGCAGACATACGAGAGGTAGTAATGAAGAGACACGTGCCCTACGTAATTTGCAATGGTGGAATTTAGAATTTTCAGGAGATAGCACACTGGATCCTGAGGAATTTCTAGAAAGACTAAACAGAATAGGGATAAAGGATACATCATTAATGTTAGCCCTCCCTTGTATTTTATGGTCGCGAGTGAGTAGGTGGTTTAGAACGTGTAGTGATGGAATTAGAACTTGGTCGCAGTTCAAATTAGGATTTAATGAGGAATTTGGACAAAAATACGGCAGACAGGATCTAATGGACGACTTGCAAAAGAGAACTCAGCAAAAAGGGAAGAAGATGGCGAGTTTCATTGCAAGTCTGAAGTGTATAATAGCTCACTTTAAGCGTCCCGCTCTGCTTGAAGATCAGATGAATATAGCCTATAGAAATCTCTTACCAGAGTATATGATATATATAGCTGATCGGAGAGTAGAGACGTTTGAAGATTTGCTTCATTACGGAAAAAAGTGGGAGCTAGTGAGGGAGTTAAATGATAAGTATACACCACCACCGCTTCTGGAACAAATGACTGTGATGGCAGCGGCTCTACCAGAAATTAAGACTAAAAAGTCTTCAAAAGTAGCCTCCGTGAAGAATTCCCACTGGGTATGGTAATCACCCGCCACTTATAAACAATCAAATGAAAAAGAAATGGCAATATAATAATCAAGGAGGACCGAACCTCAATTATTATAAAGGTAATTGGAATAATCCGGGAGCAATGATGAAGAATGGTAGTGAAGGGCCCATGGACAGGTACCACAAGTGAAAGAGGTATTTTATGGTGCCTGTGCTAATTGCCAAGCGGTTGGATACAAATCCAGGGATTGCCCCAACAGGATTTGTTATAGGTGTCGAAAGCCCGGGCATATGGCATGGGAGTATCCAAATAATACCTTGGACGCTGGTTCCAAGTGCCAATTATGTGACAGGCTCAATTGTGAGCTAAAAACCTGCCCAAATTGTGTTAAGTTCGTCCAGCAGCGGGGAAATAACCAGACGGGAGGACCGAATCGCCCAGGACCCTCCCAATCACAAGTCAAAGGATGAGTCATTTTAATGATGGAATAAATGATGCTAGAAGTGTTGTGATAAGTAAAGGAAGTGTTGTAAAGGATAGTCGTGATGTGATGGAAATAAGTAGTGACGTACCTTCTCAGATGTTGAAAAAGGTGGTAGACGTTAATGAGAAGGCAGCAACCTCTCTGGACTCGTTAAACAATGTTCAAAAGGATGATTTAGTCGTGAAGGATGATGGAATCAAAACGCTGAAGATAATGGATAATACAGACACTGTGCGTAATCCAAAGAAGGTGTTATTGAAGACCACATCAATACCAAAGGAGTTAATAAACGATGCACAATCTAAGGAGGTGATTGAGCAACAAATAACTACTTCGGTAAATAAAAGACGTGATGTGACGAAAATGGTAGTGTAGGAGTTGATAAATTATTACAAACAGGTAATGAGGATCAACTAAAGGGTAGTGAATGTGAAATGATGGTACCCCGTAAAGTAGCTAGTTCGTCATTGGAAAATCGGAGTAAATGTAGCAGGCATAAAATACAAGGCGTTGTGTGATCCAGGAGTAATGATCTCGTTGATAGGAAGCAGAATCGCTTAAGGATAATCTAATTCCAATGACTTCAGGAGTTAAGTGTGCAACAGGAACAATAAACAAGGCTTTAACATGAGTGTGGACGGGATAGAATCTATTCTGAAAATTGAAGTAGTGCAGCAACTGGACCAGGACATTATGTTGGGGATGGATTTTTGTAAGCTCTTCGATCTTAATACGCGTTTCGGGAGAGGCCTGTGTTAGGGAGGGGGAGTGGAGAGAATTCTCCAAAAATAGAAGTGAGGGAAATACTGCCATTCAGGTATAATGTGCAGGTATTTCAGAGTTAAGTGTTGTGGAAAAGAAGAAAATAAGTAAGTTAGTAGAGTCAATTTTGTTTGAGGCTAAAGACAAGCCCGGCGGAACAAAACTAACTGAACATTATATTGATGTGCAGGGAACTGAACTTATTAAGCATAAATTTAGGAGAATGTCTCCAACAATGCTACAGGTCGCTCATAATGAAGTGAAGGAGATGTTGAAGGATGATGTAATTGAAAAATCAGCCAATGAATGGAGTAGCATGCCGGTAATGGTCAAGAAATCAGACGGCAGTTATAGATTTTGTGTTGATTATCGGGACTTGAATTAAGTGACTAAAAAGGATGCAAATCCTTTACCATCTATGGACGGGATCTTAGATAAATTAAGAAAGGCCTAGTATTTATCTAAGATTGATCTGAAGCAGGCATATTTCCAGGTTCCTTTGGAAAAGAAAACCAAGAAGTATAACACTTTCGCAATTCCGGGTTCTGGACTGTGGTAGTTTCAGAGGATGCCATTTGGGCTTACTAACCCCCTTATGATATTTCAGTGATTAATAAATGCATTATTTGAACCTGAATTTGAGCCCTATATCTTCGCGTATCTGGACGATATTTTAATCGCAACAGAGACGTTCGAGGAGCATATCAAGTGGCTGAAAGTTGGGTTGGATAAGATAGTAAAGGCGGGTTTAACAATTAATAAGATGAAGTGTGAGTTTGGCTGTACTTCAGTAACTTATTTGGGTTTTATTTTGGATAAACGTGGATTGCGACCAGATAACTCTAAGGTAGCACCAGTGATGGAATATCCAGCTCCAAATAGTGTAAAATAACTGAGGAGATTTATCGGGATGATCGGTTGGTATTCTAGATTTATTCCACAGGATTCAGAAATTAAAATTCCATTAGTCAAATTGTTAAGAAAAGGACAAACATGGAATTGGTCAGAAGAACAACAAGAGGCATTCGAGAAATTAAAAGAGGCTTTAACGAAGGCTCCGGTCCTTATTAGACCTGATTTTTCAAAGCCCTTTACTGTGTAGTGTGATACTTGTAGATATGCAATTGGAGCATTCTCACTCAAGGATAATCGGTTTTAGTTGATTTTAAATAAATTAACTTAATTAGATTTACCATGTTACATATTGATATAAGATTGTTAGCTTTTCTTTAAATGTATTCTTGAGATAAATGATTTTATTAAAATTGATAATTAAATATTAAGGTTTAGATTGTTATTATTTATTTTATATAATGAAAAAATGTTATTGTATTCATTTTATTTTATAAATTGTTTATTTTAATATTTTAAATGTACATATGATTTATTTTAATAATTTCCTTGCACACATATAACATAGGTTATGTAAATAATAATGGGGGTTATGTAACACAAATTTGAATGAAAACATAAAATTTAAATATAAGCCCATGTTATGTAAACTGGGGCATTTATACATATAAATATGTTCAAAAATTTAAAGTAAAAAATGTATAATTATATGAAGGTGATAAATAATTTTTTTAAATTATACAAGATAAAATTTTAGTACATAAAATAAAGAAAGATGTTTAAAATATACAAAAATGAACAGTTATATTATATTTTTGAATTCAAATATAGAGGATAACTTCATTGCATTTCACATTTAACGCAGTAGGGAGCGTGCTTAACTTTACTCTGTACTCCCCTTAACTGCTCTTCGAACAAGAAATGTACTTTGTTAAACATCCACTAGGTTTTTAGGAACAAACGTTTAACATAGCACCACCAATAACCACCCCCACACCAGCCTACGAACTTTCGAATTTCCAAAAAAAAAAATATGGACGGGTAGATCTTCAATTGCACCCTCCGAAAAAACTATTTTTTTTAACTGCACCTCCCTTAGATTTTGAGAAAAAAATTCATAAAAATTTTGAACAACAAAAATTTTGTACTCGCGATAACTCGATCAATACTCAATAATTTCGATCAATTTTTATTTTAAACAAATTAATTGCACCCCCTCTAAATTTTTAATTTAAATAATATTTATAATAAAAAACTATAAAAACTCTTAGGCCATGATCTAAAGCCAAAGCGCATGCGTGAACAAGCCCAACACGATGACAAGGAAATTTGAATTTAAATAAATAAACTGAACCAATCAATCAACTAAAAATTGTGCAAATTATTAATTAATAATCCACAAACAAGGAAAAAAAATTATAATGGTACAAAGAATATCAAATTGTCGATACGCAAGCAAAAGATGGACAAATAACATTAAAATATCAAAAATACTGTTTTTTTAATAAAATATGAACCAATTTATGCATCAAGGTAAATCTTCGTAGGCTAGCTCTTCGATACTTTACCTACACGATAAAATAACTTTCATCAAATGCACCCTCCTGATTTTCGAGAAAAATCGAAATTTTATATCATCAAAAAAAATTTTTTTATTTAATATTTAGAAAACTAGACCAGCTAGCCACGTCATTTTTTTTTAAACAAATGCACCTTTTTAGTACTATACAATTTAATTCGGTTAAAATTATAGGTATGCATTTTTTAAAAAAACAGTATTTGTACTTTTTCCAAAGGCTGAAACTTTGGTGCGGATGTTACATATGCAGATGTTTTACATATAAAAATTATCAAGTATCCTACCTGTATTTGCTATGATGTCGTGGAATAAAATTGATGTTGTTTCATTCAATTGTTTTTATTTGTTAGTTAATAAATAAAAAAAAATATAAATATTTGCTTTTCTCTTTAAAAGTATTACTAGTTCCATTTTGGCCGCTAGTGGCGCTGATAATTCTTTTATTACAGTACAAATGCATTCTGCAATAATTTTGCATTATTTAATTGAATATCTGAGCGATATTCTTGAAAAAATTAAATTGTATAGTACTAAAAAGGTGCATTTATTTAAAAAAAAAATAACGTGGCTAGCTGGTCTAGTTTTCTAGATATTAAATAAAAAAAAATTTTTTGATGGTATAAAATTTCGATTTTTCTCGAAAATCAGGAGGGTGCATTTGATGAAAGTTATTTTATTATGTAGGTAAAGTATCGAAGAGCCAGCCTACGAAGATTTACCTTGATGCATTAATTGGTTCATATTTTATTAAAAAAACAGTATTTTTAATATTTTAATGTTATTTGTCCATCTTTTGCTTGCGTATCGACAATTTGATATTCTTTGTACCATTATAATTTTTTTTTCCTTGTTTGTAGATTATTAATTAATAATTTGCACAATTTTTAGTTGATTGATTGGTTTAGTTTATTTATTTAAATTCAAATTTCCTTGTCATCGTGTTGGTCTTGTTCACGCATGCGTTATGGCTTTAGTTCATGGCTTAAGAGTTTTTATAGTTTTTTATTATAAATATTATATAAATTAAAAATTTAGAGGGGGTGCAATTAATTTGTTTAAAAAAAAAAATTGATCGAAATTATTGAGTATTGATCGAGTTATCGCGACTACAAAATTTTTGTTGTTCAAAATTTTTATGAATTTTTTTCTCAAAATCTAAGGGAGGTGCAGTTAAAAAAAATAGTTTTTTCGGAGGGTGCAATTGAAGATCTACCCGTCCATATTTTTTTTTTGGAAATTCGAAAGTTCGTAGGCTGGCGTGGGGGTAGTCCACCAATATCTCTAATAATCTCTGATTAACCCTCCTGCTTTCTTACGTCATTTCTTTTAGTACATTTGAAATCCACTAGGTACCTAGTAAACGCATTTTTAACAGGCAAGGTTCGATCTCCCTTTTCGTCTGTTTTCTAAAATATGTGCATATAGCATTTGATTACAAATTTTATTCTATTTATTAATTATTAAAATAATTATTTTTTAAATTGGGCAAGTTGATTTCAAACTATAATACCTGAAAATGACAAGTACTAGTAGTGTAACTACAAATCCTTCCACATTGTTGCCATTGGGTAAATATTAAATTGAATAATTATTTTTATAAATTAATTGTTTCTTTAATTGTAAGCTTTGTTGGTTAAATTTAATCATTATATGAGTAAGAATTATTTTTCTATTTTAGAATTGGTAGATAAATGCATCGGATCAAGAATACATATTATTATGAAAAATGATAAAGAAATCGTTGGAACTCTAAAAGGATTTGATGATTTTGTTAATATGTTATTAGACGATGTTACAGAAAGTGAAGCAACTCCTGAAGGAAGAAGAGTTACAAAATTAGATCAGATATTATTAAATGGAAATAATATTACAATGGTTATTTTAAACTACATTTATTAATCAAACTTCATTTTACATTTCATTTATATATTTTATGACATAATAATAAATCTATATCAATTAATAATAAATATATATATCAATTTTAAATGTTTGCTTTTTGTTACAGCTTGTACCTGGAGGAGATATGCCGGATACGTGAAAATTTTAAAAACTAACCTGAAATTATTTTACACTTATTATATAATTTAATAAATAAATTTTAAGGCAAAACATAATTAAGATAAAATATATATTTTATATATATTAATTAAGAGACCTCAGACATTTTTATTTCTAATTTCTTTAATTTTTTAATAATTGTAACAAGATTAAGTCTACTTTCACAATTCGTATTCCAACATTTTTTATATAAATTTTTATAGATTCCTTTAAAACCATCATTAACATTGCAATCAGAAGGTGTTATACCATTTCCAGTAAGATAGAGTATTGCATGGGCATGCAAACCTGCAAATGGTGGTTTTCTTGATAGCATTTGCCAAGCTAGAACACCCAAAGAATAAACATCTGATTTAGGATTAGGAATATTTCCACGTACAACTTCTGGTGCAGCATAGCCAGGAGTTCCCTGAAAATTTTCATTACTAAATCATTTATAAATATTTGATATGTAAAGAAATCAATTGTGAAAATATGAAGAAAAACATCTAAAGATGCATTTAAAAAATTTATTTCTTTAAATATAAAAAAAAAAATGCATGAATTTTAAAAAAAAAATTTTAATTTAAATAAAAGTAAAATTTAATATGAAATATAATTGTTTAAAAATAAATAATTATGTTATTGTTTAAAAAATTATTTTCACTTATATTTCATCTTGTGATATAAGTAATATAATAACAAACCCACATGAAAAACCAAAGGAATATAATATTCATTGATAAAAACAGCACTACCAAAGTCAGCTAATTTTGGTTGTTCATCTCTGCCAATTAAAACATTTTTAGGTTTTACATCAGCATGTACAATACCCATATTATGACAATATTTTAATGCTTTTGCAATTGATTTCCAAATTTGAATTCTTTGAAGCTTAGAAATAAAATTTTCTTCAAGAATATTTTGCAATGAATTATTACATAATTCCATTGTGATTAATGTTAAAACTGGTCCTTCATCAACTTTCAGAACTTTTACAATATTCAAGTGTCTTAAAAATGCGATTTCTTTTTCTATATCAATTGAATTTATTTTATTTTTATTACTTTTAATTACTTTAGCTGCAACTTTTTCACCTACACAAGAAATAAATTAGTTTTTGTTATTATATATATTACTAACATATGTTTTAATTACCTTTATAATATGCCTTATAAACTGTTCCAAAAGCTCCATTTCCAAGAATAGTGTAACGTTGATCCAAAAAACCTTCATCAATAATTCTTTTCTTATATGGGGTATCAATATTAAAAATTGGTGAAATACTATTTTCAAATGATTTTTCTGTAGCTAAATAATTTTTTATGGGTGTTACTGGAGTTTGAGTTTGCCTATATTCATATTAAAATATTACATTTTTTATCACGTGTATTCATAATTTACAATTTGAAAACAGAGATTTCAATGTTAATTTATTAAATAAATCTATCTAAATTTATACCTAATACTAGATATATTTTGTATCTTTTTTGGAGAAAAGCATCTGTAAAAAGAAATTGTTGATCTAGGAGATGCCATTAAAATTAAAGTAAATAAAACGAATAAGTAATTAATATAAAATAGTAGTGTTTATATTAATAAAAATTTTATCAAAATAATATTAAATATAAATCAAAATATTATTTCACTTATGTTAATCACAGTTTTTCTCAATATACATAATTTACTATTATTACTGATTTTAAATCAAGACTACAGAAAATATTCTTCTGAACAGTGAAGGTCAGGCAACAAAATATTAGGTTTAATTTGAAATTTAGAAGTTGTATGAAAATAAGTTAGTGAAAACATAAATAATAAGTTTAACATTGTTTTATAAATTATAAATTTTGATTTTTTATTTTAATTAAAATTATATTTCAAATAGATAAAAAAATTTATTATATTTAAACATTATGTATATGTAAATTTACTTTTTTATTATTTAATAATAAAAATCCTTAAAAATATAATTGATTGTTTATTGATGATTAATAATAATTTTTATTGAGGATAAAATAAAAAAACTCATAAAAGAAATTAAAATATTTATTTATTTAATGTCTATGTTAAAACAAATATTTTTTCTGAGAGGGTCATTTTTTATTTTTTTTACTTATAATACTGTTATTTTAATTACATTATTTACAATATTTTCTAAAACTTACTAACAATAAAATATTTTTTTATATTGTAATATAAGAAGCTTATATTCCATTATTTATAATAGTTACAATAGTTCCTAATTAAAGTATTAATTGAAACTTACATTATCACCATTGATTTTATGTATTGTGTAATTAATGCAAAAAATACTAATTATTTCATATTTTTGTGTAAAAATATAATAAACTTATAAAACTTCAAGTATATTTAATAAGATTCATATATTTCTAAAAGATTTCATTTTTTAATTCTATAAATACAAACTAGAGCCTTTATTCTTTTATAAACTCGGTTATTTGACGTACATACATAACTAATAAATTTACAACATAACCAAGTGCTTGTATCAGATTTTATTTGCTTACTTTGATTCTATCACAATTAATTAGAAGAACTTATTATCATCTTGATTATTAATTATCATTCTATTAATTTTGTATCATCCCTTTGCTTATAATAGAGAAATATGCAAAAAAAAAAAATTAAATGATTTAAGCAATTTTTCACATTTCTTTATATTATTTTATATCAATTTAAAATTTACACCAATAATAAAATTAGTCGTGATATTTTTTAACAATGAATATAATTATCAGTTACCAACATATTGAACAGAATAAAAATAGAAAATTGTTTGTAATAATTTTTCTTAATCTTCTGTTTATATTCTTTTTTTCATTTTTTTTTTTGTCATTTAGCACATTTAATATTATCCATTTTATTGCCATGTAGTATTATTTAATATAATTTAATATAATTTGTTTATATTTAATCTTCAAATTTGTAATCTTTAATGGTTTAATTTATTATTTTATAATTATAATTATAATATTTATAATCTTTCTTAAAATTCAGCGTATTTAATTATTTAAATTTTAATATTTAAATAATTAATAAATCTTTTAATAAATCTATTTTGTGATTATCTAATATTAAATTTATTTTTACATTTTTTAATTTATTAATTTATATCTTCAAATAAATTAGTATAATGATAAAAAATATTTTGTAATTGAGTAAAAAGTTTTTATAAAAAAAGAGAATCAATGCTTTCTTTCAAAAATAAATTTTAAAATAATTAAAATTTTTTTTTTACTTTTTGTTTTTTATTTTATATATTGAATTATTCTAAAGTATTAAGTACTTATTCAGAGTCATAATCTGGATAAACATTTTTTTTATGAAAAATAAAACTTTTGTCAAAACCACAATTTACAATAACATACCAAAAACAACTATTTTGTTATACGTTTATATTAAAGAAATTTTATTTTTTATTTTTTTACCCTTTTTAACCTTGGTAAAGAATTTCTTTTAATTCTATATACTAAAATTTTCATACAAAAGTTTACAAGTTCTGAGAAAATATTCATAAGTACAGTTTTTGTTTTTATAACAAAGTATATTTTGTTTATTTTTTCTATGTTGTAAGAGAGACTCGAAAATTATATTTTTATTTAACTTTGCTATCATATTTTACAGTTTCTTTATCGACATCATGTTTTTCATACAGTTTGAGTACTCTGCAAAGTACAGATCATTTATAACATGTTCGAAGTATTTATAATTTTAATTTTTTATTACTATTTTAATGCTCTTGACATAAGAGGTAGTATTGATTAAGGTACATGTGTAAAATGTACTTAAATTATATATTAGGATTACATTGTAAAATCTGATGATTAATTTAAATTTTATATTTGTAATAGCGAAAATATTAAAATAAAATGTTGAAAATTTTTATTACGTAGTATGCATACATATAAAATACCGACTACTTAAATTTTATTAAAAAATTTTTTATCGAAATAAAAAATTGTATTAAATTCATGTAAATTAAGTAAACGAATACTCTTTTTGTTTGATTAATTTAAACTATTATCTTAATTAAATTAATTATATATAAAACATAACAAAAAAATAAATTCACTGTAATTTATCAGATTTTATGAGTTCAGATAACGTTAATATAAAATTAAATAGTTAAAAAAAATGTGAAGATAATTTATTACAATTAACTTTGGCACTCTCATTTTTTTCAACCATATATTAGGCACTAAGACTGTTATGAATATATTGAACAACAAACGATACAACTTAGATAATGACAACCTTAGCAGAAAATTTTGCTTATACTCTACTGTAATATTTACAATTTCATTAACATTATCATTATTCTACTATATCTCTATCTATATATAATATAAAATGTTGAATTACAAGTATATTAAAGTTTATTCAAGTTAAACGTATTTTTTTTTTAATTTATAATATATACTAAAAATAAAGAAATGATTTTTATTTTTTTTTTTTTATAAATTTTTAGATATATATTAAATATATAATGATTAAAAACTGTTTAAAGATAAGATAATAACTATACAGAAAAACTATTCTGCTAAGTTAATAAAGATACTTAAAATTATTTTATAAAATATTATGCTTTATTCTTTATAATACAAATTTTTTTTCCTATAATGAACATTAGCTTTTACATAAAAATTTTTGTCAGAATATTAAAAACTCGCTTGAAACTAGAACTAAAATTGAATCTATTAATTTTCGAATATGTATAATATATAATTTACATCTATTTTGATATACTACAGTCATTTTTCCATTATAATACTTTTATATTATAAAAATATATAGAGAATATTATATTTATTTTGGAATTACAGTGTAAATAATATTACGTTAAAATAAGGCATAAGGATACTTTAATGTTTTATGTATACTTATTATATTTTTAAAATAAATTTTATACAAGTATACAAATACTATTAACTGATTAAAAAAAAATTTAATTATTTCTGATTTATGTAAAAATTAATCATTTGAATAAAAGTTGCCTATTAAAATATTTGTATTTAATTTTTAATGAAACAGATTCATTTTAATCGTATAATATATAAATTATAGTGTTTATGGTACTTTACGTGTTTTAAATAAAATGAATATTATTTACATAATTTATTATACAATTTTAATATTGAAATATTTTATTCATTTTTATTTTTCTACATACAAATATTCTTTTAAAAAATTTTTATCATAGGTAATAATGAAAAGTTAAGATTTTTTATATTTTAACGAATATATAGAAATATATCAGTGTAAACTTTACATCAAAAAATAAATTTTATTTAATTTTCTTAATAATTAATAATATATGCTAAATAAAATTTTGTACAAAATATATATAAATACACACATGTATCAATAATTAATCTTATAATTGAAATAAGCGATTGACGTGGAACCAATTAATTATTTTTGAATTAGTTTATAAGAAATATTTTATAATATAAATTTATTTATAATTTGAAAATAATTATTAAATATATTTACTATATTGATTTAATGAATTTAAAAAATGAAAAATAAAAAATCATAAAATGAATAATAAAAGATGGAAAGGTAAAAAATACTTAAGCATGATAATACTCTTATTAGTGAATGCAATATATACCTATTTACAAGAAGTACAAGCTAGGAAGAAAAGTTCCAAATCTCATAAAAATAATTAGAAAAATTTACATACTGCCTAATGACACTACTTTTTATACCAAAAAAAATAATAAGCTATACCTGGCAAATAAAAATAAAATAGAATATTTAAATGTTTTAAATGGATGACAATATATTATATTTGTATTTGTCAATTCAAATTTTTTGTACAAAGTTTTAAAAAATGATAAAATATACAGTCATTTTGATTATTAATTTGCGTAAAATGCTAAACTTTCTGTACGTATAACATAATTATTAAAGTGAAGATTATTGATTCTGCTTTTAACAATCTTGTAATTGTCTTTTTATGTTTATTATTTTGGACAAAATTAACTAGTTTAAATAATATGAATAGCAGTATCGTATAAAATATTTTAAACCAATTCTATTAATTGTAAACATCATAATAGTTTAAAAGTATTATAATTGTCGCGATTATATTATTTGAATGATGAAATTTGATAATTATAAATAAAGGTAGTATAGTCTTATACAAAATTAAAATTTTAATAAAATTTATAATGTCAGAACTATATAATACTTTATTATTTTATAATAATATTTATGAGAAATGTTAGGTAATGATACACTAACTATTATATAAACTAAAAAAGTTCTGAAAGTTCATAAAAATACCTTTAATCAATTATTCAAATAATATTAAACATAATTTGACGTTATGTACGAACGCGATAAGCAACTGGTTATATATGATTGGATTCATAGTAGTTTTTATATCTTTAGAAAATCTTAATTAGGTTTTACCTATAAGTGGAAAAAGGGCAAAGATCATAGATATTTTAAACAAAAATATTACGATTATGTTCGAGATAAAAAACGTACTCTTTGAGAACTAATTAGATTAGTACAAAGAGGCTTTTTCTTCGTAGAATATAAATTAAAAATACTGATATGGGAATGTTTTTAAATATTTTCTTTTCATAAAATTTTTTTCGTAAGTTCTAATTTTTTTCCCTATTTTAACCAAAGGGATTT
Organism: Eupristina koningsbergeri; assembly: GCA_018907245.1. NCBI lineage: Eukaryota > Metazoa > Arthropoda > Insecta > Hymenoptera > Agaonidae > Eupristina > Eupristina koningsbergeri. Next base: position 706,777 of record JACCHV010000045.1, read on the forward strand.
GCGATAGCCATTTAAAATTAATTAAAGTTATGTACAATTTAAATTTATAACTTAATAATAAATTTTAATTCTAAAAACTACAAGGACTATTATACATGTTAAAATAATAAAAAATATGTAAACAATGAAGAGTTTTTGTTAATCTTACTTTTAAAAATGTATTTCTTCAGAAAGCAGCTGATAGTGCTCTGTAATCTTACAAATATAAAAACCAACCTAATTTTTTGAGAAATAAATTTAACATATTTATTAATATAAAAATTTAAACATAAATTTAAAAAAGAAGATATTTAATTATTATTGTTTTAAAAGGGACATATAGAAATGTGTAAGTTCAATCATCAAATACAGTAAACTTATCTGGTATAGAAATTTAAAAAACAAACATATTAAAAAAATAAAATCTCGTATACTAGTAAAATAATAATAATAATAAAATTAAGTTTCAGAAAAACATAGATTTCTACATTTTTAACATGTCCATAACTACAGAATATTAAAAAATTATTGGTTTTCTAATTTACATTGATATTTATAGTTTTATGATTAATTATTTTGATAATTTTTTGATTATTTTTTTTATTTAATCATTTTGCTCAAAAAATAAATTTCTTTTTAAGAATCAACACGTACGAATGGTTATGAAATGATTTTATTTAAATGATTTTTCATTTGATTCGCATAAACATAATATATCTAAATTTTTAAATTAATAAAATTTTAAAATAATTAGTTTATAAGAATTAACCAAAGTTAGATATATCATAATAATTTGAATACCTAATAGTAGTCATAAATATGAAGAATAGAAAATTTACAGAAAAGTTAACAGGAATCTTCAATATTATTAATATATAATAAATTTTTATTTACCATTATAAAATATCTCATTTTAATTATCTCAATTTAATAAAATATTTAATTTAATATAATTTTTTAATTATGCAAATTGAAATACTTAAAGCAATAAAAGTTATGTAAATTTTTAATATGTAAATAAAAATATTTTCTACTTTCTTAACATAAATTATATATTGTAATAATTTTTAAGTTATTTAATATAAAAAAACTCAATTTTTAAGTACTTTCTTTTATATTTAAAAATACCTTTGTAAATTCTATTTCATTTTTTAACTTTTTATAATACGTGCATATTAATAACAAGAATTTTTTCAAATAATTTTTCAAAAATTTAAAGAATTTAATAAATGTATATATTCCGTATAAATGTACTTTGACATTATTGAGAAATACACATAAATTTATGAAGACATTATCACTTTATAAAAATTTTAATTTTTAAGGACAAGAATTTTTAATTCTTTTATTGTACGAAATATAAATTAATGATTAAATAAAAAGAAAAAAAATTAAAATACAATAAAATTTTTTATAAAATATTAAATCAAATATCATTGATAATTTTAAATACAATTTACTAAGTTTATACAAAAAATTTGCTATGTATAATATTAAATTAAAATTAAATATTTTTAGTTAATTTGTACCATATTTTTTTAATTAATAATAATAATAATATAAAATGATTTATTATTAATTCTGAATTTATGCAAATTTATTATTCAAATTATATATATAGAAAAAAAAATAGTAATTTGGTTTAATTATCTTTTTTTTTCAATTATCGGTTTTATTTTAAATCATAACGAATTTAAAAATAACTTGACTTACATAAATTATAATTTACACATAGTAAATTTTATTTTTACTATTATAATATCCGAAATACTTATTACTTAAATTAAATACTTATAACTTAATAAAATCGTAAAATGTATAGATGATCATTTTAATGCATTTCTCATTTTTTAATAAAAAAATATTGCTTGAAATAAAAAAAATAAATTAGACAATCACAAAAAATATTAAATTAAATTAAAAATGTCAAGTTAATAATAATATAATAAATAATATACTTCAGTTTTCAAGAATATTAATTATAAGTACATTAATAATATATTAATTATATCAATAAATTAAAATTTCATTTTTTTGACATGTGTATATAAAGGACAAATATAATTACAAAGTCTTATTTTAAAAAATACTTAAAACAATACTATTTATATATTAAAAATAAGAAAATTTGAATAGTACTTTTCATATATTAAAATTGTCCTTTAAAAAGTATCTCAACTACTCGACATAATTAATATATTTACTTTTTTAAGTCACTTCATTGTATTTTCCTTGAATCAATACGTGCATTTACGTTTCTTTTTTTTAATTTTCAATAAAATTACGAATGCATATATATAAAAAATCAAAAAAATATGGCAAATACCAAGAAAAATTGTACAATAAAAAACACTAATAAACTTATGAGATGGAAAATGTATGTGAGCTTTCAGAGAAAAAGTATCTAAAAAATCAAAAAGAAATTTTATTAAGGCACTGTATCTAACCAGGTAGTGGTGCCTCCTCATAAAAGTCAGGCTCATCTTCCTCATTATCAGGATTTTTACTATCTAGTGCTCTGAGTTCAGCCGGATTAAAAAAGTGCTTCATTTGAGCTCGAAGCGGAATCATAAGTATGAGAAAGAAGGGTAATGCGAGAGCGGCTTTAGTACTTTTGACTATCCAAAGTACAACAAGACATGTGATTTGTACGAGGGTAAAAATGTGCATTTTATAGGTCTGCACGCGTCTCACGTAATTAGCGGTGCCGTGGTGCTTCACTGGCATGAAGAAGAGCTTGACGCGATCAAAGAGCTGGACTCCGTTTGTGGATGAAATGCCCATGTAGAGGAAAACGCCGAGCAAAACAGCCATCGGCACGCGTCGCAGAAGAGGTGCCATGAGGACACTAACTCCTACAAGGACAGCCACCAGGAGGGAGGAAACGCGCTGCTCCTTCACCTCGACGATGTGAGGCTTATCGCCTGGCGCGTGGGTGCGCGACATCACGGTCACGGCATTCACGTGGGTCAATGATCGCACCGAAGCGGCGCAGCACCAAGGTGCACCCATTAGACCGCAACCAAAGTTCATCAAGCACACTACCACTATATCCATGTGATATCCATTTCCCTTCCGCAGCTTCCGCTCCTTCTTGTCGATGATTAATCTGTGAATCCACGGAATTAAATTAAACTCTATGAGCTTCTCGTACCCCTGCCCCCTCTCTCTATCTCTGTCTCTCTTAAGTCAATTTTGTTAATAATGCCTAAATTTGAATAAAATATAGCTTTACTCCATTTTTTTACGCACTTAAAAGTGAATTTATATTTTAATACTTGTTTAATTTATTTCAATGACAATACCTTTTTTTGCAATAGTGCGCGTTACTGTACAACAGTTATATTTATTTACCTTTATTGTCTGAATAATTAAATGATACATATTATTAAAATATAAGAAAATTATCATTTAATTAAAACTATAGTTAAATTCAAAACCTGTAGAATACTATGAGCAGTTTGGATATCTATTAATTATCATAGAATAAAAACAATTAAACATAGAGGATAATCCATTAAGCTAAAATGTTTATTTATCCCATAAAATAAAATGAACTTATTATAAAATTTGTAACAATTTATTAAAATTATATGTAATTCCGTAGAATAGTTCAATTCACTTATTTCAAGCTTAAAGTAATTGTAATAAATTTCAAAATTAATCCAATAAACTTGAAATAAAATTCGATCTTAATTTATGTAACTTTTTACAAGTTTTCATTTAATAAAATAACTATTTTCAAAAAAATGATCAAAGAAGAGTTACTTAATCCTTTCACGTATTTTTCTCTTATACTTCTTGAAAAAGTAAAAACAAATAAATTAAAAATAAACTTGATACTTACTCGGAGATCTGTGTTTCCATAAAAACCAGTATGTAAACTAGTAAAGCTGGAATGCAGCACGCCAATGCCATCCACACGGGCACATCGCCTTTAAATGGACTGACCAACCAATCCCTGCCAGGCATAGTCGGTGTTAGTCCTTCAGGTACAAGTAATTTTTCTGTCTTCACACCTGCGACATAGTCGATGAGTACAAAGGTAACGATGCTGATGGGCACCCCAAAGTCGCCAAAAGCTCTACGTGCACTTCTACCCAAATAATGGCTGTTTCGAAATATTCTCAGGTAGTAGGCACCAAGAAAAGTACCAAGGCATAAGATTGTGCACATGAGGGCGGTGTTGGGTTGATTTATCTTCAATCCATGAATATCATGGCTCAGGATAAACGGAATTAGCAGAGCTTGTTCTTGATCAGCTTGTAGCTCGGTGTGATTCGCGGTAAGTGACGTCGCAATCAGCTCACTTGTGCGCGCCAGTGTTGTGTCGGTGTTGTTTACCACTGGTCGATGCAGTAAATCTTGATAGACAGCTGTATTATCTGGAACTTCGGGCCGAAAGCAATATTCCGATAACAGAGGATTTAGTTTGAAATAGTTAACAAGCTTAATGAAAGTCTCCACGATGTACAAAATGGAAATTAAACCGGTAAATATCTCTTCAGTAAAACGAGTGAAAAGCCTTACCTGTAAAATAACAAATTTTTTATTATTAAAGAGAACATTGATTAATTTATTTATTTAAATAAATTTCTAATCCATTGAATAACTTAGTTTTATTCACACTGTGCCTCACCTAGGTCTGAAATTTATTTAAATAAGTAAGATGGAAGATGTTTTAAATCTAATTTTACAATTGATTAATTCAGTTTTAACTATTAGTAAATTTGAACATTTTATCCGCGAATTATTGTCAAGGAATTGAATGGTTGATTCGCTTTTATTTCCACAAAAATCATAATTTATTATGCTGAATTTATCTCATTTATTTTTTTCACTCGAAAATAAATTACAAAAAAAAAGATTTCGAAATGTCAAAAAATAAAATTTGTCCTTGTAGTGTAATTATTAAAAGTTAATTAAATTATCAATAATTATATTTCAATTTTCATCACACACAAAAATTAATAATATTTTATGTTGTAATATCAATATTATAACCCTAAATTATCATCTTAATTTATCTATCATTAATGAGCTTATATTTTTATTTGCATATCTATATCCATTTGCAATCATTAATTACCGAATTTCATCGTTATTATCGGCAAACATTTACTTTTTACGGTAGGATGTTTGTGACAGAAAATTATCCAACTTTAAATACCCATTAGTAACTAATATTAGAGGTAAATAGTTTAGTGTTGCCGTAAAATGTAAATTATTTTTTGTAAAATGAAAGTTATAATCGATACTCTTATTAACTAAACAGTAAAATACTAACCAATACTGATCCTTCGACGCAAGCAATAGACAGGGCAATAATTCCCATCCACGCACCTATGTACACCCTCATAGTTAAAAATTCCAAACCGTTAACAACACAAAAATTGTATAAGCTTTCGTCAAAGAGTAATAAAGGCCCCGTCGTTCCAATAATGACCAGTGGCTGTGTTGCAAAAAGTGCCATAATAACCCCAGTGCAAGAACACGAGACGAGGGTTTCGGAAATACCGATGACATTGTGAGTCTTATCACTCATGAGACCTCCGAAAGTGATGGCCGTGCACAACGCAGCAAAATACATGAAAATTGCAGCTGCTAAACAAGAGGAGCTGAGTCCATCTGTGAAATCTGATAAATAATAAGGGTACCGACGTTTAATGTCATTTATTAGGCCACCGAAAAGTCGCCGTGTTCTGCGCAGTGGGTCGTTGTCATCTGGTGACTTCTTCTCATCTTCGCTCGCAAGCAACGCTGTTAAATAATAATTCATCAGTTTTTTAACTTTTATTATTCATGAGTTAGTTTTTTTTTTGTTTTATTTTTCAGTGATTTATCATTGTCCAATTAAAAACATGTTTGACTGCACTATATTTTTAATAAATATTTTTATAAATATAAATTATAATAACTTATACATAAATAAATAACTTATATATAATGTAAATTAGATATTTAAGATATATAAGAATATATAAAGATATTTCAAAATGAAACTCGATATAAATCGATTACTATTGATTTTTTTTAATATTCTAATAAAAAAATGCATAAAAATTTAGTTCATAATCCTCGGATGAAAATAATAATTTTACAATGCAATATTTATTTTCAAGATATTGTGTACATTATAAACGGAAAAAAATCATTTATATACAACCACAATATTTATTTTATATTGTTGGTGCAAATTGTATAAAGCATATAAAATTTATACATACTCATATATAATTTATATATATAATTTATATATACTTCTAGCACCTAGTGAGAAGATTTAAGTGTTTTTAAAAAAATAAACAAAATTTTATCATTTGAAAATCTTGCATTGCAAAATAATATTGAAAATAAAAGTTTATCATTCCTAATATTTTTACCTTTTTTATTTTTAAAATATTTTATTAAATTTTTTTTATAAAAATTAATTTATCACACGAAGAATTGTGGTTTATATTTACATGTATTTTTTAATGAAGAAATATTTATTGATTATTTAAGAAATATTTAATCAGACTATTTGATTTAATCTTTTAAATTCTGTATAAATACTACTATTTATTTTATGTATTAAAACAAAATAATTATATCTAATAACAAAAATTTAAAGAACTTTAAAACAGTAAAGCTAAGAATAAATAATACATACTACATAAATATTATACAATTAAGTTTTAATGTATAATTTATATTTTTATTCAAATAGAATAACTTTTATTTCATATAATAACTACTAAATCATTAAATACTATATATGAAATAAATCTTGTTTTGTTTGAGTATTAAAAATTGAACTTTTAAATTTTCTTATAAATATTATGAATAATTGGTAATTATAAAATAGCTAAAATCATGTAATAATTATATAAATTTAAGTCTGAAATTAATTACCTGATACTAGTCACTCAATGATAATTGAAAAAAAAACTCTTAAATTAATGAATTAATTCATGTATAAATTATCAATTCGATAATTTTGAATTTGCTAAATAGAAAAGTTCTACAAGAGTGTGAATGAAAAGAACAATGGTTTATTAATACAGTGTCGGTGAAATACCAGTAGAAGAATTTTCTTCTTTTTTTAAACCTGTATTATAAAAGTGAATTAACAAGAATTATAGATAAAATAAAATAAATAACACAGATAGAAGTATTAATTTCAATAAAAAAATCAACTTAATTATAGAAAGATAATTACTATTCGAGACATTAGAATCTATAATTAACAACTATACAACTAGAGGTATATGTGTGTGTGTGTGTGTGTGTGTGTGTGTGTGTGTGTGTGTGTTTATGTGCGTGTTTATGTTTATGTGTGTATGCGCGAGAGAGAGAAGAGAGATAAAAAAAGGGTAGTAACTAAACGTTGTATTACAATTTGCACAGTAGATGAGTTTGTTCTCAGCTGCTGTTAACGTGCGTCAACATAGTTAAAAATTATAAAATACAAAAACATATTTAATAAAATTATAGACATATTTTATTTGAGCTTTTTATAGCAATAAATTATACATTTACCCACGGTTACATACATTACTTTGTAGTAATTGGCTTGTCGCAGGTTAATGAAATACCAATTGGTATAATTAGGTGTACGTATAAAAGAATTTTAATTTGTACAATACTGCAAAACTTCATTTCATCAAACGAATAAAAACTTCAAAAATGAATATAATATAAAATAATAATTGTATTGAATAGTAGCAACTTAACAATGTTAAATGCGAAACTATCATGACTTATACGTCTCCCGATTGTGGTTCTGTGAGTTTGAAGATTTTAGAACTAGAGTGTATTTTAACAATACAAAATTGCTCCTAGTTTATCCATATTACTCGTCAAAGTAAACCTGTAATTTGCTTTGCTATTTATATTGTCTAGTAAAGAAACTTATAGTTTGTCATACATTATTACAGCAACCACCAAGTCGATTGAGCACAACATCGTGCACACTCACTCGATCAACAATTTACATTTATACAATCAAGATGTTTGATAATTATTTCTAATTAGATAAAATATTTTATTTATTATCTTTAAGCATAAATACACTTATCCAAAAAAAAAATATAAAACAAGGAATTAAAAGTTGATATCCTTAAATTTACACTAGCTTATTCTGATAAATTTTATTTTTAATCAGTTTGTTCTATTTATTTTTTAACTTATAAAGTAGTCCTAATGCTAATTTACCTATTTATGTAAATTTTATAGTCTATACAATTACGTATTTGATATGTTTTATCGTACAAAAATAAAAAATCAATAAAAATAATAATTTAATTCATAAATTAATATTTTTAATTTTAATTATAAATATTAATTATTATTACGAATGAATTCATTAATAATAGAATCGAGAAATCATCTTCACGAACCTTTTTTTGTGACAGCTGATTCATTTTGTATCTGTTTCTTTTTCTTGTCTTCCATAGCTTTAGCTTTCCGTTTTCTAATTGCCACACTTTTGGCCTTAAGTTCGTCAAATGGTAGAAGTGCTTGTCTCTCCCAATCGCCTGGTGGAAGTACGATGGAATCGTCGAGGAACTCGTTGATGGCAGACAGTAACTCACGTCTTTCATTTGCCTTGTAAGCAACTTTGTGAAATGGTGTATTTGACATAAGTGTCGAGATAGATCTACCAATTTCATGATAATCGAGATCAGAATTGCGCGGTCCAAGAAGCGTGAATAAAAATCTCACTGGTATAGTAACTTCAGTAATGGTCGGAATTAAAATACCTGAAAGTTCCAGAAAAATAATACATAAATCTAAAATAATTGATGATAATTAAGAAAAATAATTTAAACGTACCTTCAGCTAATCTTACAAAAGCGATCGTTGGTTGATCAAGAAAATCAACAGCTCCTACAAGAACAACCGTTGCTTCAGCACCACTCGGTATTCTTTTTAGAATGTATTCATTATGGCCTTTTTTTATATCTTCATTACTACTGGTAAACGTAAGTTCTTCTTTCATATCAACCGTCGTATGATTGCTATCCAAAGCTTGATTTGATGCGACGATTTTAGGTTTCGAATCGTGTAAATTCTATGGATGTAATATATAAACTATTTTAGTTTTCTTATATTCAAAATTAACTACAAATTTTTCAATTTATCACTAAATTCTAAATTAATATTGATAGTGTAAATGATACAAAGTTTTTAAAACAAAGATAATACATAATATGTTTTATTTTTTAGTTGTATATGAAATTTTTTATTTATGTAATGAGGGTAAAAATAAAAGTTATAAATTGATTGGCGTTGTACATGGTTTTTTAAAACAATGAATTATTAACATATGACATATTTTTAACTTAAATACCACATAAATATCTCGTGTTAATGCATATCTAATATTTTTAAATGAATTATTTTTTCTAATTAAATTAAATATTATATATATATATATGATAGTATTATAAATTAAATTAAAAAAATATATAAATTTGGTGTTAAAATAATATGTAACTTGTTTATTGATATTGCATGTACTTTATAAATTTTGGCTCTTTTTTTTTTAAATAAAATTGTAAAAAGTACGTATATAAAATTAAAACATGGTATTAATTATTATCGCATTTATTTGTAATATGAAAATACAAATAAATAATACGATAAATACCTTTCTATAAAAAATATTTAATATACCCTCTACATAAATTATATAATATACTAATAATAATTAATTTTAGTTTTAATTCAATTCTGAAGAAAAAAGTTGAATAATGAAACGATTAATACGAATGAATAAAAAAAATATTATAAAAATCGAGTATTACAGAGTTATGTATATAAGGAAGACAAAACTGAAAACGATTAAAAATAAAGTTTATGTTATACATATTTCATGCACGATACTGACTAAAACTTTCTATGACTATTATCCTTTGATAATAGTCTAAGGTAAAAGAAGTAGTTATTAAAAAAATGTAGATTAATCTAATATTTAAATTACTTTTGTATTGCCATTATTAAAAATATAATAACTTGTTTTTAATTTTTGTAACAGATAATGGATTTTTTGAAAATAAACGAGTACACAAACACCCAAGTGCTTTACTTATTACAAAAAATTCCAATTCTGAATATTTGTGTACGTGTATTCGTTTGATCCATTTCATCATAGATTTTTAGATTTTATATAATAATTTTTATTATTTTCTAATCTAAAAGAGATATAAATTCATAAAATTTAAAAATCACCTTATACATTGAATTGTTTTGAAATGAAATAATTTTTATTTTCCATAAATTTTCAAGTTTTTTTATTTTTTTAATTATTTATTCAATATTTAAAATTTTATAATATTTAAAAAAACTTTTCACAATGTTAGAAAAATATGTAAATTTTATATATTTAATGATACTAAGTAATTATTTTATAAGAAAAAAATGTTAAATGGCTAATTAACGTATAAAACTTTCGTTTTAAAAATAATTATTAATTAAGAATATTCTAAAATTTCTAAAACATGTTAATGTTTATAATATAATTAAATAAAATATTTAATTATGTATTAACCACTATTATTTAATATTTCAATATTCGAACTAATTCATTTGAATTTATTATTTTTATTTGCAATAAATGATTTTCTTATCGTTTTTGGATAATAAATATTCATAATGAATATTATTAGAAAGCATTCATTCAAATATTGTATTAAGGATATTATTTTTAAAATGTATTATAATATAAATTTGTTTATAGATCAATTTGTAACATATTTAAATCATTAATTAAATGCATAAATTATAATTGAATTATAAAATAATATTAAATAATATCGAATCATCTAATTATGACTTTTTTCATGTAAATCTTTATGAATTCGATTTTTTAGTTTTTGAAAAAATAGAAATTATTCTCTGATCCTATTTTCTATATTTTAATTTAGTTTATTAATTATTCCAACTAATCGATCATTCTATTTAACTTAAAATTCGCAACATAATTTTTATAAAACTAATTTTCAACACTGCGTATTGAATGTTTTAAATATATGTAGCAATGTAAAAAATAATGTAAGAAACTTATTTGTTCATTAATATATTTATACTTAATTTATTTTTGTCAAAAAAAAATTCTAAATTTTATTCTTAAATAACTTTTCACTTAACCATTAATCTTATGTTAAAAACATTAATTTAATGTTAATTATTACGTTTTTTACATTGACTGTAATTTTTATAACTGCTGAAACAGATCTCAAGCATTTAAATTTTAAAAAATGGTATGATTAACTATAAATTAAAATAAATATACTAGAAAATCATTTCTTTATTAAATCAAACACGTTATAATGTTATGTGTGACTAATAAAATACTAATGAGACAAATCGAAGATTTTGACATTTTATCGTATATTTAATTTTTTGTAATAAGTAAAGTCTAACATGTTTTTTATGTATTACAATAGTAGAATTATAATACAAATCTATTAAAGAAATTGTATGTATCAATGCGTTTTTTAAAAAAAATTTAGAAAAATGATTAAATAATAACTAATATTATGGACAATAATAATAAGAGTCAAAAGTTTTTATAAAAACTTATGGAAGTGAAAAGTAAAAAAAGAAGAGTCTTGTCAACTTTTAATTACATGGTTTTCAGCAACTTCCCGCGGAGCATCTTCCTCGTCAAACCAGATAGACTGTGGAAACAAGACAGGATAATACTGACAGTCAGTCAATTGATATCAATGTAGCAGAACAATAAATTACAAAGTAAATTTATCAAACTAGATTACATTTTTAAGAAAAGTATGCATATCATAAGTAAATATTATTAATTAATCTTTATAAATTAAATTTTTAAATTTCAAACTACATAAATACGATGTATATAATAAGTATTGTAAAGAAGAAATATAATTTATACATTTGTTCTTAAATTAGAGAAATGACAAGTACTTAAGACAGAATATATAGCCATTACTAGTAATAATATATTAAAAAAAATTTTTATATCCTCTTTAGGCAGAAATTACTCTAATTAAATTTAATCTGAAAATATATTTCCAGTTTAAATAACAAATAAATTCTTTACTCAATTAAAAAAAATAAAGATAATATAAAAAATTTTCCAAAAATAAAATATTTATTTCAAACGTTAATTCAATATTATTTGGTTTCTTATTCTCCCATTCAAATTAATTTATATCTATCAAACACAAATTTAATTTAAATCGTAATCAGTTATAAATGTTAATGTAAACTAAAAAAATAAAATAATTTTAATTTATTAACTGAAATTATTACCGTTCATTCTATATTAATTTTATGAATTAAAACTATATCTTTAATATTTCAATCTTTCAAAACTATATTTTTGCTATATTCAATTATTTTAGCAAATAATTAAAAATTTTATTTTATTTGAAAAAAATGAACCTTTAAATATACATTATCGAATAATTAAAATTTATATAAATAATTAAAAAAAAAGTAAAGTTTATAGATATATATAATATGTTTGTAAATAAATTTAAATACAGATTTTTTTACTACTTATGATGAGTAAATAATTTAGTGATAAGTTTTATCATTTAAGTTAATTATGCTAAATTTGTACAAATTAATGTTTATAATAGAAATATAATTCAATAGTTAATATCAATCAATAATAATCAATAATATTTTTATTGCAATGATTATTTCTAATATTGCAGAAATTTTTATTAATTCTTTATGGTGTTTAAATAAAAGTATTTACGCACGTGTGTGTGTGTGTGTGTGTGTGTGTGTGTGCGCGCGCGCGCATTTGTGTGTATTATAAAAATTGGGAAAAAATATTATATAAATTTCTTTATGATACTTACATATTATCTGTCTTAAATTATAATACAAGATTAAGAAAAAAAGGTTTTTATAATTTTCTGTTTTGTTAAAAAAAAAAAAACTATTGATGGAAAACCTAATTGAAAATAAGTAAAATTTTTATCATATTTCTACTGTTTTATTGTTTGTTTTCACAAAAATAAACGAGTTTTTATATATATAAAATAGATCATTATATTTTTATGTAAGTAAGCGAAAGTTTAATAGAAATTAAAATATTCATATCATAAGCAATCTCAGAATTGTAATTTTACAAAAATTTCTTGCATTCTAATTAATCAAAGGGTATTTCTGACTAAAGAATATATTTTACCTGAAGACTTGTGTAACTAGAACAATTTCTTTTAGCCCCAAACCTAAATCCTCGATCATGTTCATGAACATGCCGATGTCTTAACAACATCGCTCTCATTACAACAGGCCGATCTTCTGGGAGAATTAATTCTTCTATAACCATTTGTTCAACAACACGATATGCTAAACCTGGAAGGTCTTTCTCTTCCAAATCAAGAAGAACAACACCAGTCTCAAGACATCGCCTCAAGTTTAACAGTGAATGAAAACTAAGTGAGGCTACGTGTGGCCTTCCCCATCTGAAAAGAAAAATACCAAATAAAAATTCATATCATTATTTGATAAAATGTTAATATTAATTTTAATATTTATTACAAATTTAGATACCATAAAAAATTTTTTTCAATTATTCTTAATAGAAAAGATATATTTCATAAGATATGAATTAAATTTAAATTTAAATTATTTAACAAATATTATTTTTAAATCATATTTACTTTAACATTATTATTCATAGTAAATTAATAATATTTATCTAAGTAAACTAAATTTGAAGTTAAATATTACCTATCAGCCCCTTCCTCAACGTCTTCCTCGTATTTTATCCATCTTGCAGTTTCACGCCATTCACGTTCTTCTCCGATACCATGTAATTCGTCTAGTTGTACAAATACCTCATGAGGTGAATGATCATACATCTTCTTGAAGGTCTCATGAGGTATTCCACCTTCCTTGCGTCTACCTATTTGTACAGTTGGATGCGCCTTGTGACGACGCATACCACGAGGATCATCGCTTCGATGGGATTCGAGGTCATCGATGTCAAGTTCCTGCAGAGTTTTGGCCTCCTCGGGTTGTACACTGACTCGTCGTCCACCAATCGGTCCGAGGAAAAGTCCACCTTCGCCAAGTAAACCCGCTCCCGAGCGTTTTCGCCATTGTGGATCCTCTTGGAGCGAGTATTTACGAGATTTGTGATAATGATGATGATGGTGGTGATGTCTTCTAGAAATATAGGGAATTAGCTATCTGTTTATAAACGTACATAAAAATATTACATACATATAATTAAATATTATTTTTAAAGCTTTTCAATCAATCATTTTTCATTCTAATAGCGATTTTTTAAATTTATATATAATTAAATAAATCAATAATTCATTATATGTTTAATTTTAAATAAACATATATTTACAAAAATTCAATAAATTACTATACAATAAAATAATTTATATTAGATTCTTGAGAGATTTAACTATAGCATTACAATTTTAGCAATGAAATATTTGATAAATCTGTTCAATTGAAAATTTTCTTGTTATTACTTGTATTTTCAATAATATTCTAATAATATTATATAAATTAAGTATATCTGATATTTTAAATTTAAATGAACTTTTTTTTAATTTAAAAATCCTGACAAGTATATTAGATAATTAATTCGATAAAATAATGAAATATAAAAAATAAATACCAATTTCATATATCTTTATATTTCTTTACAATATTAACTAAAAAACTCGTACAATTAAATTTTGGCCAGAATTGTAAATAATAATATTTCATATTATAATACGTAAAACAAATTCTTCCATCATTCGTACAATATAAATAAATATATATTTATTATATTTATTAAATATATTAATTATTTATAAATTAAAAAAATAAAATTACATCTAATAATAACAAATTATTTATATCTAAATATGTATTATTATTTGAATATTACCAGTGAATTATGTTTACTTAAACAATATGTAGTTCAGATTTTTTAATAATATTTGGTCAATTTATTATTATAAATTAATAATATTTATTGAAATTAGTAAATGAAATTTTTTCAAACAATATAATCTATATCATGTTCATTATTTATCAATGGAAATATTATTGGTATCATTTTATTCAGACATAATTATAATTTGAATTTCTTCAAATATAAATATAATTTTATTGCATTATTCCTTATAGAAAATTTTTTATTTAATGAAATTATACGTTTTAGAATTTAGAAGAAATACAATTTTTTATTTGAGCACAATTAAAAGATATAAGTATTAGAAGAATTATAAATAGTATAATACTTTTTTGAAAAATATAATTGTTTTTTAACAAAACTAAGCCATTATATAAGTAGCTATATTAATAATGACATTTAAAATAAATAAATGATTCAGAGATGAGCAAAAGTAATATAAGTTTCAATGTTAACATTGCTGATACTTTTTTGGCACGTATGTACAGCATTTTGTACATGCACCGCAGAGACAAATTGGCAAAGTATGTTCTCTTTATCTACGTTAATAATGCATAGATATTCAAGTTCAAATTTTCACCGTGTCGAGGTTGTGTTTATAATATTTGAAGGTTTTTTTTCTTGAGCATTAAGCCTATTAAGCAATATATTTTTTTTAATATTAGATTAGTTTTTAATTTAAAAAATTAATATTTAATTATTTAATTGTCTTATTTAATATACAAAAAAATTTACATTACACGTAAATAATATAATAATTAATAGTTATGGACTTTAAAATTTGTACAATTTAATTATGTTTGGAGAACATTATAATTGATCTATTACTTTTGTAAATGACTAATTTTTCATTTGAGTTACGAATTTTTAGATTAAAAACTATTATTATAAAAGTTTTACTCTCAAAATTAATTATTCAATCTATTTTTATTCACCCATATAGATTATCTTGAAAATTTAAAACATAATTTTCAAGTATAAAAATTCTTTATAAATCCAAGATCATAAAAATAACTTCATTATTTTTATAATTTTCTTTACTACAATATGCTTCATAACTTCAAATTTCACAACACTGATCGATACAATTAATGCAGACTAATACTGTAAGTAATAATGCAGAAATAATTAACTTTATATCTCTAGAACTAAATTGCAAAACACAATATTATCAAAACTCTGTAAAAAAAATACACTGCTAAGTAAACCATTGATCTGAAGTGCCACAAACCGGTGATCATTACATAAACACTAAGGACTTTATTAAATGAATAATCAGTCTATTATCAAAACTAAATTTAAAAAAAGAAAAAAAATCGTACCGGCGAATATCACCAATGCGATCGGAAGAACGATCGTAATAAACAGGCATAGCTCAACTTTTCCCTCACACGCGCGTTTTCATACGTCCAAGTGTTTAACGAGCACCGAAAATGAAAAAGCCCCGGCAATACAGAGGACCTGGGGAAGACAAAAACCCTGGTTACAAAATCTGGCAATCATACCGAATGTACTAACTATCTTCTCTAATTTTTGCTGACCTCATATAGCAATCTGCAAATGTCAAACCGCTCTGAAACTCCCTCTTTTTGCTTTTCTATCACCTATCCAATCATTGAAAAGCGAATACATGAAAATTTAATTAAGCTATTTTATCGCGTCTATTATTCATAAGTCTTTGTTTGAGATCGATTTGGATGAACAAAAATTATTGTTATATATATATACATGAAAATGTAATACATATTTGAGATTTTTTTAATAAAAGTCATTTTATTACGAGTACAAATTATTGATTTATCTTCTTACAAAATATTTGCATAATTAAATGAAATAATGTATGTGCAACATTATGGATTTAGCATATGGAATAGAGGCTGTTAAGGCATAGTATATAAAATTTTTTAATGAATTCAATATTATTTGATGTGAATGTAATTTTTAAATTAATTTTTTTTTCTTGTTACATATTTTCGTTTTTTACTCAATAAAAAAGTAAAACTTTTCATTTTATAGAAAAACATAGAAATAGATATAAAGATAATTTTTTGACTACATTATCTAATATTAAAATTTATAATAATTTTAAAAGCAATTCTAATAATAAATGTTATCAAAATTTCTTTCTTTCAATAATAATCTTTAGTACTAAAAATTTAGAAAAATTATATATAATATAAATATTGTATATTAAAAAAGTATATTTGTTCAATTTATTTATTTATTCAATTATTTATTTATTATTTATTTATTTATTTATTTTAATAGGCTTTAAGTTTTTTATGTTATTGTAAATAAATTGTTGTATCAATTTTTTAATGCTAATTTTAAAAATTGTACTAAAATAATGTAAAATAATTTACAATCTATACAACATTTAATTTATTAAATTAAATGAAATTATATTTTATTAATTTTTTACTATTTTTTTATTAATTAAATTAATACTACATATTTTCTTATTTCATAATATACAAGATGATAAAATTGGAAGAATTTTCCAATTTTAGCTAAAACTTCTATTTACAATAGTCATTAAAATGCATTGTTGATACATGATTATTTAGAATAATTGTTTAGAATATTTACAAAAAGAGATTGTTAAAAATAAAATACAGAAACTCACTTATGGTCGTGTTTATGATGTCGTCGGCCCTTTTTATCTTCATCGCCGGACTCGTTAATGCTCATTACGTGGCCATCCTCTTCTCGTATTTTCTCAAATTGTACCCTGGGACTCCCAATCGACGAACTTTCGCTAAAACAGGAAGCTGCCCTTTCGGATAATGGCGCTTCGCTTTCATTACCGATGATGTGCTCAGCGATGTCCTCGAGTGCCTTAATAACATCATCCTGTAATGATTTTTATTTTCATTTAGAAATGATAAGTGAACATAAAGTATTTTATTCACAAATAATTGTTTGTAATTTTTTTTTTAATTTCCTATTCAATGGCATGCTCTCATAAAAATATTTTTCGAATTGATTCTTGAAAAATCGTTTATCAATTCTTCTAATATATGATTGCATACGTATGCATAAATACATCAATATAAAACAAAAGTCAATACAATTAAATAAATAAATTTCCATTAATTATTTTATGTAACACACTTAATTGCAATTACATATATTATTATAAACTATCTAAAATTTATGAAAACATTATTATTATATTTTCATTTAAAAATACATATATTTATTATTATTGTTGTTGTTGTTGTTATTTTAGGTGTATAAATATTATTTTTGTTTTATGAACTCTTGTGCATATTTTTGCTAAATGTATTGTTATTTTATATTACAAATAGTTTTATAATTTTTTCAAAATATAATCAAAAAATTTTATAAAGAAATTAATGTAATTTCATTTATATATTTATTTTCATTCATATTTTTTTTTATAAAACTTAAGATTTAATTGAACACAATTTTTCAAAATAATAACCTTTGATTCACAATTAAAATAATTTTTTAAATCTATAATTAAAATATAAAGATATTTACTTTGCCATCATCAGAATCTTCCTTATCTTCGTTGTTTTTCAATGAATCGTTTGTGTATTTAAAAGTATTAATTTTATCAGAAGTATTATCCGACACAGGAAGATTATCATTACCGCTGCTTGAAAACCCCTCTTCTTCAAAATTATTTTCGGAGCCTACAAAACCTTCGCTGAAACGAAATTTTTTTATAATTTTCTCTTAAATAATTAAAATAATATATAATTAATTAGTTAAATAATTAAAAAATAATAATTATTAAACTAACATAATTTTTTTGCTTTCTTTATATATATTAAACTTGACTTATCAACTATATATTTTAAGTGTTTAAATTATTTTTAAACATAAATTTTTAAACTATTATAAAAATATTATATATTAAATATAAATCATGATACATCTATTGCATTAATTTTTTTTTTTTCATGGTAACCATTAATCTTTCCCAGATGACTTCAAAACTTGGTGATGTCAATAGTACAGTCATTTTAGTTTAAAAAAAAAAAATTTCACGAAGTAGTCGAGATTTTTTTGAAATCAACTAAATGCCATCTCTAGACAATAAACAAAAAAAACTATTCCCCCCCCTCCCCAAAATGCTTATATCTTGAAAACTAAGTTTCAGGCGAAGAAATTTTATCAAAAAATCAATTTTTCAATTGCAAAAAATCTTAATTTTGTAAAAATCAGTTACAAAGTTTTATGCATATTTATACATAATTAATATTAATAGAATTTTATAATATTATACAGATGAAAATCCATTTTTATTGTGAAAATAAATCTGTAAATACAAATTTGAATGTGGAAGTGTGGATATATTAATATATTGACAGAATGATGATGAAACATGATATGATCACCATATATTGTTCTATTCACAATCTTGTGTCTAAATATGTTTTTTTAATGCTATTCTTGAAACTATACAAGATATCTAAAAAACTTTTCATCAGCTTGTTATTTTACAGTTCTGAACTGGACATATTTAGAAATTTTATTAATTATATCAGATATTTATATGTGAGTTAGCAAAATAAATTCCAAGCACATTATAGATTAAATCATAGGATTTACCAGAGAACGACTTTTTAGAATTAAAGTTATTGATGAAGAAGAATTTATTTTGTTGAAAAATTTGACTTAATCTAACAATTTATGCATGCTTAATTTAATTTAAGTATGCATTATGCAACTGTGCAATTATTCTTATGTACTAACTAACAAAATTTTACTTTAAACGTTTCTTACATCGATTTTTTATCTAAAAAGCTTACAAATGATTCTTGTAATGAAATAACAACTATTTGATTAGTAATCTAAAAATTTATCCTGTTTTGTTCTCATTTAATTTTTTTATTCTGTTAAAAATATCGTATGTGATATACTCGACATACAATATATCAAATAGAGTATGCTGAACATTTCATAGCCGTAATTTAATGGAAATATTGTATTATAGACGATAATCGTGTAAACACGGTTGATCCTTTTATGTTCTCATTAACTTTACAATTAAAAAATAGATGCAAGTTGTATATGCAATACAATGTGTCGAGAAAATATGTTTATTTCGTAAACTTCATTTTAATAGAGGAGAGTTTAACCACTTTCATTATTACTTTCATGAATACTTTTCTCGAATATCATTTAACCGCGAGAGAATAGTTTTATAACAAAAAAGGAATTATAAATTCTATTTAGACTGTTTATTAAGATATTTTGTTTGTATAACATTGTTTTTTTTGTTTGTACATTTAAAGTTTATAAAGTTATTTAGTTATTTGTCTTTTCTTGTCTCAAATATAAAGTAGAATTCATGTACACCATATTCTTAACATTGCAGTAAGCTTATGAAAATATTCATCAAAATAAGTTTACCCGAAATACATTATCAGCTATTTCATTTATTGAAATAAAAATATCATTAGGTTGTGCTGAAATATTAATATTATTTTCTATGCAGCTGCACGGTTCCTTATTTATTATAACTTTTTGGGTTCCAGACTATTTTATGTATACTGATGTAGATATTCTTGTGTAAATCATTTAATGCATAACTCGTAATTGTAATTGTATTTTAGTTGAAAATTATATTCCTGTAGCTTTTTCAGTACATTCCTCGTATATCGAGTTTATATACAAATAACTTTCATATTCAACGATTTAACGTTCGCAAGACTCGAAAAAGTGAACTGTCAAGTACAAGTTTATCATATGGTAGTTCGAACTTATTGCAGTATGTACTATTTTAAAATATTATAATAGTACGCATTATACATGTACAACAATGACCTTTGTATTTTTATCCTAGTGTATCAGGCATATTATATTGCGTCTCAGAAGCAATTTCTACTCTTGAATGCACATCGGTTATTTTGTTTGTTTAGAATCGAGAAATAGATAGATAGTTAGAGAGAGAGAGAGAGAGAGAGAGAGAGAGAGAGAGAGAGAGAGAGAAAGAGAGAGAGAGAGATGAAATTTTAAAATATTTTTAATATTTGTTCTTTTTATTATTTACAAGAGTCTTTAAATAATTTATTGTAGGAAAATATATTATAATAGATGAAAGAAAGGAATGCAGGAAAAGGAGTAACTAAATGAATATTTAACACTGTGACGTAAATGTTTATTTTTATATTATTATTTTTATTTTTGCGTTTATTTTTGTTATTATATGTTTATTATGCGAATATGTTTATTTTTGCGTTAGTGTGAAAGGTATTGTAATTACAACGGCTCAGCCAAGACTACCCTTCTCGTCTGATCTCCAACGCGCCCTTGCCGCCTCGGCCCTATCGTAAAACTTTCTCTTTTACTTTCTTTCCTTTTCTACATTATTTGAAAGATAATAATTTATTAGAAAACTAAAATTTTCAATATAATTTTAAATTATTAAAATTTTTAATAAGATTTATAATTATAAAATATGTTAAATTTTAATTAAGAAGAAAAATCATACCTGTACATCAAAAGATAATGTTTGTAAAATAAAAAAAAATGTTTACATATTAATTATAAATATATTAAATCTAACCTCAAATACACTATTATTATTTATGTTTATTAAACGAATCATTATAAAATATTGTAATAATATGTAAGTGTATGTTTTTGCTCGTGAATATTTATCATACAGTACAATTAGTTAAGGATAAAATATATACATGGTCTCTCCAAAAAGTTTTGAGTTTTTATATTTTTTAGAAATTTTATTTATCGTATAGATTTCGGTGTGGTCGAAAAATGTGCGGGGGAGTTTTTGTATTTGTTCCCCCCTTTTTTTCATTTTTCGATGATTAGAAAGGGCATTATTTTATTTCGTGCGAAGCATGTTTTTCAATCTTGTATCAAGGCGGGATAAAGTAACTAGTGGAATATTACTATGCGATAAAATTTTTGTTTACAGCTTAGCAAAAATACTATGGAGATTTTTAAAATAGGTTAAATGTTAAGAAAAGGGTTTTTAAATGTAACCAAATGTAATTATTGATACAATTCAGAATATCATCGATTCCCTTATACTAAAACAACGATTTTAATTCAAAATTTTATGTATACTTTGGGCGTTAGAATCAATTAGGGCTGTTTTTGGGTGTTGAAAACGGGAATAATTGGTGCCAATTTTTAAAGTCGTATGCAATTTTTCTAATTGCATTTTGCACGTAATTTTATTCTTAAATATTTTTAATATTTTAAAGTCTCTATAACATTTTACCAAGGCAGAAACCCATTTTTACAATATGAATCTGTTCCAACAGTTACTCCATCATGCTGTGTTACAAGATTGAAAAACACGCTTCGCGCGAAGTAAAATTTTGCCGTTTCTAGTGATCGAAAAATAAAAAAAAAGGGGAGGACAAATAAAAAAACTCCCCCGTATATTTTTTGAGTTCACCAAAATTTCTACAATAAATAGTGTCTTCAAAATATATAAAAATTCAATACTATTTGGACAAACCATGTATGTACAAATATAAAAGGTTAGATCGATTAATAAATACTTTTATATTAAACAAAATTGTATATCTATTTAGCTGTTTATTTTTTAAATGACTCATCTATTTAAAGTACTGTTTTTACATAATTTTTACATCAAAATAGTACTTTTCGTGTTTTTCATAAAAAGGTTAAATTATAGGAATAATTATATTAAATGAAGTAATAGAATAAAAAAACAACCGAAAAAGCTATAAGATAAAAAACTGTTGTTGCAAAATTATAACAGAATAATATTTAATTATTATATAATATTTTGTTAAACGGTAACAAAAATTTAATGGAGAAATGATAATATCTTGAAAATTAAAACACAACAGTTTTGTTTAATTAGAAGTTTATTTTAAATTAAAAGCAATAGGTTAAGAATATACAAATAGTTGAAAACTTGCAACCTTACTAGGGCTACGCCAAAATAAAACTGACTGCTGTATTAAATTATAACTGCTGATAAATTCCTCTTGCAGACTCAGGTACACACAATAAAAATTATCTATCATAGGAAACATAACAGTTACAAATATTGATCTATGCAAATATAATATCATTCTCCTGCTCCGCGCGTAATATTTAATTGCAACAATATACTTATTTATTTTATATTGGATTTAATGAGTTATATTCCTTGAAATATAAAATTCAAATTAACATTTATACATAAATCCAATATAATATAATAATAATTTTTTTAACTTTTATATAGTAAATAATATATAATACTTGATAATCCTCGACAGAAAATTAGATAATTTCGTACGAGCAAAGAAATTAACTTAACAGATTAAAATTATAACATCCGAGATCGTAAAATTATTACATGCCAAACATGTAACGAATACCTACACTTTAAAATCTATGAAATTGATAATCTTGGTCATTAAAAATTTTAGTTAATGATAAACCTTACAGTTGCTAAATATTATAATTAGATGGTTTCTTATACATTATCAGTACTATCTCTAAGTTGAGACTCTGTATGAGAAGATATTATATGATTTTTAACATTTCTACATTTAAAACAAAATATTAAGACTTTAAAGTATGAATCCAAAGAAAATTATATTGTTTGTAATAATAGTTCTCAATCTATTAAAAATAATCTTATTTATAAGGAATAGTTAACTGAATAATGTACTTTCACTTTTATACGGTTAACTATAAAACTCTTGTGAATAACATTGAAACATTTTATTTATTTACGTTGGTAAAATGGATATATTATTAATTCATCATATAGACATTATAATAATATTTAAAAGATAAGCCTACATATCCATGTATATATATAAAAAATAAGAATAATCATAAGAAAGTCTTATTAGATTCGAAAATGAATACATATGAACTTAAATTAATAAGTAATCCACTTAAAATATAATATTATTACAAATTAAATAAATTTCAATTATATAGTATTAACTTAAAAAGCATAGTGAAAAATGAAACTTACGGTGATAAGTGTCGTCTCATAGATCTTGAGTGAAGACTCTTCAGAGGCATATGTGGATGTGGATAACTTTTTTTTCTGTGTTCTATAACCAATTTTCAATAAATTTTTTTTACTATAAAAAATTACACAACTTAATTATAAATAAATTTAAAAAATATAAATCTTTTAATTTAGTACAAAGAAGTGTGTTAAAAAAATATATAAGCGTAAAGAAATTTAACATTCAAGTATTCACACATTCAAATTAAAACAATAATAAAATTAAATTCTATACGTTCAAAGAAGCCAAATTAAACAATAATAGTTCAAAAATAAAAAATAGTAAATATAATTATAAATATAAAACTTCTTAAATTCTTGAATCTTAGCATTATAGTAATAAAGATTCAATTGGTAAAATAAAACAGTTACAGTAATTAAATAATTACACAAATAATATATAATGTTTTAATTAAAATTATCATTTTAAATTAAATTGTAATTATAGAATTAAAATCTTAATATCTTGAATATTTTAAATATAATTAAAAAATAATGTAATTTAAAAGCTAAGCAATAGCTTTTGTCTGTTAGAATTATTCTATTATAAACAGAATTTTAAACACAAACTTAACAATAATGGGAAGTACAATAAAAACATTGCCATGTTAATAAAAAATTAATTTTTATCAAAAGACAAAATTCTGCCCTCTCTGGGATAAATTATTTATTTATTCTTTTTTTTTAATATTTATGATATATATGCATAATCATTTTATAAAATATAGATAATAAAAGCTACTGTTATGATATTTATTCTAAAAAAAATTCAAATCAGAATAGTTTTTTTAATAATTTCAAAAAAATATTCAATAAGAATTATTATATCTTATTATTATGTCACGTATGTAATATTGCAAACGCATACGCGACGAATAAATTGTACTCGCGTCAGTAAACGTAAACAAAACATTAGGAAATTGACAATGAGGGAATTGAAATTAGTCGCGAGTAATGTGAAACCAATGAGAAATAAGAACTTCTGAATTCGCCAAATTGTGAAAATTCAAGATCGGAGGCGACAGTGAATACGCAGGAGTCAACCGAAAGTCAATATCGGAGACAGCTGCATGAACGATAATTAAGCAGGAACACTCGCAGGGAGAATTTGCGTTTTTTTAATTCTCCACACAGCGAAAGTAATGAGTTGAATCGAAAGAAACAGATGGGCATTCGGTTCGATTCGAGTTTTAACATTCATCACTATTTGTTTTATACAATCGGGACATAGTTTTTTTGACACGAACCATTGTAATACACATCATCTCACTCTCTCTCTCTCTCTCTCTCTCTCTCTCTCTTGTTCATTAAGAGATATAATAAAAAGTACAATATTCATTAACTCGCGTTTCTTTATTGATAATTCCGAACCTTACGCAGGCAAAAACGTTTTGACCATTTCGGCTAGGGCTGAACGAATCCTGGAGAAAATTTCGCGATTCAATTAACAAAAAAAATATAATTGTGACATCTTAGATACGTAACAATTAACTCATCAAATGATACATAGTATTTAAAATTCTTTATTTATAATAAAAAATTAGTTTTTTTTTAATGAAAATAAATTCAAATTAATCTAATCTAAACTAATGTAAGATAAATTTTTGCAATAAAGATGAAAAATTATTATTGAGAAATAAAATGTTACGATTAAAATAATATCAATTAACTTTGGTACTAAAGTAAATAAATATATTAAATATTACATAAAGTATTTAAGATATAATAAAAAAAAATTGTCAATACCAATATTTTGTAAAGAATTCAAGTAAAGTTTGATGTTTCACTGATTGGTTGTTTTCTACTTTTTTTAAGAGTGTAAATTTTTAAGCAAAAATTTTAATATTTGAAGTATAATATGATATAATATTGCTCATTAAATTTTCTAGAATTTAAAACATTTTTATTTCTTGTAGTATTACTTTAATTTTATCATTATTTTTTTTTTATTTTGTAATCGAAATATCTAAAACATTAAAATACTATTTATTATTTTAAATTCATTTTTAAATAATTCAAAAATAACGAAATAATGGTAATAGAATTATATCCATAAATTTTGAATTTCATTTAAATATTTCATAATTTTGGCTCCTCCCTCTATGTTTATTATATTTGCTAGAAGCATAGTTATTTATATCGAAAGATTAAAATGTTATTAACTCTAGTGCAATATATATAGATATAAACATTTTTTTAGTTTAGTTTTTTATCTAAAAAGGGTAAAATAAAAAAAAACTCAAAAAACAAAACTAGCATTTATAAAAAAAAATAAAATAAAAATTAACAAATAAAAATGGAAATGTATATGATAGAAAATTATTTATAACCAGTGATATGAAGTTCTAATGAATTATTAGAATATAATATAATTAATTATTAATTAACTTATTTTATAATTTTTTTTGAAAAATAGTAATTCGCACGGCTTCATGAAGATTTATAAATTTTATAAAAAATTTACTTAATTATATATACTTAATCATAATATTAAACTTAAATAAATAAATAAAAAATTTAAGTAATAAATAAAAATTTAATAAATAAATAAATATTTTAAGCAATTTAATTTTATTAATTTATTTAATTTTCAATATTTTTTATAATTTATTATATATTATGTTTCATATATAGTAAAAACGTCCTAAAAATTAATATCTTACGTTAATTTTGTTTATCAGTTATTAAGAAAATTACGAAAGTAATTGATAGATAATATATGAAATTTAAAATGTAAAAATATGTAATTTGAATATAATATTCACTAACTTTCTATATATTTATTGAGTCATACTTATTGCTGGTACATTTACAAATTTTAAGTGAACTTATTAGCTGGTATCATTGTGTGAAAAAATTTTACCAATATTATATAATTTATAATAACTCATTTTACTAAATGATAAAATTATCTTAATAATTTTATTTCTTTTGTTGATAAATAAAACTGCAAAGGTGTGATTTTAATTTATATATTGCGAACCTGGCCGTGCCACGACACTAAGTTCACCCGGGATGCGCCCTCTGTCGCAATTGGATCTTATAGCCGTGAGCATCTTCTGACGGTCGAATAGGATAGCTAAACCGTTGTCCTTTTTATGAATACATGCTTGCGTAACTATGTTGCGCATACCGCTGACAGCGCTCATGCCGTCGCAGTTCTTCCGACTATAAAAAGAGGATCGAGAACTGCAGAAAGACGAAATTCATTGAATGGATGAGTCAATATGTCAGAGCTTTTCCAAATCGTATGTTTAAGTCCAGTCAAAAAAATATTTTTTCAGCATAGACTCGGCCGAATGATTCACATGAGAACCTATCGTTCTGTAGTTTAAAGTGCGAATCTCGTCTTTTTTAGACCTTATTTTAGACTCTCATGATCAACTTTTCTTTATGAATGGAAAGAAGCACGTCGTATAATGATGATATACTATCATGCAAAAGGTAAGTGGCGTCCACATACGTCCAATTTTTTCATGCTCACTGGATCATTTCGAAAATTTAAACTCCTCCAAAGCCCGCTATCACCGTTTAATTCCATTTAAAAATAAGTTTTTTAATTTTTAGCAATGTTGCTTCTATTTCCTTTCCTACAACTTTGAGATAGATTATTTTAATTCTAAAACCCTTGATCTTATCTACCTCAAAAACGTTACTTGTAACAGATGGCAGAGGTACAGGCATCTTCTCAACAAGGCTACTCCAAATGCCTTACAAAATGATTTGAAGAGCCCTATTATAAAATCCTTCTCTCGATTCCTCGAATCTGTAGAAGACCTCAAAAAACTATGGAACATCATCAAGTCCATGGGAGAGCGTTCCAATCCTCAAATTCCTCTCAAGGTAAATTGCTCTTTAGTCTTGTCTGATAAAGAAAAATCCACTATACTAGCAAATTCTATTCAAAAGCAATGCTTCCCCTTCCTCTTCTTCACCCTCTTTTCTTCTTTTTATCACTCAATAGACGAACGTGATAAAAATTTCAAACACATTAATCTTGACTTTGCCCACGCCACCTTTCGAGATAAATAAAGAAAATCATGTACTCCCTCTCTAATAGGAAAACTCACGTTTATGACGGAATAAGTAATGACATTCTTAAAATTTTCCCCCATAAATACATTATCCTTTTAACCAACATTATTAAGTCCTCTCCCAGAGTTCAGATCTTTTCTGAATGCTGGAAAAGAACTGTCGTCGTCTGCATCCCTGATAAAATTAAAGATTCCATCAACCCCTCCGACAATCATCCAATTAGTCTCCTCTTCTCTATTAACAAAGTAACGGAGATTATCATCTTCGACAGAATCCAAAAATTCATCTAAGACAAACAGATCATTCCCTTCTTCCAATTTGGTTTCAGATCCAATCACAGTTCCACCCACCATCTGCTGAAGATATCGGAGTACATAGCCGACCGATACAATCAAGGCTGCAGTTCAGCCATGTTGTTGTTTGATATCAGAGAGGCTTTTGATCGTATACGACACAATAGCATCATTTTCAAAATGATCATCATGAAGTCTTACCTTGATTCCAAATCATTGCAGGTCAGATGCGACGGTGCAATTTCGGGTGTAAAACAAATTTTCTCCGGTGCCCCCCAAGGTCCCAAGTTTAGTCCAGCTGTTTTCAACATCTATCTTTACGATGTTCCTAACGTAGATACTCTTACCATAGTCTATTATGCGGATGATCTTGCACTGCTGGACTTCAGAAGACATCTCGATTAAATTAATAAAACCATCCCTACTCTCATCAAATAGCTCTCCGCCCGGAAATTCCACATTAATCCTAATAAATCCCAGGCTATACTATTCTCCTAAAAAATTATTTCTCCCTAACATTTAGCTCATAGGAACCCCTATTCTTTAGTCCTCGTATATTAAGTAGCTAGGCATCTACTTCGACAAATTCATCACCTGTAATAAACAGGTAAGGTACATAAGAAGTAAGATTCTCGTCGCCCAAATTCTTCTCTCTCCCTTCTACAAAAACACTCTGAATTTAGGTTAAGAGTCTTCACCGCCATCATCCGCAACATAGTCTCCTACAGTTTTTCTATCTGGGGAACCTAAAATAAAATCCTCCGGTTCTTCTTAAATTACCCTTGGTTTATCCGGAACAATCAAGTGTCCAAGGAAATTAAAATCCGATCTATAGACGACTATGCACGAGTCCTAACTTCCAACCTTCGATTAGCTATCGATATAATTCGGGCACTAATAGATTGCAAACCCAAACTGTTTGACAGATCTTGCAATCGGTCCCATAATAATACTAATCTTGTTTCCAGGTATCGTGACGAACTTTTGTGCATTTTTTTCTAATCAAATTTTACCTTTTCAAGCCCCTTACCTCTTTTTCGCTTCACTTATTTTTTCCTACCCTAATTTTCTCTCGCTCTAAACTTTTACTGTTTTATTTTTACGATAGGTAAAATCTTCGAATTGAGAATATCAAAATCACCCTTTTTTATCTCTTCTACCACTACAATTCAATGCAAGGGTGTTTAGTCAGTTGTGTCAATTGACGGATTGATGAGTCCCATACTACCCACTCTTTGTGGGAGTTGATAAATCAATTTTTTCCCTCTATATTGGCTTCCTATTTTTCGCCATAATTAATAAAATAAAATGAAATAAAAAAATAAAGACAAGTTTTCAATTCGATTGGTTTCAAACTAGCACCTCAACTGTTTTCTTAGGGAGTTTGAGTAGAAACCGATTTAAGCCTTTATATTGACTAGTTATTAAGCTACCCGGGTCCTCTGCCATAATAGATCCTGTTTGGCATAAAATGGTACCGCTGATAGCAGCGTCTGTGAGGCATCTATTGACATCTTATACATTTTGGCCTTGACTTCATCCAAAACCTGTTTTACACTACACTACAGCGAGCGACCATTATACACTAGCGGTATTAATCGTTTCACACTAAGTAACTGCTAAGACTTACTTGCGCTATGCAACTGTCAGACCCATTTTACACTATATGACTACTAAAACCCGCTTACACTATACAATCGATACGTCCTTATTACAATATAAAATGACTAAGTTCTGATTACATTATACTAGCCTTGAGTCCTATTTATACTATACTAACGCTACCGCCCTATACGTTTCCGAGAGTAAGAGCCGTTAATATTAGATTCACATATACACAAACATGTTACCGTCTCCATACGAACCCTATACGGCCTCGACATATAGGATTAGGAGTCACATCGCTACTAAACATTAAAAATTGAATATATAAAATATTATGTATTATATGGATTTATCATAATTCATAATATATTTTGTATAATATTTTGTATTAATACTCTTAATAATTATTAAATATTCATTATATATTATTTGTATTACTTTTTAAAGTTGTTTATCCATAAAATTATATCCATTATTAGAGATAATTTATTTATTATAAAACAAATATCAATAAAAATAAAAAACAAAAATAAAATTTAAATATAAATTAGTTTATGTTAAATTCGAACATTATTATGACTCTTTATTGCATTAAATAGGTTAAAAAGTGTTGAAAAAATTAAATCAATTATTAAAATTCGAAAATTAAAATTTGAAAAAAAAGCTTTTGATGAGAATGATACTAAAAATTATAATTAAAATGTAGATGACATATTGACAACATCAATCCTCCTTATTCAAATTTATATTAAAATGTTATTTGAAACAATTATCATTTCAATATCTGGTATACGAATAATATAAAGATTTTTTTTTAATTTCAACTATAATTAAATATATTTTAACTATTAAAATAATATACCTGTAGTGAAGTTAAATTTAAATTATAATAATAAATAAATAGAAACATTTTATATTATACTTACAGATTAGTAACTGGAATATTAAAATTATGTAAAAATAATAAATATTTTTATCTGATAATTTTTATCTATATCTTATTGCTTAGTTATTATATGTGTATTAAATCAGAAGCCAGAACATATCAGAGATATTTTTTTTTTAAATTAATTTCTTTAACCAAAACTTTTATTTTAATATATTTTATCATTATACTATTGAAAATTTGGTAATGGTTTGAAACTTTATTTTTATATTTTTATGTTTAGAAATTTTTTTACCAAATTAAGATTTGTTTTTTCCCTAAGTAAGTTCGTAGCTTATAGTTTATAAAACTAATATATATTATGTTTTTTAAACAATTTTATTCATTTTTTGCGTATTTTTATTTATTATTTTTTAAATAATTCGAATTTTTTTTAAATCAATATTTGTTGATGGAAGAAAACTTTTTTGTCGAAACATCATTGACATTGAGCTTGAATGGTATTTTTTTTAATTGTATTCAAGTAGGAGCTACCTTTTTTTTCCAAATCAATTAAATGAATTTAAATTAATCGTTTCATAATTGAAAAATGTATGGATTTTATAATATTTATTTGTGTATTATTTTATAAATAAAAAAAGGAATTTTATAAAAATGTTAAATTCAATTTAAAATAATAACAATAATCTATATATAATAAATCTTTTAGAATATTCTGATTCGAATGTACAAGACACGATATAACATAATTAATAAGCTATAAAAGCAGAACTAATTTTTAATAATGATTTAGAATAATTCAATTATTTCTTAATTCCTAATTAGGTTACCCTGATGTATGAATGCAATAAATTAAGGTAGTAAAAATACTTTTATATTAAAAATTGAATTGAAATTACAGTCACATGTACATACTCGCAAGCAATAATTTTCAAATATTTATCTATGCTTAAAGACATTTAGTAAATAAAGAGATTCATTAAATTAAACAAGTAAATAAAAATTAAAGTCTTAAATAATATTTGTAGTCAATAAATAATTGATAACTCCCATTTTAACATTTTTTTACAATTTACAAAATTCATGTTTAAATATAAAACTAAATGTACTAAAATATAAAACTAACAATGTACTAAAAATTATGTGGATATAGTTAATAATGTCCGTATAAATGAAATTGACTTTCAATCTGAAAATATTATACGTTTAAACACACAATTGTGGTTGATGATTGTGAATTATGCGTGAAATACTTACGATCGAGATCGCGATCACCATAGCGAGGAATAGTGGGTCCTCGATCGCGATCGCGGTCCGAACCCACTGATTTGGAGGGAGAACCAAAGCGGGCTACATCAAATTTCTCCCCAGAGTCCATTGCAAATACCTTCTCCATCTCCTCATCGAGCTCTTGTACCGTTTCCGTGCCATGTCCATCATTCTGCAATTTACCATTGTTTATTGTTTAACAATGATATTACCTTTATCATTTTTATAAATTATATTTCAGGGAATATACGTTAATGATTTAAGAAAAATATTTATAAACTATTTAATCGTTAATTTTGACTAATTTGTTAAAAAATTAATTCAAGTATTAATTTCATTTAATTTTTAAAGACATAAATTCAACTTATAATAAATATTAATAAATACTTTTCAATAAATCAAATGGAGAATAATATTAAATATTTTTAAATTGATATATTAATGAGTTTTACAATGCTTATTTATTCAGCTATGAATCTTTGCTTTTATACTATACATTTTTTTAAAAGTATTTCTTAAAGTATTTCTTAAAGTATTGCTTATTCTAAATCTTATTAGTATAAATATAATAAGAAGAACCACGAATTTACGTCCTTAAAATCCTATAAATTTCAATCACTTAAGTTCAAAAAGCAAGTAATTATAAATAAAAATTTGTTTAAATATTAATGAATACGGGATTAGTCCTTTCAGGAAACGGAAGTAGCACGTGACGTATTTTTATTACATGATAGGGAGAATGAGATAAAATTGAGGACATGCAATATATCATAGCGATCGATGAAATAGTAGTAGTGGTAGCTTCCGTCCTTGAACTTAAGCTACAAATTGTTTCACTTACGTGTAATTCTACTGTTACTACTTCTTACACCAACACCTCCTCTACTCTCTGAACCTGTTCTTCATATTTTTTTCTTTGCCAAAAATATTTTTTTATTTTATTCCACATAAGATTCAATTAAAGAAAATAAAAATTCTATAAGCCAAAATTTTTTTTTGATTTTTTTTTTACATTTGTACTTTTTAAATTTTTTAAAAAATAACCATTATAAAATGATGTTAATAGAAAAAATTATCTTTAATATTAGGAGTTATTGAAATAACTATTTAATATTTTGTCACTTTTAATTTACTTTTATTTCTCGACTAGTAGGAATTAATAATAAATATTATTATCTAATATAAAATATTTTTTAAGTCTCCTAAAAAGAATTATAAAAGTTATCAATTGTATACATAAGATAATTAATTTACAATACAGGATTTTTTTTTATTATTATATTTATCATTAAAAATATGAAATCTCAATCTCTAATTAAGAATCTAATATTTATACAGAATTTAATGACAGAAGCTTAAAAAAAAACAGTTATTTTTAAAAGTATACATAGAGAAATTACCAAAAGAAAAAATTAGATTAATTCGGGTTTTGTTAATGTTTCATCTTATTTATTTATTTCTATAATTTAAGGTTGATTGAGTTTAATTTGAATTTAAAAGAAAAATTTTAAAATCTTTTTAACACCGATTTCCATGTCAAATCTATTTACCACACACAATTGAGAAGCATTATGTTTTTGTATGATGTACTATTATAATAAGATAATGTATAATAAATTACTTAAAACCTACGCTCTTAAAATATCATTACCGTTTAATTGTATTTTGTATTTATGTGTTCATCATCGTCGTCATTATTATTATTATTATTATTATTATTGTTGTTATTGTTATTGTTATTGTTATTGTTATTATTGTTGTTGTTGTTATTACTGTTAATACTACTACTACTACTACTACTACTACTACTACTACTACTATTATACATACTATGATTCTATTGGATTTTAATTATATATTTATACTTATTATTTATTTACATATTTACATATAAAATAATATATATTTACATCGATACCACAAAGCTTAACATATGAAAATGTTAACATCTGATGATTTGTAAATAATTTCTATACATTAATTTCTTTAGTTGATTTATTATGATAATTCTTTTATCATAATATATAATAGTAAAGGCTTTTAGACTCTTTTAATCATTATTCTTGTCCACAATTATATTTTGGTAAGATTACATTTCAACTATTTTATATAAGTAACATAAAAATATTTTTCGCAATCGTATTTCAACATATGCTTATACTAAATATTAGATTGATATAATAGTATTAAAGAAATTTTACTTATACAGATATTGTTTTACTAATAAATAAAGTTTATTATAGACCCGTAAAAAAATAAAAAATGATATATTTACAATGGTATGCCCGAAAAATAAATCCAATTTATTATTTTTGAAGTCGCTATTAGTCATAGCGATTTGGGAGAGATCTTTAAACACACAGGGAAGTTTTTTTTATTTGTTTCCTTTTTTTTTGATCATTAAAAGTAGCAGGATTTTACTTCACGCGAACGTGTTTTTTAATCTTGTAACAAGTCGTGATAGACCGTCTAGTGCAATGGTATTATACGATCAAATTTGGCGTACGCTTTGGAAAAAAAACACTAAGTAGATTTTTTAAAAAAAATAAAATTAAAAAAGTTTTTTAAGGGTACCTTTTTGCAAATTATGATAAATTCAAGGTGTTCTGAATTACCCTGATCCTTAAATGATGATTTGAACTCAAAATTTTATGCATATTTTTGGCGTTAGAATCGATTCGGACTATTTTTGGGTGTTGATAATGGTTAATCTCACTGGCTCATCGATAATTTTCTTGAAAGCGTTATAGGATTTTTCTAATTACGATTTACATGGAATTTTATTTTTAAAGACTTTTTTAACATTTAACAATTTCTACAGTATTTAATCCAGCCACAAACAAATGTTTATTCTGTAAATCTGCTCCAACAATCGCTTCATTACGTCATGTTACAATATTAAAAAAACATGTTTTACGTCTGTCTTAATGATTGGAAAAAAAGGAAACAATTAAAAGAAACTTCCCTGCACGTTTTAAGATCCCTCCCCCTCAAATCACTACGACCAATAGCGAATTCAAAAATAATAAATTTAATTTACTTTCTGAGCAGACCTTATAATTCACATAAGTGCGTATCTTATTTTCTTATAAACTCTCTCTTTAAAATAGCCATTTAAATATTGATGATTTTTATAATTCTGCAATTTTTTCTTAATTAAGAATTTCAAATCAATATATGTTAATTTTAATAAAAAAGTATTATTAACACTAATATTGGTACTTTTTATGCATATAATTCTTATCAAAATGTGATTATTATTAAATATTTCTTCATAAAAATTTATAATTTATCTAAAATACTAGATAAAATATACGTTTAAATTCAATTAACATAAGGCGTGTAACTCTATTAGACTTCATTAAATAATACATACTATTTCATTAATCTACAATGTTACTATGAATAATAAATAGTGCTCTTTAATTATTTTAAAATTATTATTTATTTTAAAAAATAATTCATTGTTATCAGTTATGAACTAATTATATTATATTTTTAATTATATTGTCAAAATATTATTAATTATTTTGCATAATACTTCGTTGTTTGAATTTTGTGCAACAAAAGCTTTTCTGGGATTAGTTCTAAATTCTATACAATAAAAATAACAATTGTTCAAATAAAATTTATTTTATAATAGCATAGATTTTTATTCTAATTCAAGTTATTGACATTTCTTTTTCTTACTTTTTTATCAAGTATGTTCCGGAGTATTAATCTAATTTATGCATATTATTTGAAAACCATGACCTTTTAAATTCTTACACATATACTTTTTATGAAACCAATCTATTATACTATATATAATAATTAATTTAAATAAAAATAAATCAATTTTAAAAATGTATTGAAATTCTTTTTTTAAAGAAATGTCTTTATATTTATAATTAAAAATTCTATTTTAGACAATATTTAAAAAAAATCCAAATATAATAATGCTTTTTAAATATACTCGTATAAACAATATTTATCAATTTATTTTTCAAAATTTATAAGCTAAACAATTTTAAAGTATAGTACAAATTTATAGTATATAACTCTGTAAAATTATTTACCTCATAGATGTTAAAAAAAAAATTCATAAATGTTATTTGTGCGATTTTAAAAACTATGAGTAATATTTTTAATTTATCACAATAAAAACAAAATAGAACAGGATAAAGACATGTAGATGTAAGTAAAAAATGTTTTAAATATTTTTATTTAATAAATTAATTTTTTAATTTATTAAATAATTGAATACGTAGATGCCTATAAATTTGATATTAAGCTATTATATTTTGATATTTGCAATGTCATAATTAATTGCATGAAAAATTGGATTTTCTATAAAATTATCGAATACGTATGTATACAATGTGTCTAAATCTATATATAAAACTTTCGTGTTCACACACTTTTATAAGCGTAGCCCGTACAGTGAAGCTGGTACTAGTATGCATGTTTGAATGAGGAAAAAGTGGGAGGATTTCATTGATTTTCCGAAAGTAAAGTCCATTTCAAACATCGCGAATTGCAGTAAACGTACATTGTTTTTTTACTTTTTATTTTTCTTACATTACGAAATAATTTGATGAATTTATAAACTTTTTTTACAATTAAAAAGGTAGTTAAATTAAAATTCTTAATATAAATACAGTGAACAAAGAAATGCATAAATAATTTATATATATATGCACAAAAAATTTTTGTCTAAAATACA
This sequence comes from Eupristina koningsbergeri, assembly GCA_018907245.1. Classification (NCBI taxonomy): domain Eukaryota; kingdom Metazoa; phylum Arthropoda; class Insecta; order Hymenoptera; family Agaonidae; genus Eupristina; species Eupristina koningsbergeri. The sequence continues at coordinate 743,449 of JACCHV010000045.1, forward strand.
AAATAAAATTTTTTATTGGGCGATTAAATAATTTTAAAAAATTAATGCAAACTTCTTCTTTTAAATTCAACAACTTTTTTCTAAAATATATTTGATATATTAAGTAAAAGGTAAATTATCAAACATAAAATAACCGAAAATAAATTTATTTCATTTTTCTAATATATATTCAAAGAAATAAATAAATAATACAGTAGTTTTCAGTGATATTTTAAAATTTTTTTCGATTCTTATTTTTTGAATTTATAATTTTAGAAAGATGATTTACAAGTAAATAAAATCATTTATATATATTTTTACAATATTTTACGAAAATTATAATGAATCGTTAATGGATTTATTTATTATGATATTAATATATTTATTTTATTTGTAAAAATAAATAAAATTCATAAGGAGGCAATACAGGTGATAAAAAAATATTGTATAAATGATTCCCTTGATTCATAATACTATTTCTAGTTTTTCAATTTTTACTTATGCTCTATTATCAAATATTTAAAAATTAAAAAAAGTATTTGTATGATAAAAATTTTTATTTAAGATAAATATTTTATTATTACAATTGATAATTAATGTTTTTTCAACGACTTTAATTTTCATATAATTATGCTGTAGGAATAAAATATAATATTTATTCCTATATTACTAGTCAACTGAAGACTATTAAATTTTATAAATATAATGCAATAAAATGAAATTATAAGATAATTTAAAAAAAAAAGATAAATAATAAAAATACAAGAATTCAACTATAAACTACAAATAGTATTAAAATTTCGATCAAAAATAACTCACATTTCGTTCGTATGTAGATAGCGAAAGAAATTTTCTTAAGAGTTAATTTCACAATTTCAGTAATAAAAAAATTCACTTCACCCAACAGTGTTACCAAAATATTAAAATGATCGTCGAAATTTCATTATTATAATAATTGTAATTTAAAATTCATTAGCTTTATTATAATTATTTTTAAATTTTAATTAAATTTGATTGCACCATGTTCCACTTATAAATGGTGATTGTCTGCTAAACCAACATAGGTGAAAAATACATGAGTTGAATACTATATGTATAAGAAAGAAAAAAATAATATTATTTTTCATGAAAATGCAATAAAATTAAAAATTGTAAATTTAAAATGAAAATAATAGAATTTAATACACAGAGATGTGCAAAGGAAGAGGATTTTGGTGAAAAAAGAAATAAAATTGCATACCCAGGAGTTTAAAACGAACAGGGCAAGGTGTTGTTCGAGAGGGATTGGGGTGGCGGGAAGAACATGCATAATCGTGCTTTTGAAAATGATCCCTTGGAGCCGTGGAGGGATGAGCTTACAGTGACGAAGGATATGGGACTTCTGTAGCTAACCTCTGGAAACTGGCTTCCCTGGCACAGAAGCTAGGTGCACTGGTACTTTCGGTCAGCGGTGGAACTGTAACGACAGCTGTCGCCACCGGCAGCGAGCACGAGCTCTCGGGTATGTCATCCCAGGTCAGAATGAAAGCCAGAGAGAGAAAAGAATAGGAAAAGAGGAGTTAACGATACCAGAGGAATTTGATGCGCCGGCGCCACGCTCTTGATTATCCCTCCCCCGCACTTTCAAACGCTCACCACTACCACCCGGAAAAACTCTACGTCATGCACTCGAAGATTGTTGTAGGTAGACGAAGTGGGAGTGGTTATTTATATAGCTAAAACAATGTGCTCTGTAAATCCCACCCTTTACCCATTAATGTTCATCGATTATCAGTACTTTTCATATTTTCCTATTTCACATCATTTATTTGTGCTTATTACGATTTTATCTCTAAGTTTTATGCGTTACAACTGAAATACATAAAATAGTCGGCCCGCGTTCAACAATGGAATAAATTTAAATTATACTAATATTTATTACGTATACACTTTTATAAATTTTAATTCAATTTGTGTGCATCTTATACTATTTTAAAATAAATCAACACTTGATACAATGCATGGCTTTTATTTATAAAAAATTTTTACACAATGCACAACTCAGAGGAATTGAATTACTTACGGTATAAAAAAATCCACTATAAACCTCACGTCATATGTTAAATTAACAATAAACTACTTCAGTGATCGAATTTGCTTTTATAGTACGCAACCTGATAGATTGTCGATAAAGTCGTTCTAGTTTCTACTGAGTCAAACTAGTACTATCAATTTAATTTAAATTTTTATTTTATTTTATTTTTTTATATTTTTTTATCTATTGAATCATTTTGTACTTTATTAAACTATTTTTAGAAATACTTTCAAATTATTTGATTACAATTGAATTCATTATTTATTTGTATAGATACATATTTATTATCAATTTGTATTTAAATTATATAACATAATTGTCGTACTATTTATACATTTAAATTGAAGTAGTTATTTTTACAAACTATATTACTATTCTTCATATACATTTATAAATAAGATCATATTTTATATTTTTACTTGTTTAAATAAAAATAATTTTTTATTAATTGGAAAGGAATTATAAATATTTTTCTAAACTAAATTTCATTTTTTAAAATTTTAATTAACAATCAATCTATTGTTTATCTTAGCATTCAAAAACGTGGTGTTCATAAAAAAAGATACACTACTGACGTTATTACATAACTTCCATTATATTTCAGTAATAACTTTGGATATTTTTTTTATATAAGATGAGCGCTATATTGTACATCAATTTTCAAATGGAGGTCAAGAAGGAGAATTATTTTATATATAGCACATAGTAACATCTATAACACTACCATAAATACATAAAATATGTAGATATGAAAAGTACAAGAATTACAATTTTTAGATTTATTAGCTATATAAATACGTGAATCATTCTGTATTTTTCAAAAATTGAAATATTTATTTTAAAATTTAATCAAATACACTATTCTAGACATAATGTAAAGAAAAAAATTCAAATATTTTTTTTTTAATTTCTACAGATTTGGTTAGTTTTAAAATTTATAAACTAGAAAATGAACAAGGTAATAAATAATTATTTCCATAAAAATATATATATAATGTACTTTAATGAATTTAATAAAATTATAATGACTTAATAAAATCTAATATAAAAAATAATATCACAAATCTTACTACATAGAAATACATTTAACAAATGCTTATAATAAATATATTTCATTTTTTAGGCAAAATATTTTTTCATACTTATTAATTCAGATAATTTTATTCTCTGTATATAAAATGTATATTTTATATATAAATCTATATATAAACTATATATTTATGCAAAAAAAATTCTTGAAAATAGATTACTAATGAAATCAAACATTCAATTATTAATGAGTACAATTTTTTTACAAGAAATCTTGTAAAAAAATTGTACTTCTAATGTAATTAAAATCATATAAAATAAAATCTTATGTAGCAATAAATGCTTTGGAGCCATTAAATACTATAAAATATAATAATTATACATTACTTATAAATAAATATTATTTAAAATATTTATTAATTTGAGTTTATAAATATTAATTTATGAATGTTTATTAAAATTAAAAAATTTATAAACTGATACATTGTTGTACTTTAAACATATATTCATATACATTTATATATTCCAAAATATAATTTCATTTTCTTAAATATATCACAAATACTATATAAATATTTTTTATTATCTAATTATGCTAAATATAAACGACAATATTTTATTTATTTGAAAAATTTAGATAATGTTGAATAATATTTCTCTTAAATTATTTATTGATGATTCAGTATTTCAGAAATCAATATGTGATAATTATTAACAGATCAAACGTAATTCCTATTACAATAATTAGTAATTTATTATTTTTACATATTGTATAATAATTTGTACAAAAACCAGGTAAATCAATATATTTTTTTTCATATCAACAAATAGTTTAACATTATAAAAAAAAGCTAAACTAATTATTCATAAAATTTTAATATTATTTCATCGATTTTTGATTTCTGATTCATATTATCAATAATTGAAATTTTATATTTTTTTAACACGATTAAGAAATTAAAAAAAAATTAATTTTTTGTTTTTATTAAAGTTTAATTCTTCGTAAAACTGAAAAATGTTCGTTTTAATTATATAAATAAAAGCTGAATATAAAAAATTATTGTAAAAAAATTTCAAAATTAATTTTATATAAAAATAGAAATAATTTATATTAAGCAGACATGAATTTTATAAATAGAAATAATAATTTATTTATACATAATTGTGAAATATTGCAATTAATCAAATTTTGTTTAATAATGCAATTTTTGGTACTTATATTATAAATGAATAATTAGACATTAATCATCAATTTATTTCAAAGTTGTAGCACGCTGATATTATTTTTTACTTAATATAAGTAAAGAGTATTGAACAACAATTTTATTTAAGATTTGTAAATTTATTAATTTAATAACTATATTAAAATAAATTATAAAATTATATAGAGATTAATCATTGAATAATATGAATTCATTATCATTATTATAATTACAGTATATGTAAAAAAATTTTTCGGAAAATTTCTTTTAGTCGGAAAAAAAAATTCATTAAATATTAATAATTAAGAATATTCTTTCATAACAATATGAAACAATAAGTAAAATCTTAAGAATATATTATTTTCAAATAATTATGTAATTTTTTAGCTATGGTTTTATCTAATTTCTTATAATAATAATTTTTTATCTAATTTCTTCACTCATTTATTTTCTTAGCTATATATAATTATTAATTTTAATATTTATAAAATGCTTAAATTTTTATTTTTACTTTTTATTTATAAAGTCGTAAATTTCTCAAGTTTTGAACTTTTACTTCATTTTTTCTTTCCATTGCAAGTACAATCTTTTTTATTATATATCTTTATTATTTCTTTTGTATTCTCTTATTTTTTTAACACCTTTCAATATATGTAAACCATAAATTAACATATTTATAAAAAAATTACATAAATATTTATATTATATGTTATTTATATATTTTTATCAGATGCGTAAGTTTGAATTTTTATTTAAGAAATATACGTTTATTATGTTAAAATAACGCAAAATATTTCACTTAAAATTTTATATATCCTTAAAAATATATTTTTCAGCTCTCTAAAAAGGTATGTATGTTACATAGAAACTACTGCCTTTTTTAAACAAAAAATAATTATGAAATAATTTTTTTAATTTTTAATACGTGAAAGGCTTCTCAACAACTATGTATGCAATTGAATCGGTAGTTTATCTGAAAATATCCTTGGCCTTTTATGATGAAGTTTTTTCAAATTTATCCGCGTTTATTAACTATTAGAATTTGCTGGAGAAATTATTTTGTAATACTTCGCAAACAATATTATACAAACATTTTTCATTTTTTTACAGCTTTTCTTCAGTAGATGTGAAATCAAATTACTTATCCTCAAAATCATTTTTATAACTTTCGAACGAATTAGAATAATTTTTTATATTATATTTAACATTGTTATTAATTCTTGTTGAAATTGAGTATCCTAATTTTACAATATTTGCAATTATTGCTTTAAAATTTTGTTCGAGAGGTATAGTTCAAGTAGTAGAGCACTTTGTAGGTCATAAAAAATGCAGCTAGTGATGCATATAAAAGTTTCTTAAAAAAATCAGTAGATTCTTATTTTCAAAAATGCCACTCAGGTTTTTTTTATTAACAATTTTAAGGAAAAAATGCATTTTATTGAAATTTTTTTATTAAAAAATGAAAAGTCTTAATTTAAACATTATAGTAACAATTGGTGATTTGTAGCTAATAAAATTGTGAATAAAATTTATTTTTATATAAACTAATCGGAAAATTATAAGTGTAAAATTTTCCAAAAACCGTAAAATTTTAAAATTAATTAAAACAATTGTAACTTTTTTATTTTTTAACATTTCAAGCTCTAGTTTTGCAAAATTAAAGTGATTGACGTGGATTTTATTTATTTAAAATTTTAGCTTGATCGGACTATTAGTTTTAGAGTATGTGATAATATAAATATGTATTATTACTAACCTGAAAAATAAAATAATTAGAGTTAGTTTTGTGTAAATGATTGAGTAATTTTTAATTAAATAAATACTGAATAATATTATTAATTTACTAAAAATATTTAATATTGTGTTGTTTACTTACTGATGTGATGAATATGAATTTTATGTATATGGTTAAATAATATTTTATTCATTGTTGACAAACTGTCAACATGTGACCCATATTTTACTTTGATTTAATATAATAGCGGAAGTCTTGCTAGCATAGACGGCGCTTAAGTAGTTGAATTAGAGTGAGATAGAGATAGGCGCGAATATGTATTTTGATATATGTATATATTGAATTGCATAAATGAAGTGATGTGAGTGTAGTAAAAATGATTTATGTTGTGCCGCCACAAGATGGCCGATAAGTGTAGTTTCTATACTTATCGGTCAAACAATACTTTTCTTTTGTATATGAATTGAGAATTCTGATTGGCTGTTTTAATGATAACCAATTAGAATTTAAATCATGACAGGTACAAAGGAAAAGGGACTTGTTGGCTGTGATGCGACCAATATTAAATTTTCTGAATTTAAATAAAAATCAGTAAATTTGATTATTGGTTTAATTTTGATTTAAAATTAAAATTAGTGATGTGAAGGGGGCGGAACTTTCTTTCTGAAAAAGAAAGAGAGTTCAGTTATAAACTGTTATTGATTAATATAACAAAGGGTTATAATTATCACTAAATATTATTCTTAAAATAATAAAAATAAAATATATATTATATTGATTTATTATCAGATTTCTAAAGTTTGTTATTTTTATTATTATTATAAAATTAATTTAATTAATAGTGATGTGGTGTAAGATTTGATAATTGATTTGAAGATTTATAAAAGAAATTTATATAACTAATAATCAAGGATATATATATTTTTGTTTATTACGATTTCCAAGGATATTATTTACACATATATATATTATTTATAAGGATTGTTATTTATTGGATTTCGAATAATTATTTTATTATTAATAAATAAATTTTATTAATAAATTTTCTAATTTAATTATAATTATAAAAAAAAATAATTAACTACGATAAAAAGTAAGATTTTAATATATTTTATTGATATTATATTTAAATATTTATCTGAATTATTATTATATTGTTGGAAAGGGTTATTAGAGATTCGCCCGAAAATCTTATATTATGACGCTGGATTTCCCCTTTGACTTTGTTGTATTTATTTAAAGTTGTGTTGGTTAAAATTGTTAAATAATATTTATTTAATAATTTTAATAATAAATAAGTGAAGTGTTGTAAAAATCAATCAAATATAATACAGTTCGGGAGAGTTTATTTTAGTTAAATTGAAAATTTTAATTTTAATAAATTCACTGTATTACAAGTAATACTAATGTTAATTAAAATATGTTAACATTGACGAAGTTATTTTATTATTTACAGCTCAATGCAAACCTTTCGATTTTAGTTTTAATTTTCTAAAACTAGAGTTCTAAATATTAAAAAATAAAAAAGTTACAAATGTTTTAATAGATTAAAAAATTTTCCAATTTTAAAAAATTTTTTCACTTCTAATTGGTTCCGATTGGTTTATATAAAAATTAATTTTTTTCACAATTTAATTACCTGTAAATCACGCATTGATAAATATATATATATATATATATATATATATATAATGTTTAAATTAAGAATTTTCCTTTAATAATAAAAAAAATTAAAAAAATGCATTTTTTCGTTAAATTTGTTAATAAAAAAGCCCCTGAGGGGCATTTTAGAAAATAAGAATATTCTGATTTTTTTACGAACTTTGATATGCATCACTAGCTGCTTTTTTATGATCTAAAAAATGCTCTATTGCTTGTACTAGTATTGTAATCTTCATTTTTCAAACCTGACAATTTAATTTTTAAATTACTAAATTTATTGTAAACTACAATTTCCTAAAAAAAATTTTATTTTAAGATTGTTAAACTATTCTGTACTATTCTGTACAAATTTTCATAAATATAAACAATAAATAAATAATAAATAATAATGAAAAAATAAAAGCAAATCTCAAATTAAATTTTACAAAACTAAACATATTCAATTCTGTTACACTATGCCTCTGTGTCAAAACTTGTATTTTTATGAATTGAAAAATTTAAAGAAAGAAAATGTTAAAGTTCAATGATAAATATATTGATTATTAGAGTACCTCTGATGAAATTCCGGATTTATGATAACAACTGATATTATTAAATATTGATTTTATTTTATTTTGTACATATAACGTTAAGTTAATGCGATAGTGGAACCTGCATATTAAATAATAACCCAATAATATAATGAACATCAATAAGGGTTTTTAACATGTGATGAAAGATAAATGTAAATTTTCTTGGGTATAACTTTCTTTGAACAATTTTTATAAATATTCAAGAGTTAAAAATTTTATGAAATTCTTCTTTTTTTAATTTGTTACATTTAATGTTTATATCCATCAATTTTAGTATCCATAATATCCATAATATATATTGTAATATAATTGTGCATCAACCGCTTTTTTACCACTGCAAAGTTGTAAAAAATGACAGAATGCAGCTATGAAAATTTCTTATAAATAGGTACACATTACTTATTAAATCATTTTAAATGTATATATATATTGATAAATAATGTGTTTACTCGATTAAAATATTAAATTAATAAGTAATTAATTATTATTAAGTAAAGTTTAGTTTTTAGTTGAAAATTTTTTAATCCATAATAATCATGATGTTAAATAAAATAAGCATAATAAAATTAGTTATGTACTTACTTTCAATTTTCAGTTCAGTCAATAAAAAATTTAAATTATAATGAATTTTGTTATATTAGTTTAAAATTAAAAAAAAATCATTAAATGCAATGTAAGTTCATCATTCACACATTCAGTGTATACGAATAACAAAAATGTATATTATACATACAATGTTGGTGATAGTTTTAAAGCTTTCACGATCATTTAAGTTAGTTATGATGGTTTTTCGCATTTCAGTCATGTATGATTTGTTAGTTGTGGACGTTTCCTGGACATTACAGCTTGCCTCTTCAGGACAGACCTGAAACAGTTTTAATGAAAATTTTGTACATGGAAAAAAAAATTGTATAATATATAATAACTGAGTAATAATGTATTTTAGAAATAATAGAAAAAATTGTATTAATGAAAATAACTAAAAATAAAAATTTAACTTTTTGAAACATAAAAACTATGAAATTAATAAATATTTATAAACTTATCTAAAAAATAAAATATAAGACTTCTACAATAATAATAGTTGTATATAAAAAATATTATTTCTTTATACAAAAAAATTTTATACGTTATATTCTGTAACAAATTTATTTTTCTTCTTAAAAATTGTACATTTAATACTTAATCAATAATTAAAATTTAAAATAATTTGTTATTTTTTACTAAATATTCAAATTATAAATTGAAAAAAGCTTTATAAACCTGTATTATTTTATTATATTAATTGTATTATTAAATCGTATATTATTTATTTTCGCATTATCTATAATAATTTTATTTTGATGAAACCATAAATCAGAAAACTTATGCTACCAAATTCAAAAATAAAATTAAGCAAGATTCTCACTTGTTTTAAACTCGTTAATGTTAAAAGTATAAACCAAGTACCAAGTTTAATGAAACTGAATCATATTATGTTTTCAAAAATGTTATGGCATATTTGAAAATAAGATGCAGAAACATTACAAATATACATTTTTAAATAGGAGTTGTTGATGAAATTAGCATATAATTAAATTGAGCAGGTCTACTATTAGTTAAATATACCGTGATATATTTTTATTTATAAAAAACTTTTTTGGTATTTAAGTAAATCTTAAACTTCCTCTACATTATTCAAGTAAAAAAGGCATTATTATAGAATATCATAATAAGTTTCGATAGTAATTTGGATGTGATAACCTTGATTATTGTCAATGTCTTATAATAAATAGAGAATATTTCATACAGTTATTAAATGTACACAATTTATCTTACTGTGATTATTGAGTACACTGATATTATTGATTAAGAAAAGTAAATATATTCATAAACAAAATATCATTATGTGATAGAATATTTCACTTTATTTGATTACTTTCATATAAGATAAAACTATATTTAACTGCGTACACATAATTTTAATCACATATAATCGAAGTATAATAGTTATGTAGCAATGCAAAGTTCTTATTGAATTGTGTTTATTACTTAATAAATAATATTAAGTGAAAAATGTATAGATTATAAAAGTTGTAAATAATGATGATTAATATGTACATTATGAACTTGTCAAATGCGATATTCATAAGTCCAGAATCAGAATTAAAACTGTAGAAAAAGGAGAAAGAAATTATGTTTACTGTGTTTATTATTAAAAAATTATTGCATTTTTTATTTTCAATTTGTTTTACAATTTTTCTTCTTAATAAAAATTTTTAAATAATAAATTTAGGCTCAAAGCTAAATTATATTTACAAATATATTATTGTTATTGGAATCTATTTTTGTCTATTTCTCCAGTCATCTCTTTATAATGATATTAATACCATCTTCACTCATTATAACTGTTTGGTTTGGAATCATTCTGGACACATTAGGCAATTGGACATGGACATTGAACCCTGTTCCCGCAACGATAGTTCGGCGAGAAATCAGCCGATTATGGAACCTAGTGAGTCTCTATAACTAACCGGAAATGCTTGGGTCACTGTGCGTCGGCGTCATTATTTCGATTCATTTCATTGATACCGTATTCTACAATTACTTGCTATTGCAATTTCTCTAACCTAAAAAATCTCTATCAACTGTCGCGGAGAGTCTATAATAATTTAAATATAACCAAAAACAAATCACTATTGCTAAAGAATTTTTTAACAACTTTTTAAGAACATTTTAATTTGATCAATATACGGCTTATTTTACAGAATTTTAAATCACATTCATTGTGCTTCTACATGTTTTTTATAATTAATGCATGACTATTGCAATTTCAGAATATAACAGTAGTTTCGGAAATCCATTAACTTCATCTTCAAAACGGCTAACAGTCTTACTTTATTTATATTTGGTTAGTAAATCTGTGTATCTTTTTTTAGCCATAGTTGTGGTATTTTAAACTAGGCTGTGATGCTACCCCAATACTTGCTCAATATAATGTTTTTGATGTTTTTAATGGATTAAGACGACTCTCCACTGTTTCGATTCTGAATATTATGCGTTTTATCTTTAATAGCAAAGATAATTAAAGTCAATCACATCATAAATAAATTTAAACTTTGCGCAAGTAAAATATAATTTCTTATTATTAGTTTCTTCTAAAGAGATAGGAAAAATATTGTAGTCAAAATTCTTAAAATTCAATTGCTGTGATGTTGTTATTATTCGTAAAATTGATTGATTGACCATTCTTTGTATGGACAAAATCAAAAAAAGAGAAATCTGCTATACAGTCACCCGTAGATTAACACATATACTTTTAATCAACTAAAGTTAATTATTTGAAATGTAAATTTAATGACTTTATAATCATATTTTTCATTTTAAATACATGAAATTCTAGAAACAAGTTTTTTTTTATTAACAGGGTATGATATAAGGGCTTTATAGATGGGTATCATTTATATACGATTGAATTGAAGGGAATGTTGAAAAATTTAATTTAATTTAACATAAGATTTAAAAATTAATTTAAGATATAAAAAAAATTAATTTAACATAAGGTTTAACCTCCTAATGCTGTAGTGCAAATAGTTAATGGAGTATCTGATACTGATTGCGCAATTATACTATTAGATAAAGCTAGCACAATGGTTTAAAATTTCCTGTAGTCAACAAAGATCAAGTTTTAATTAAACAGTAAGTAAGGTACATCTGGCACAAAAAAATGCTTAAAAACAATGAAGTTCTTTATTCATAGTAATTAATGCAACTGATGGAATGATTCGTTGCTACAAAAAATAAATGAACAGATGACGAGATAGATCAGCTAGTAAACATTATTAATAATTTAAATTCATATAATAATTATTTTTAAAATTATATAATATTTATTATATATGTATGTGTATATATAATAAATTATTGTGTATGAAAACTTCTTCATAAATATGTAATATTTATTGTTCTAATAATTAAAACAGAAACTAATAAAAAAAAAAGTAAAAATGTATTTAAAAATTCTGTCATAAAGTGGAGAAAAATACATGAAACAAGTGAAGCTGACACATTGAGGGCAAAGTTAATAAGAATAATTGAAAGTTAAATATTAAAACCAAACAAATTTCAAAATACAATCACAGTAATTTTTAGTTAATTATACTAATTATATGTGTTTAATAATAGATGGATGTGTAAAATTATGAAAAAATCAAAAATTTTATATATTATATGTTTGTATATATTTAAAATTTCATTCTAAGACTTTGATACAATTTTATATAATTTCATTTTAATAATTTGAAATATTAACTAATTTATTATGTAATCTGCAACACTACTATTAAACTACATTATTAAATTTCATTTAATTTTATATTGCATAATTTAATTTAAAGTAATTGGTACATTTTGGAAAACATTTATCGATCAAGGCATACAGCAAAGAGATGCAGTTCAATGATAGATAATAACTTTTACTACTTATGGTACACATTAGCCTTGAACTTCGAAATTTAAAAGCTCTAAAACTATGATTTTCTGTTAAACAAGATTCATAAAATAAGAAAAAAACTGTATTTGGTTAAATGTTTAATAATTAAAATATGTTTAATTATTATTAATTTAATTATTTAAATTATAATTATATAATTATAAAATTAATTAATTATTAAAAAATTTAGCATCTATATAGTATATGTAGTATGTATTGCTTAAAAAAAAACTTCTGGTTTCAAATTAACAGTTAGTTTCAATACTTTATGTTTTAGAGAATTTAAAAGAAATAAACACACTTTTTTAATAGACAATTCCTTATTTAACGACTTCATATCTAATACTTATTCTATCTAATTTATTAAAATAAAATTACAGGAATTATTTAATATTTATACAATTTACGTATGTAATTTACGTATTTCTGTATATTACCAAATAAATATGAAGTTTATATAACGGAATATTTAATATATAAAAAACCGGCGTTAGAGAAATTAAAAAATGGATTTATAATATAATTTCTTCAGTAATTTTAATTGATAATTTTCTTTATTTACAAATAAACAAAAACATACTTTAACTTTATATTGACAAACATAAAAAGAAGTAATAAAAAAATGAATTTGTGAATATAGTAGAAAAAATTAAAACTGCAAATAAGTATAAGCATAAATATTTTTTTCTTTAGTTGCTAATGAATAAGCATCAAAAAAACGTATAATAGTACGACTAGAAAAATAAAAGAACATATTTAAAAGAAACATTGAAATGATAAAGCAATAAAGCAAAAAGTATATTAATGATTAATATTTTTACACAGTTCACAAAGAAAGAAAATATGCATAAATAAAAAAAAAATTATTGGATATGGAAGAAAAGAAGAGGTGAGAGAGGAGACTGAAAGCAGAAGAAAAAAGTATAAGAAAATGCTTGAGAATGAATAAAGAGTCATTAAAAAGAAAATTACAAACAGACAATAATTAGAAATAGACAAGATAAATAAATTACGAGAAAAATATATGAAGTTAAAAGAATACAAAAGAAATTGGTACGATAAAAATGTCTAAAGAAAATGTGTAAGAAAAATGTTGATCACAAATCCATTATTGTAGGAATGGAACCGAAAACTATGAGAAAAGGTGCTCACTAATATACTTGTCAAGTATATAAATAGTAATAAAATGGGGAAAATATTGATTGAGATGTATAATGTAATGAGCATTTATATACTAAAATAAAAATTCGAAAGTAAGGTACGTTTTGAATAAAAATAAAAAAGATATTTGTATGATAAAAATTGAAAATTTAAATAGAAGTAATAAAAAAAACTGATTTGAAAAAATCTAATATTTTTATCGAACGATAAATGATTTACAAGAAAGAATAACCAAAATATATAACGAAAAGGAGAAACAAGTTTAGAAATAAAGGGTTATAAATAGTGAAAAATAAAAATATAACGGAAGACATAATATATAAATAACTGTAGTGGAAGAAATAATATTTTTTCAGAGAGAATAAATCAAAGATAGAGCAATATATATTATCAGAAGATGCTAATTAAGTAAGAAGTAACAAAAAAATAGAAGCATAATAAAATTATATAAAATGAATTTGTGAGGGTAGATATTACATAAAATGCATGAAATATTTGAATTAGAATAAACACGATTGGTAAAAAAAATTGTCATATCTGGATAAGATTTTGATAGTGTTATAGCAATTTTATAGTTAACAAAAAAAAAAAAAAAAAAAAAAAAAAAATAGTAGAAAAGAAAGGGAGAACAAGAGAAATTATGCTAATGAAAAATACATAATTTGTCCGTTAATTATAAAGTATTAAAATTAGTTTTCAAAAAATGATATTTTACTACATTCAAATTGTTTGTTCCTTTAATTGTTTTCAAATTTTTGGAACAATTTCTGAGAATTTTCTATCGAGCAATGGGTGAAAAATTGGATATAAAAAATCATTAATTAAACCGTAATCAGTTATCGTTAATAAAAATTTTTTTTGGAATATATTTTCTATTATTAAAAACTTTAAGTTACTATGCATGTAGTTATTGGATAATATTAAAAAGAGAACTCACGGCTATCCTTTGGCCGAAGCCGAGGAAAGAGAGTTTCCGCTTATTAGAGGGTGTACTTTTTCGGTCAGCTTTTCCGGCCATCATAGATTTCCTCGTCGGCGACTCTGGTTTAAGGACTCTTTTTCCGAGGTGCCCGTCCAATCCTTAGCTGCGACGGGGATATCCACATGTGGAGGAGTCGCTCCGATGGCAGGTCCGTCGTTCTGCTAGTTGCTATAATTTATCCAAATTATTTAATTATTTTCATCACACTCCTTCGTTTAAAATACTAGGATACTAACAGAATATGATATAATAATACTCTAAGATAAAAATAAATTAATAATTCATAAATTTTATTACTATTGTCTAAGGATAAACAATAAAAGATGTATCGAATTTTTTAAATAAATATCGCACATTTTATAGTTTTATTCCTGAAAAAAAAATTACATCAAGGAATTAGATTTTTTTTTAATTACGTTTTACATTGGAATAATTATTATAGTATTAATTATAATTAAAAATCTTAATCTTCAAAAATATTATAATTTTAATTTTTTTTTTTAATTATACAATAATTTTAATATTCTATGATATATTTCAATAATATTAGTTTGAATACATATTCTTCAATCCATGTAGCAATTTTAATTTTATTTCATGTTTAATAATTTAAAAATCGCATTTGCATTCTATGTACAAATTATTCTATATTCCATCGTTATTTTAATATAAAGATGAATAATTTGAAGCATTTAATGTTTCAAAATGCTACATACTTGTGTTTATAAATAGTATTATTATGAGTAAGGAAAAAAGGTAAATTTAACTTTTGTTTATATTTATAATTGATTTAATTAATTTTAAATATATACGCTTACACAGTTTTAATTGTACATTTAATTAATTAATTTTTTAATAGTACCACTAAAGATTAAAAATATATTTTAAATTGAATATGTAGTAAAAGTCAAGTAATTTTTATAAGAAATTCATATTAATATGCTTGTTAAATCATACAAACTATTAGTAACATTCTAACAACTGATTAATTAAAAAAATTTTTACAGTTAATTCATAAACAATTTTCAAAAATAATCAAATTAAATATGGGCTTATAATTTTAAAAAGTTGTCTACCAATTATTATATTATCACATTTGTTATATATAATTTTTCATATTTTATTTCAATTTTAATTATTAATTACTGTAAATAATTTGTATAACTATCAATAATAGATTTTAATTTTAATCTTATTATTTAATAAAATAAATTTTAAACTTTAAAAAATTGTTCAATTTATTTAAATATTGTTTGTCTATATTTAAAAATAATGTGTCAATTCTTTTTCATAATTATACACATATAATTTTTACAGGAATTAATTTTCAAATAGAAAAATTTATAGCTTAAAATTAATTTTTAAATTTGATTTATTTCTATATCTTTTCTATTATTTTACTTTAATTTCTTTTATTTTAATATTGTTTATTTTTTTAAATACGTGAGTTTGGTTTTAGCAATTACTAAAAATTTATTAAAAAATTTATGAACAATATTTGACTTTAACTTTACATTAATATACATATGATACATATTAAAAACGAATATATGACTTGCAAATTTATCTTCTAATTTTTTTTCATAAAAGTCCTTTTACAATTAAAATTCTTAATGTGTATCTCAATTTTGGATATTTTTATAGTCATATTGTTAATTATTAACTAATACTATAAAAATTTAATTAGTACAAGTAAAATATTTGATGATTATTCAATTAAACAAAATTAAATCAAATTAAAATAAAAATAAACGAAGTATTTTTAGGTATAAGCTCTTTTTTATATTTATATAAGAGATATTAGAAATTGTTGGAAGAAGTATAAAACCTATATAAAACCTTGTAACAGAAACACAAAGCTACTGAAGGAGAAACCAGTGGTTTCCTTTCTCTATATATTAGAATTGTACTTATAAAAAAGATCTTATAAAAAACAGAAACATATATACTCATTTTGATGAACTTCTTTTAACCAATTTGACTGAAAAATATAAAATTAATTAAACCTATAACGAAAAATTTGAAATTCAATGTGATAATAAAATATGCTAAATTTATAAGATCTTTAATAATTTAATAAGAAAAAGAATAAAGTAAAATAATAATATAATAATCAGTTTTATTTTCGATATAAAGTTAAAAAATATTTAAGGACATTACTTTTGCTTATCTATATTTTGATTATAATTTTTAAATTTATGTTGTACAAAGAATATTTCTAACCAATCAAATCTATCAAAATTCATATTATTATTTATTATTACAATATTAAGAATAATATATTAATTACTAAATTTCAATATAAAAAATATTTTAGATGATATAAAAAACAGTATATAGACAAAATGCGTACATTATAATAAGGAAATTATGATTTTATAGAGTTCTATAATCTTTTCAATAATAACAAAAAAATCGTATAATTCAAGTCCAAAAGATTTTAAAAGAAATAATATTCACTATTCAATTAATAGTAATGTCTGAATACAAATAAAAAAAATTATATAAATAATTAATAAATTAAGAAATCTTAGCAATTAAATAATCTTACAAATGATTATAACTTTTATTCATCAAAATGGTACAAAATTTTTTCGGTAAATATAAAAATAAATACATATAATACGTTATCAATAATGTTAAATATAATGTATATTATAATTTAATATAAAATAAAATATTATGGATTTTGTTTAATTTTTAGAAAATAAATAAAGTAAATGAAATAAAAATTATTTATAAGAAAAAGTCTGTCGATTATTGCAATAGATATGAATATTTAGTATTTTCATCTTTTTAAATATTTATTTATTTATATATTTATTTCTTTATAATACTATATTTATTACATTTTTTTTTTTAATATTGTTTATTAAGAGAAAATAACTTAAAGAATTTTAAGACAATTATATTTCTATTTAATAAAACATAAATTTAATAATTAAAATATTAAAATATACTTTTATTATTTATAAACAATCTGCATCAATATTTTTAAAAAAATTTCAATTTAAATAAACTGTATCCAATTTTAAATAATATTTATTTTAATATTATTGATTTTAATTTGAATAGTAAATTCTTCTAGTCTTCTTTAGAAATAGATAGAAAATTAAACACGCTGAATAGCCAAATAAAATACAAAAATTCATAGAGACTCTAAATTTACTTGCAATTTCTTATAAGAATTATTGAATTTATTTAAAAATAAGCTACTCTACAATCATGAATAAATAATAACATCACATCAATTATCACATTAAATGATGTACCTACGTCATTTACAGTTTATTGATTACTAGACTAATTCATTTAATGGTATGATTTTTTATTTTTTCACTTAAAATTAAATATTTATAAAAATAAATTATAATATCGTTCTCGTATTTATTCAATCAATTAAGTATATTTATTCTTTACTTTTAAACTGAATATATATTCTTACATTACTTTTAAACTAAATTTATAATTTATAAAAATTTTATATTGATTTATATAAATGTATATTTCTTCACGAATTTTTTAGTTTTAGATCTAGATTTGATCTATTTTATTTAATCTTGATTATTTAATGCCATTGACTATATTAATTGTTTTGATATATTATTATATCAAGTAAAAATTTCACATTTTTTAAAATAAATAATTGCTAATTAAATTTTAATACACAATACCTAAAATTTAAGTAAAAATGTTTAATATATGAGTTAATTAAAAATTTTTTAATGTGTTTTCAATTTTTATAACCTTGTATTTCGACTTTCAAGTACTATTTTATTGCAATAATAAATTTTGTCAAGTCATTAACTTTATTTTTCAATAAAACTTTAATTCTTATATGTATTTACAATATTTTTGTTTTCTTTTATAATTATAAAATTGTATAAAAATTATTAACTTTTGTATAATATAACAATAATATAGAAAAAAGAGATATAATTTACATTTATTATTATATTTAAATTTAACTAAATATAATTCAATGAAAAATACGATATATTTTACTATAGTTGAAACACTAAATGATGTTAATAACTTATAAAGGTATATGATTACTATGATGATTTATAAAATTAATTTTATAATTAATAAATAATTTTTTAAGTAAAATTTTTTTTTATTTAAAACTTTAAAAATGCACTCCGTGCCTTAATCAGATCCTTAAAATTCAAAAACTCTTGAGAAACTAGTGAGTATTTAAAGTTATATATCAATTGAAATGATAGTCGATATAAATTTTTGAAAATATATCTAATTTCAAATTGAGAAATAGGAAAATTTTGATTCTATTACTAAAAATTTGTACAATAATTTTATTACTTTTTTTACAAACAAAAATAGTATAAATTAAAATTATGGTAGAAAACTGTATTTATAGCTGGTAAAAAAATTCTATTATTATATAATTCTAAATCAATCAAATTATTCCATGATATAAAATTACAATTGTAAATAAATTTTATTTTTATTACTTTCAAAATATTCTCAAAATATAGCTTAAAAATTATTTTATTTTTATTATATATTGATAAGTACCCTGTGTATAATACAAATTATGCTATAATGAAATTATATGACATTGATTTTTTTTTGATTTTTTTAACTTGTTTTTATATGATAACTAATTTTATAACAATAGTATAATAACGAGCTATCTTTGTAATGATTTTTTTTTAATTATGTTATTCGTTAAAATAATATTTTGAAGGTATCAAATATATTTCCAATTATCTTACATATTTATCTAATAATTATGATAACACAATCATTAGGTTGTATGTGTGTAAATTTAAAATTTACAATTGACATAAGCATAAAGTTACCTATATAATAAATAATGTTATTTTATTGAAAAAAAATAAAAATTTAGTGATTATGATTATATTTTGATTGGATTTTTTCACTAATTATTTTATGCATAGTGAGCGCCGTGACGATAAGTTGAAATACTTTTTTAAAATTTCACAATTATATTTTTATAAGAGTTTCGGAATACAAATTTTATTTTAACTATCAAAATTTAAAAATAATTATTACTATTTATTTATTTTATATTTAAAATCTATATTATAATCATTTTAGTTCAGTATCCTTTAATGATTTAAAATGTATATGTGAATGTAGGCATGAAAAAATTTTGCAAAACTTTTATGAAGTCTTATAGAGGTTAGTTTCACACATGTAAGCGACATTTTTACCCTAATGTTATAAAAAAGAAAAGTAAGTTTTAACATATTATTTACTTATTGATTTTGAACTAGTATAAAGTTCTTATAGTATAATTTTTAGTATACTAAAAATTAATTATTATTTATTTTTTTTTTAATATAAGAGATATAAACGTTAAAATAATATAAAAACTAATAACGGATTCAACGAAAGCTTATTTATGAGAATTATATAAGTTTTAAAAATATGCAAAAAATATAATTCGTCTAAATTTGTAACGAATACATGTATTATAAGAATTAATTTTCAAAGGTAAAGTTCCCATGATGACTGATTTTATGAAATAAACTGTATATTCGTATAATGAATCAAATGAAAATTAATGAAAAAAAATCCCTACAACTTATTTTATTTTTATAATTGAAATAATTATTTATGGAAATTAGCTAGAAAAATATAAAAATGGAAATAAATTTACAGTCCTATTTATTTTATCTGCGAATAAATACAAAACAGTTTTTTGTTCGATTATTATTTTTTTCATTTAATAATTGCCTTATCATTAATAGAGAATTTACTCATTCCTGTGAGTAAATTATTCAACAAAATGTAAGTATATTATCGAATAAATAGAAATAAGATAAATCGGTCGTAAGAGCAAACAGGATGAAGGTGTAGATTCGGATTTTTGTGCATTCGTCGATACAATACGTGACTCGGCGCCATTATTTGGCAACTGCGTTAAATCGTGTGTGTTTGTGCAGGTACACAAGCGTATACTCTGTGCACGCGTATATACCTATATACTTGCAGAACCTATATATATATATTTATCTGTATATAATGCGTATATATGTTTGAACATGTAAATGAACAAATGTATAAATGTGCACGTGTCACATGGGTACATAAACGCTTTCCTTGGGTGTGTGTGTATGTGTGCAAGTATAAACAGGCCTCAGAATCCGGTTTTACCTGCTTCCGTGGCTTTGTGAACTGGAGTTCGGAAGTGCTCCTCTCCTCGGTTGCAGCCACGCAAGCCGAGTTGTTACCCGTTTATTTATTATTTTTATCGGGTAGGCTGGTTCTCTGTTATTTGTTGGCTCCACGTAACCGTGCAATTAGCCTGGAGCATACACGATCGTTTACCAGTGGCTAGTTTCTCGTGGAACTCAATCCACTGCTACACGACACGCGCGAACTCGACGAGTCGGCGAACGCGACTGACTCACACTCATTTCGCACTGGCTCTCCTCGCAATGCGAGCGAATGAGCAAGAAAGAATGAGAACGAAAAAAAAGAAAGAAATAACAGAGGAGCCGAACGAGCGAACGAATCGCAAGCAGACCCTTCTGACGCTCCCGATCGAACTTCACAAGCGCTTCTCTGTTGCTACCGGGACCCCTCGCTCCTCCCCGAAAATTCGGCCGAAATCATAGATCATCGATCCTTCCGCAAAAACAAGCACTACCACTCTTCATTCGGACCTACTTTAAATTATTTTCTCTTTCAAATTCTATTCGAATTTTCAACCTTAAATATCAATCGATTTTTCTCCTCAAACATCCATTTTATCTACAACTCATATATTTGCCACTTGTCTTTTAAATTAAATCATAACAAGCGAAACGCACCGTTATATTTTCCACTGATAACTACATATTAAAAAATCGCTTCTTTGGTAAGCATATTTTTTACGAATTTAACCACGTATTCAAATTATAACCCAATTGGATATTATAAAAGATTTTATACAAGCAATTGAAACAAATTAGATGTTGTCATTGAAAAAATACATCATATTTTTTTACATAATTACTTTGTATTAAAATTATAATTTTCGTGTTATAGAAAATTACTGCTTTTTTATTTTCTTTTTCTCTTTTTTTTATAAAAAATACTCTGGATAAAATAATTTCTAGTCTGTGAATTTATACATTAAATATACGACTACTTTTCATTTCGATTTATGTATCATAAGCCCAGCTTGTCAATACAGAATTTATATTTTAATTATAAAAAGTGTTCTAATTACAATTACATATTTATAATTATATTATTTCGACTTATTTACAACATAAAAGACCATGATCAAGCATGTTGTATCAATATATATAATTTGTATTTATTAGCATATTTTTACTAACATTTAAATGATATTACATTAATGTGTATACAAATGTATGTAGTGTACAAATGATGAAATGAATCTCACATCACTAATACAAAATCCTCGTATGATACAAGCCTTAAAAATATTAATAATATAAATTGTCGTCGAAATCTTTCTAATAAACTTTTCCATATATTCACCTCACTCGTACAAGGATCCTCATAGCAATTTATAAACAATTAAATACAATCAAGACTTTGAGTAAAATCTACGAATTAATAATATAAAAATAATAAAATTAAAACTTTTACACAAACAATTTTTTATTTTTCTATATAATATAATTTTTGATATAAAATATAAAATGTACATAAAATTTTAAATTTAAAATTTTTTTTTATAAAAGTATTATCGTTGAAAAAAAAATAAGTAAATTGTAAATTATAATTCAAATCCAATGAATAAAAAAAGTTTTTATTTATTAAATAACAGTCTGAATGAAAATGAATTTTACTAAAATATTAATGAAACAATTAACAAAAAGAAGTCCATCATCAAGGTTACATAACTATTCATATACATCCATATATCGGATTTCGAATTTTAAATATTTTGTTTTTTAATACTTTATGTAAACATGTATTTTCAGTTTTAAATGTCAATTTAAAAATTAATAACCATAAATAATTTTATATAAAAGACAAATCTACATTTACAGCGTAATCTATATTTAATCTACATTTTAATTCCAACGAGTGACGCAAGTAAAATTTAAAGTAACATTAATTGTCATGTGCGATACTTAAAGATATATAGGCAATGGTTGTATGACAAATTTGTCACATAGCTACAAAATGGAAATATGACATTGGTGAGAATTATCATTAACGAACTTGTGCCCGCGTTTTTTTCTCTACTATTCAGTTGTTGATATCCAATTGTTTTTCCGCACGAACGACCAGAGAGGACGAAGAAAAACATACGATAAGACTTTCATGAGACTGATTTTAATGCAGTATGTTGTATTACCAAAGCTATAGAGAAAAAAGTAATCGATGACAATGGAGCACATTAATTTTTTTTTTTTTTAATTCAAACATACTATTAAAAAATTATTTCCTTTATTATTTTATTTTTAATGATGTAAATTGTAAAATTAGTTATCGACTTTGGATGAATTAAATTGTTTTTTGATTTATTAAGTAAATAGTTATCTATAATATAATAGTTATCTATATTATATATTATTTACAAATTTCATTTTCAATGTATATATTATCCAATTGGCAATGAAAATTTTGTTTTAAATTTAACATTGCCTTTTAAAAGATTTCATTGTAATTCATATAAATTTTTTTTTTAAGATTTTAAATTTAATCTTTAAAAATTTATGTAACTTCATAATAGATGAAAAAAAGTAACATTAAAATTTATATTTTTTTTTAGTATTAATGGATTTATTCTGACATTAAATAATAATCTGGAGGTTCTTACTTAAATTAATAAATAAAATAAAAATATTTATATTGTTCAGATGAATTATTTTAAATGTACAAATGATTACAAGTTTAATGTTTACCTTAAAATGGTGAAGCAAATCTGACTATATAATATCAATACAGAATTTAAAACAATAATATATTGGTGCAAATTAATAGTATAAGACATAACTAGAAAATATTCATCAAAATGATGGATGAATAATGTATATATATGTGCATGCTCTGTGAGCCTGAGCATGTGCTCGCGTGCGCTTGTGTATGTATGTGTTACGTACTTAGGAAGTTATTTATACAGCGAAAGTAACAAGTTATTACGATTTATGTTTTACAAAAATACTATAAAATTCGATAGAAATAAACAAATTAAAAGTCTATCTTTCACTTGGCTTTTATTTCACGAAGAAAAATAATATTTAATATATCAATATAAATCAAATCTTATTTGTATATTAAAAATTAATTAAAAAACGGCTGAGCACCCGAAGAGTAGGGAGAGTAAGAACCGAGGAATTGTAATATACAGTAATAGAAGTGAAATTTTCGTTAACTAACTCCTCATTTTTTTTCTCCCCACTCCTCATTAAATGGCGCGCGCTCGACATTTTTTGGTCATCTTTATCAGAATTTTTTAGAGAATTTAAACAATTTTTACATAATGTATCATACGGGATTTATTGTACTACAATTATATTTTTTAAAACAATTGAAAAAACTAAAATCGTCTGAAAAAATGAGCTGGAAATAACTTTGTACGTTTTCGCATAATTTAATTAGCATTAGTATTACACGAAAACTAATAATCCAATTAAGTTAAAATTTTGTATAAATAAAGTAAATATTAATCACTTTAATTTTCCAACACTAGAGTTATAAATATTCAAAAATAAAAAAACTACAAATGTTTTAATAAATTAAAAAATGTTTACACTTCTAATTTTCCCCTATTTGTTTATATAAAAATAAATTTTATTCACAATTTTATTAGCTACAAATCACCAATTGATACTATAATGTTTAAATTAAGACTTTTCATTTTATAATAAAAAAATTTCAATAAAATGCATTTTTTCCTTAAAATTGTTAATAAAAAAAACCTGAGTGGCATTTTTGAAAATAAGAATCTACTGATTTTTTTAAGAAACTTTTATATGCATCACTAGCTGATTTCATTCATGACATAAAAAGTGCTCTATTGCTTGATGTAAATACATAGAGGGAAGAAATAAATATGAATCTTTAACATTAATAAATTGAATTTTTTAATGTTTTATAACTTTATCAATTTACTAATATATATGTTATTATTAATTTAATATCATTACAACATATGGTACGTGTATCTTTTAAACATTTAATGTCAGAGCTATAAACTATAAAGTAAAAATGTCTTAAGCTTAAAAGTAAATCAGGTATTATTATTAGAGCAAATACATTAATATTTATATTTATTTTTGTATTAATGATTATATTTAAATCAATTCTATTCATAATAAATTACTATACAAATACTCATAAAATGAAATTCAATGTTAAAAAAATTTAATTATACCTAATCAACTTCATTTAAATTTAGTTATACATTTTTTAAAGTAACTCAATACAATTTAATACCATACACCAATATACAAATGCAATAAGTTATATCTGGTTTTGGTATATTGATAACTGTATATTAGATAAAATTTTATATCTTATAAGCCATTGCTTTTAAAAAGTTTATACTTATATCTTTATATATTATTTTGTTTTTTGAATAATACTTACATTCAGGAATATGGTCGAGTATTTTCTGCCTTATTAGAGGCAAAGATGTTTCCTTTAAAAGGATTCGTTGCAAGAAATATAAAATTAATATTATGTAATACAAATTAAAACCAAATTATATATACGTATTAAAACCAAAAAAATTTATAATTTTTAATATAACTCATAGTCGTTATTTTAGGTGTAGTTATTATATTATATTTATCTTAAATTTAAATAATACATTTACAAATGATACTATATATTTACCAATAGTATTTAGACAAATCAAAATGAATAAAAATTCTAATTAGAATTTAAAAGAATTTAAAGAATTTCCTTATTACAATTGTTTATTTATGAATATAAACACATAATATATAAATACATTTTTAAAAGTAAATTACATCTTAAATTACATCACATTAACTATGTTTAATAAAAAATGTAGATTTTTCTTGCATTTTACAAGTTTTTATTATTTATCAGACTAAGTTACAAATATAATAAACAAAGACTAATGATTAATATTATTTACAAAATTTAAATACCCTAGATTAAATTAATAACTATGAATTAACTATGTATTATTAAACTAAATCTAATGTGTAAAAAAAATAGTATTTTGTGGAAATATAATTTTTTTTTTTTTAATTTAATCCATATTATTTAAATATCTTGTAACTTATACTGTTCATTTAAAAATCTTTAAAAATTCAAAACTCAAATTTCGTAAGTAAAAGAATTTCTTAGAGTTTTTTAAATATACATTTTATTTAATATGTTAAATGATAACTGCTATTTTATTAATTAAAAGATTGTGTCCTAACATCTATAGTCGTTGTGTATTTAATAATAAAATAATGGGTCATGCAACTTTTTTTTTAAAATGTTCACATCAATCTTAATTGTTTGTCACGCGAGGATATAAACTTCACAAAAATATGTACACGTTATTTGAAAATATAATTTCATTACAGTTCATGAGCATACAGACTCAAATAAAAATTATCGGAATAAAATATTATAATATTAGAGTAGTCTTGTGATTTTCCATGAAACTCCTTAAAAGTTTCTAAATTCGATGCAAATAGTTGTTCCATTACGACATAAGTGCGAACAACGTACAATTTACAGAAGTAAAATCAGCGTTCCAGCTGTCGTCGCGTATCTTTGTCCCTTCCTTCTACAATTAGTTTAATCCGCAGTTGATTTCTGCGCAGTTCACAAATATATACACCAATATTGCACACGCAATATCTCGTGATAGTGAATCACGAGGGTAGACTCCGAGTACTTTTTTCATTTCATTTTAATTTTTCGGTATTCCTATTCGTTTTGGGAATTAACCTATCTGCTATTTTAATCGCCTCTGGTATTGTACTTTATTGTTGACGATGTTTGACGAGGGTTTAAACGAGAACGCAATAGTATAATTTCATTTAATTCACAAATTCCATTCACATTTGATCAAAATAGTTTATTTAAAAAATATGAATATATTAAGACTAATTGGAAAAGATAAAATTATCTGAAATATAATTAAATAAAAAAAATTTGCAACATGAGTGTTTGAATTAATTTAATCATTATAATATGTTAAAAATTTAATAAAGATTTTTTTCTTAAAGCATTACGATTTTACGATTTTATTTTTAATATTGATCATATGAATTAAGTTTTATTATTTAAATACGTAATTCTAACATGCAAAAATAAATACTTTAATTAATATTAAAATATTTTACGTACAAATTTTAGAATTTCAATAAAAAATTAGAATATTTTAAATTTTTAATAAAAATATGTGATAACTTTTAAATAATTTTTCAAAAATAAAGAAAATATTATTTTATAATAGTTGTTGCAAGTATTAAAAAGAAGACTTTGCTGTATGTAATAATTATGAAGAATTATCATATATAGATTTCGTAAAAAGTAAAAATGTTTACTCATTGAATTTCATTCTATTATTTTTATTAAAACTAAAAAATCGTTATTGTTTCAACTATTATTAATATACCTTTACTTCTTACTTATCAATTTTTATTTATTAGAAAATATGATCTCAATGTTACCATTTAAATATCAATTATATTACAATTTTAAACAAATATTATTACAATAGAAAAAGATTAATTTGATTTTGTATTAATCAATATTAAATAATTTATGTAACGAAGTATTTTTTGAATAATAATGTGATATAAAAAAATTGACTCCTAATCTGAAATTGTAAAAAAAGTTTTAACTGCTTATTTTTAAAAATATAATTTAAAAAAATTACTAATTAATACTTTATAAATAATTTTAATGAAAGAATTGTTTTTTTTTTTTAATTTCTTTTTTTTATTATAATAAAAAATATTAAAATTGACGCAATCGTAATTATTATTAAATAAATTATTAGATAAATTGGATGCGAATAAATAATAAATAAAATTTGTTCTTAAAAGATCCTATTGGTAAAATTATATAATTATAATTTTTATTTTATTTTACATAATAAATTTCTAAGTATTTTTTATTTTACTCATTATTCAATTTTAATTTTTTTTTTATCGATTTTTAATATAAATTTAAATAAAACTTTTCTGTTCATTTTTTTTAAATAACTTGTGAATAATAAACATAACTGAATACAACCAAATCCATGGCTGATAGGAAAAATAAGTGTTCCAGATATTGAATTATATATACAGTCTGTTCCACGGCTAGACTGATTCAAATTAATGATTATATACCTATGTTACCTTTGATTAATCTATTGACCATTTCAAACAACACATCTTTCATTAAAGTTCATACTGAATTCCATAGTATTAATACTTTGTCTTATAGTGCCACGGTAAATAATGATGGAATAGTGAAAAAGCATTATAATACATCGATTCGGGTATTCTTAAGCTTACAAATACTTAAATTAATTGACTTAGGTATCCTCTGATTGAAGACAAGGGTTAACCTTGTTATACTAAAATTTATTTTAAATATACTAATGAAGTTAGTAATATTAGTTATCTTATCGATACTATCTTTTGAACTTATAACGAAAAGTGTTCTTTTTTTCGTTATTCAAATTGTTAATAAAATTAGTTATATTATATTAATATTTAATGTAAAGTCACTTTCAAATATATGGATATATATTTATTTAATTGTTTAAGTAAAAAATTAAACAAATTTTGAAAAAATCGAATTGGTAGATGATCGAACTGTGTGTGTCAAGTAATAAAAAAATAATTATTCTAATTTTTTTTTTTAACAAAACGAAACTCCTATTTCGGATTATGGTATAAAATAAGTACTATTGAGGTAAAAACTATCTAGTGCTTTATGACTATAATAAAAATTAAAAAATAATTTAAATTCGTTTAGTTTTGATTGGTTTGTATAATTAATCAAACTATAAATACATACGTATTTATATGTAATAATTAAATGCTAATTTATAATTCAAAAATTTATTTATTGAAATTCGATTTAGTCGATTTAAAAATGCATTTTCTTAAATTTTAGTTAGCAGATCATAATAAAAAGCAAGATTTGCAAAAAAGTTATATATTTATTATAAATATATATAATAAAAACTTCAAACAAAAAAATATAAATAATTCAGTATTTTTAATACTCTTATAATATATTACATTATTTTTACTTTCTATAGAGTATTATATTAACTATCATAGACTATTCAATAATAAGCATTATACTTTCTTTTATTTATTCTCTACTAGATTAATTAGTTGCTGATGATATGTTTATTAATTATAAAAAATGGAGTGTAAATAAAAGAACAATGATTTATTGTAATTCATTTATTCACTTATTCAAGGTATGACTACAAATTTTTGTTATTACAAGTTTTTTGTTTAAAAAGACGGTGAAAACATTTCAAAAATTCTTGACAAAAAATGACACAGTAAATAATATATCCTTGTATCATACTTAATTAAGCTGACTCGATGATTTTCTTGGTAGCAATATCACACTTTATTCTGTTTCATAGTTATCAAAATCAAAATCCTATAAAAATATCTAGTTTAATAAGATACACTCCTATTTTGATAAAAAAATTGTAGACGTGTAGTATACTTTGAAGTAAAAAAAAATAATAATAAATATTAGAATATATTAATTAAGTTCCTAATGGGTATATAAAATAAAACACTTATGTATTTGTCGGCAACGTTTCGATAATAAAACTCTTGTCTTCTTCAGGCCTGGATACAGTGTTTTGGAGATTACTCTTGTGCATTTCACGTTGAAATGGCATTAAGTTTAAAGTCAAATAAATATTATTTTTTAATTTTTACTTGCTATCATATTTGAATTTTAAAAGAAAAAACAAAAAAATCTAAAAATTTTTAATAATCAAATCATTTTATTGTAGTCTAAAAAAACTTAGCAGGCATTTAAAACTATTATGTATCAAGTAAAGGTATGCATAATCAATATATTTCTCTATTTATTTATTTGTATATAGAGAAATAGATAAATAAATAGATAGATAAATCACTTATGCATACCTCTACTTGATACATAAAATACATATAATTAATCAAGATAAAATCTAAGAAAAAATGTTTAATATAGTAATTTTCAATAACAGTGAATTTTATTTAAATAAATTATTTATTTAAATAAAATAAATGAATAAATAATTATCCATTGTTTATTAACTGTTTCCAGAAATTTAATTTTATTTAGCGAGAGTTAACAATGAATTAATAATCCCACTTTAGTATTTTTTTTCTTCCTAAGAAAATTTTCTGCTCGAAGTTTATTACTCTTTACTCATACTACACCATCTTTTATATTATTTCTAAATGATAACTACATTTGATTACTTAGCTGCCATTACTTAAGCCTTAAATGATTTTACTTATTACATATATAATAAAGCGTAAGAACATGATGATAATTACGAATTATTATTAATACACATATTACTATTAATAATGTATGTAATATTAATAATATAGATAAAATTATTAAATTTTATTTTTTCGAAAATATTTACAGTATCAAATCACTATTTTTATATTCCATCAAATATCATTTTTTTTATAGGAATAAATTAAATTTATTATATTCATTTTAAAATATTATAACAGTAGTTTTAATGATTTATTGAATAAAATATTAATTTAAATAATAATACCTTCTATCCAATAATGCTTTTTAATATTAGTAAATTATAGACATATACTCAAATTATTAACTTACTTGAATTTAGTAAAAGTATATATAATTATAAAAATATATAATAAGTATATTGTTATAAATTAAAAAAATCAAAGAGATGAAAAAAAATATTAAACTTAAGATACAAATAAATTTAATTTAAATCGGTTGTTCTTTCATTTATAATTTCAATAATAAACATATAGTATTTTTTTATAATTCAAACAATTCAAATAAAAATTTTTGTCATTTTTTTGATGATTTATTTTTATGAATTTATTGTGGTTTACTAATAATATTTACAATAAGTTCGAAAGTTCAAAACTTTTATTTAATTTTTTAAAATAGTTAAATTGATAAAATGTAATTAAAATAAATTAATACATCATACAATAATCACTGTATTAAAAACGAGTTAAATATAAATTAGAAGATTGCTATAAATATATAAATAAATACTCATTCATTTTAGATTAATTAATACCTAAATTAATGTAAAATGCTAAAGTATTTCAAATATATTTTTTCTAAAATAATTTTTAGATACTAAGTAAAGTTTAATTTTTGTATTTAAAATGTAATTTACACATAAGTTACAATATAATAATAGAATATTTTAATTATACATAATATAAAATTAATTTTTATTAACAGAATAATTAAAGTTAAAAAATTAATTCTTAAATTATAAAGATAATGTGCTTACGAAAATAATATTATGTTGTGACTACACATTTCATAATTACTGTTTGTACATCACGGGAGTTGAATGATTATCATTATCTATTCTTATTGAAATAATATTCTAGTGAGTATCATTAAAGAATTAAATTTCATTTGCGATTACATTTGTTTCTCGATTTCATACTCATAGAATATGACACTTTTTAACGGAGCGATATCATTATTTCATTGATAAAAACAATAGATAAATACTTGTTCTTTCTGGTTAACGAAACCAATAAAATAGTTATTTTACTTTACCTTTATAGTTAATTTCTAGTTTTTTGCCAAATTAAATATTTAATTTTCTCAAAATATTTAAGTATTTATTATGTTAACGTAAAAAAAATAATATTCTTTGAAAAAATTTGTAAATAAATTATTAATTTTTTTAGATAAGTTTAAGATCAAACTTGTCAAATTATTATTTCATTTTAAAATAATCTTAAATTTTTATATATATATAATATAAAAATTAATTTTTATGATTTTCTATATTACTATTACTTAAGTAAAAACCTCTAAAACAGCAATATACTTTTACTACTTTTTATTACAATTATTTACAAAACAAATATTAAATATTGTCTTTTTTTTTGTATTACAAATAATGTGTGAATAAAGTATAAAACAATCTTTAAAAAATAAAATAAAAAATATTAATATTTGAAAAAATAAACAAAAGAAATAAAAAATTAATTTTTAATTATTAAATAATTAATATATAAAATATATGCAATTTAAAAAATTTTAATTACATAATTTTTCAATGAAAAGTATTATATTATTATGCTTTTATTTACCAAAAAGTTGATAGTATTATAAATATTTAAATACTAATTAAATTACTTCTTTTGTAACCATGAATAATAAAATGAATATTTATAAAAATTAATGTAATATTTAAAAAATTGTTGAAAGTATGAAATGCTAATTATACAGTTATAATTATAATTATTATAATTACAAATTATATTATAATATATGAATTTTACGTGAAATAAGATATTATTTTATATGTTTTGCCAAAAATATATGAACTTTAAAACTAGATATTATTTAATGAACAACAAATTGGATTAAACGTCGTGCATTTTTACAGATAGAAATGTATTTTGATATAAATATGTCGTTAGTATCGATTGATAAATTAACTGATTCATGAATACTGTCAAGTAAAAGGTGATACCTTACTTTGTGAAGGTTATTTCCCCTAACTAATATTACCTCAAGGTTTTTTTTATGATAGTGTAAAATACTTTTAAATTCTTTAATTGTCACCTAAAAATAAGAAAATTAAAAAATTTTGAATTGGATGTTTATTATTCATGATATTATATTATAGAACTAGCACTAAACCCGAAGTACGAAATATTATAATATATATATTTAGTACAACTTACAAACTAAAATTAGATTTTAAGTAAATATATCATTGGTAAAAACACTAAATAAGAATATATAAATAAATATTGAATAAAATATAATTGCTTTGTGAATAATGTATAATTTTTATATATAAATTAAAAAGTATAGAACATTTGGGAATATAAAAAACCTGAAAGAAGGAAAGGTAGTTAAAAACGAAAATTACATTGAACATTACTGATTATTATTGTGATACAATATAAACTTTAAGGCTTAAAAATCCAACTGAATATTGAAGAAGTCTTTCGTTCAACTTATTATAATTATAATAAAATTACATCTTTAATTTTGGATATAATACAAATATATACAAATTATATATTGATTAATTATAATTTTTTAAATACATTTATGAAACTATGAATAATTATTCATTTTTTAAATTAAAGACAAAAAATATATTTAAAGTCGTTTAATAGAAGATGAATAGGAATGATTAATCAAAATAAAAAAATAAACAGGTTAAATATCTAACACATAATTTAACTTAATAAAATGTGTTTAATAAAATTTGTCACAAATATGACATATAATAAATAGAGTACATTGTTTAAAATTCTAACCAATCAAATAAAGATAAGATGATATAAAGGAATAATAACAGATGAGATTTAGATAAAAAATAAATAATTGTAATGAAAAGTAGTCAAAGTATATTGCTGTATTAAAGGTTTTTGCTTAATTAATAGTAAAATAGAAAATTACAAAAATTAATTTTTGTTATATACATATATATACATACATACATAAATAACATTATTTTAAAAATATTTTTTTTATAAAATTACTTATTTACTATTTTAAAATCTTTTAAAAATTGTAAAATATTGAAGTCAATAAATATAAGGAGTTAAATAAAAAGCTCATATATTTGATAGATGCAAATGAGTTTCCTCTATAACAAATTCATTACGAATAAAAAATTACGATAAATAATGAAAATATGTACAAGAAAAAAAAGAGAATGAATTGAGCATATATATGAATAAATGAACAGAGTAAATGTAAAGTAAAACAATAAAAATATAATGTTGGCACGAGGAAATAGAATTATTATATGATATATTTTACTATTAAAAAAAAAAAATTTTAATTTAAAGAACATAAAAGTTATACTTATAATTTTACATGAAACATAAATTAATAAATAAATCAAATTTACCAATGATATATTGATTTAAATGTTATTAAAAAAAAAAACACTTTGAAGAAAATATAATAAATTTATTATTACTATCTATTTCTTTTTTAAAAGTGAAAGAATTTAGTACATTTATAATTCTAATAACATACTAATAAAAATCATGTTATATTTGAAAATAAAATTCTTAATACATTTAAATATTTCTATTAATTACAAAATATGATATCGTATTGTATTTAAAACCATTTTTGTATTTTATTAAATATATATTCATCAGATAAAAATTCTTTTTATATGTAATATGAGAAAATTACTCAAGAAGATATGCAGTTAAATAAGATGTCATTAATCTACGTATAATAATATAAAAAAATATGTAATTACGCTTCGTCTATATTCTTTTCATTTCAGAATTTATGGTAACAGTCGTACGTTGAACAACAAAGTGAATCTATTTACATATGTGGGAGTAATCGCAGTGATTTTATACTTCTTTTTTCAATACAGATACACTAATTGAAATAAAATAATATTAAAATGGTGTTAAAGACATTGGTAACGCTTTTCGAAGAATAAATTTAAAAATCTAACTTACATCAAACACACCATATAAACAAAACTGCTTCAGAATTATCATGAAAAACAATAAAAAATATTTGCATACTCATAAAAAAGACTATACAAGTAATCAATAATGGAAATATATGTATATCTATAAATACTACTTAATATTTAAAATTTGTTTTTCTCAAATATTTCCAGCAAGTTTCCGTTTCTCTTTCTACTGCTACGTATTCAATTATCTCTTAATATACAGTCAGTTTGATTTTTCGTAAATTCTTTGTCAAAAATATATTTTTGTTTTGAAGAGTGTAATAAAATAAATAAAAATTATTTTTAAAGAAAAAAATTTATATGATAAATATTTTTAAATAAGCCTTTTATGATTCTCATATATTTTAATGTAAAGATCAATTCAAAAAAAAATCTCCCTTCATAGTTTTATTGATTGATAATACAAATAAAAATATTTTTTATTTTTCAAATAACAAAAAATATTCAGTTACTGTTACAGTTTATGAATAATATACACGTGCTTTTATCATTTCCAAATGTAAATATGTACTAATTTTTTTTTTTTGTTTTTAAGTAAATTATGAATCAATAGCATCAAAAAATATAAAACCTAATTTATGTAAATAAGTGTGAATTATTCTGTTTGTATTTTAAATAATTTTAATAATATTAATAATAAGAATAATAGTCATAATATTTTTCTGAAATGAAGTAACTTTCAAATTTTTTGTATTCAATTTGTTTTTTTATTTTGATGTGATTTATTTATTTGTGAGATATAATTACAAATTCAAATATCAAAATAAAGATATAAAAATTATGTTTATATGTAAATAGAATTTTTAATATATGCATAATATTTTTCTTTAATGTTTTCAACAAAACTAATGGTTAACAGAATAAAAAAAATGCTACTTTTGTGCTATAATATTTAATTAATACACAAACCATGAATTGACTAATATTTAAAGTTGAGAAGTTGATTTGCTGAATAAATATATAACTAACTATTTCTATTGGTATTTTTTAATTTTTATTCATTTACTTATTTAATTATTTAATAATATATTGATAAATCAATTTGATTTTAAAAAATACCATAAATTTTTTGCATATTTATTTTCTACATACATGATGCACACACCTACTGGTCTATTTTATTAATTTTTTTTAAGAAAAAAGAGTAGTTGCAATATAGTACCATATATGATTATTACATTTTTAATATTTTTTAATTAAAAAAATATTTTATGTCATACAAAAAAAATGTACTTTTTAATAATAAAAAGTTAATTAAATTAAATAATTCAATCAATTCATTAAATTTAATAAAAAGTAAACATATTTTTACTTATTTATAAATAATTTTTAAAACTTGTATATAGTAACAATAATTTTTTCATTTTAATAAATTTATAAATATTATAATTTATTCATTACAACATTAATCTTTTTTTTATATAAAACATATTATATAAAAAACCTGGAATTATTATTTTTAAAATAATTAATTTAATTACTGTTAAATAGCTGTGGAAAAAATTCTGTGTATTTAGTTTTATTTTAATATATTTAGTATTTTTATTTAAGTTGGAAATACCTGTATTATATGTGCCTAATTGTTTTGTCTTAAAATACTTAATATTTTTAAGTTCGGACATATAATACATACAAAAAAATAGAGTATAAGGGATTATTAAATTTAGAATGCTCTGTTGTGTTTTATAAATGATTCAGCTGGAAAAATATATGACAATATGTTCATGTATTAAAGTGGTATTTTATTTAATTTGATATTTAATTACCTTATTTTATCTAAGGTTGCAAAAGTTTAAAAAATAAATTTCAATAAGAATTATATTTATAATACAGTTGAATGAAAAATATGAATTCTAATTTTATAAAAAGTTACAAGTAAATCATTGTTTTTTTTTATTTCTAAAAATTAAAAGTAAAAAACAATTTTTAAAATTTCAGGTCAAACTTCACAGAATAATAATTTTATTTATAATTATTTTATTTTTTTACAGATTACTTTTGTTACTGGTTTTTATAACTTCTGGAGATAAATAATACTAAATATTCAATTATTATTATTAGTATTATTATTATTATTATTATATATTTATTGTTATATAGTGTATAAATATTTTATTATTACATACTAAATATTGCTAGTCATTGTCAAAATGAATAGTACATAATTGAATCATTTATTTAAATACAAAAATCGTAAAATTGTGATGAATAGTTTTAATTAAATAATTCTAAGTATATGGCTATTCATCACTGCTAATCTGTAAATAATGTTATTTATTAATATATTTGAAGTGATAGATTGGGGGAATAAAGGGAAGTAGTGAATAACTTAATGCAATAAATAATACTTATACACGTGTCCTTTCCTGTAATTTGATTTATTTTTATACTTTACATATTATTATAATAAATAAATATATATATATATATATATATATATATATATATTATATATATACCTTATACTGTTTACGTTCTGTCACGAAGCCGGCCGCCAGGTTAGAAAGTGTGACCGGATGTCTCGTGGGATCGAAGCGCTCTCTGTACGCCAGTAGTGTAGGTTAGAGTGAGAGAGAGAGAAAGATAGATAGATAGATAGTAGTGTTGAAATGTACATATACATGGTTTGTACAGAGAGTTATAGTGCGGTAGTAAGAAGTAGGGTATTTTATATCGCTACGAGATGGCCGGTAAAGCCAATTACTGAAATATCGGCATCAAGTGGAATTTGAAAATTAAATAGAAACGTGCAACTTTGCGGTAGTTTTCGAACAGCCAATAAGATTGCACGATTTCGAAAAGCACTGGTCCAGAGGGAGCTTGACGGGGTGTAGCCAATCAGAGAAAGGGTTACACACGCAAGTTCAGGTGTGAGTATATTAAAATTTTGAATTTTTAAAGTAGTGTGGTTTTGGAAATTCGGCTTCATTTCGAGAAGAAAGGAAAGCCATTTTTCAGTTATTAGTTAGCCTTTGATGAATTCAGTGTGCTATTAATAAAAAGTGAATCTTTAAATTTGAGTAGTGTAATTTAATTATTTTATTATTCAATTACAATATTACTGGAAATATCAAATATTATATATGTAAAAACTACAATTGGGAGAGAAAGCATGTGTAAGGTAAATCTACATAAATCTACAGTAAATCTACAGATGGCCATTTTATATCTTTAATTTGTATACGATTTATAATAAAAAAAATAAATATCTGTTCACTCTTAAATAAGTTAAAAATTTTGTTAATAATACAATAAAAGATTTTATATTGATTTAATATTGTATATTATATGTATATCTATTTTTGTTGGTATTTAAATTAATGTTAGTAGAATAATAAGTAGATTTAGGGTAATCTTTTCAGCATTGTTGTGTGGAATAAAATCATTTTCGGTAGTATTGACCACGGGTAGATTTGTCGGCCCGACGGCAAATTTTTTAGGAACGACACTCGTCCCAACGAAAATAAAATTTTTTATTGTGATTAAAATTAACAGTGTGGTGATGTGAGAAATTGAGAAGTGTGGTGATCAATTAAATAAAATAGTTTTAAAAATTTGTAAACGCCGTTCGGGAAATTCTCGGAAACGAGAAATTCGCGGTGTTACAAAATTAATTAACATAATATATTAATATAATTATTAAGTTAAATTATATCTATATTAAATTATTATGTAGTATAATAATGTAATATATCGTTCCACGTAAGATGCCTCTTATTCTGAAAAATATGAAACTACTTCTATAACCAAAAACAGATTCAATTAAAATATTAATCCTAATTATTATTCGTCTAAACAAAGATTCCTATATTTAAAATCGCTTTACAAAAATTTCTGAATATTTTTATTATTTTGTTAATGCAATACAATAATTTTAAAAACAGACACTATGATGATGTATATTAGAATTTTCAATAATTTATATAATATTATAAATCTATATAATAAATATTAAATAATTTATAAATTAGTATAAAATAAAGTCATTTCAAAACAAAAATTATTTTCAGCGTTATTCGTAATTATGAGAAATTATATAGGTACAAAAATTTAATAGAAATCAATTATATGATAAATTTCAAATTATAGTTAACTTTTGTTTTTTGAAAGTATATAAGCTTTATTTTATTTTATTTTATCAATTTATAAAAGATTATTTCTATAAAAAAATTATGTATATATATGAATATCCGATATCTTTATACATGGTCTGTCCACGAAGTATCGAGTTTTTTTTCATTTTGTGACTATCGTCGTAGTGATTTGGAAATGGTTCTAAAATGTAGAGGAAAGATTTTTCTATTTATTCTTCTTTTTTTTTTGTTTTTTCGATAATTTGATGCATTAGAATTTTACTTCGCGCGAAGCATATTTTTTAGTTTTTGGACACGGTGCACTGAAGCAATTAGTGGAACAGCGTTACACTATAAAATTTTATTTGCAACTTAAAAGAAACAGTACAGAAACATTTAAAATGTTACAAGAAGCTTATGAACATAATTTTATGTCAAAATTGTATAGAAAATGTAATAAAGCTTTTAAAGAGGGCCGGGAAAAGATAATCAACTAGTCTTGATCTGAGCACCCAAAAAGCTCTCGAATCGCTACAAATACCCACCGTGTACTAAAAATTTTTTATTTGAATCGCCGATTAATAGTTAGAGCAATATCTGAAAAACTAAATTTAACGTTGTCTACGGTGCACAATGTTGTGTAAACAAATTTAGAAATGTGAAAAATTTGAGCGAAAATATCGAAGCTGAAGAGTTTCAGACTGCTTTTGAGAATTGGAAAACTCACCTTCGTAAATGCATTTGTTCTTTAAATAAATTAGATAATAAGAAAGGAAAAGTAGTGAGACAAAGCAGGCAGGGTATTTAAATAAACGAACAACAATCTTTAGCCTCACAAATAATTATATTAGCTCCGCGATAAGGCATAAAAAACCCCTCGCGCCGACGAGGAAAAGTCTCAGAATATGTATAGTTTGTTTGTGATTACCACGGAGACGCTCGCTGTCGGTTGTCGTCTTCCGCGTCGACAGGTACCTCAAGCAAATGTCAAGAAAAGTATCTTGTCGCTGCTTGGGTGACCTTTTCCATCGGGTAAGCTGCTGATGCTGTGCTCGGGCTTGGCGACTGAGCCAAGTAGTTCTTGGGTAACGACCCCGGCCAATTCGTTAGCGTTCTCGGCGAGAATGCAAGTGCTGGATCGGGTCTCCATGCAAGTTTCTCCAAGCATACACAAACACGCAATTGTCTGTAATCATGCACAGGTGATCGCCAGAAATAATCGAAGCGTCGAAATAATTACAAGAAAAGTAGGAAGATCGCAAGAAAAGTATTCCATGTGAAGCACTCACAAATGTCTTGCACCGGAAGAAGAAGCGAAGTAATGCGCAAATTAGCGGCGTTGTCAAAATTTCTTCCACTGTGCGGTGTTTCGGCCCATAATAAAATATGAGCCCGCTCATATTAAAATTTTAAATGTCGCAGACGAGGTACTCTCTTTTGCCTTCGGAAAACAGACGACTAGGGAAAGTGCCGAACAGCGTTAATGAAGGAGAAAATTAATTTGAAAATTTTATTTCAAACTGTTTATAAGTCCACCAATAAATCGTATTTCATAAAAAAAGGTAAATGATTTTTTTTTATAAACTTTAAACAAAACATTCTCTCGTAGAGTTTTTCCACTAATCACTTCAGCGCGCCGTGTCAAAAAAATCAAAAAATATCCGAGCGAAGTAAAATTATGCCGCATCTAATTATCGAAAAAACAAAAAAAAAGGAACAAATGGAAAAAAATTTTTTCTATATTTTAAGACCCTTCCCATTCACCAAATAAAAAAAAAAAAATCGATTTTTCGGGGACAGACCATGTATATTGTGAAGCAATTTATTTGCTATTATGATATTAAATGTAATTATTTTTTATGGTGCTGTAGTTGGTTACTATAAACTAATTAATAATGATCAAGTAAAACATCAAAATTCATTCTTTCTCAATTTTAATTGTTAAATATACCAAAATGAATCAGTAATTCTTATTATAATTCTGTAGTGAATTATATATTCTGGATTAATACATGGAATAATTTTTTTCAAACATGATAAATACTTGATTAAGTTTTTTTTATAATGATTACCTTATATTTTTAAAATAAATTTTTCATGTTTAAAAAATTATAATTACATTATATTTTATTCTATTATTATAATTATATATTAAAATTATATCACTATTAAATTTATAATTTAATTTTTTAAATAAATTAATTAAAAATGCTAAAATAATACACAAAATATTAAAATATATTAAGTTATAAATTATAAAGTTTACATCATTTTATTTAAATAATATTACTATTATTACAGATTTATATTCTTTTTATTTAAAAATTAAAATTAATACTTATTTATTATAAAGCATTTATAAATATATTATGAATCTATTAATATATATAATTGTAAATAAAAAATATATATAAGATAATAATATAACATATTTGTAGAATATATACATTTTGTTTCGTATAAATGTGTTAAGTTGTAAAAGTTCCCATCATTCATTTATACATTTGTTTATATTTTGTAATTATTTTAATTATATTCAAATAATGTTTCAATAATACTTATTTGTTACTATAACAAATTTAAACCATTCCATTTTTGTTTTATTCAGACTAAATGCAAGATTAATTGTAGCAAGTTTTCCTTTTATCTCTCTAGTTTTTTCGCTGAATTTTTTTATTTTTATTATATTTTTCTTTGAATATCATTGTTCGGCGCTTTCCCCTGCCGTTGGCTTTCCGACGGCAACGGAGAATGCTTTGAAATGAAAAACAATGGTCAGGGCGGACCCAAACTTTACGATGGGCCGCAATGCCGCACCGGGGGCATTATATGCAGCGTTGCGACGCTCGGCGCGTCACTCCTGCATCAGGAGTCCTTGGTGTGCGACTTCTTTCTTTGCTTGTAATCGATTTGCGTTCTCTAGCGGCGATCGCGTATTGTTACGGGAGATTCGCCGGGATTGTCGGCGACTCTTGTTCGTTTACGTGTGTATCTGTGTATTTGTGTTGATGTTGATTCACGTGCGTGGAACCAGATATCCGCGCACCGCTAAATCGGCGAAGGCGCCGTTTTCAACCTCGTGGGGTTCCACCCACGAGTCCTTATTTGGCCGAGTCCCCACGGCCCGCAGCGGTCCATTTTCACCGCTCACCAGGTGGAGGACGTGGCCCAAGGCGGCGACGAGTAGCGTCTCTCCACACCGACCCGAGATGTTGAGCTCCGCCGAAGACGCCAGTCACTGCGCGGCTACTGCGAGTATCTCCCGCGCACGGTATAACGGTAATTATATCTATTCCTGTAAAACAAGCGTTGCTTTTCCTCTCAACGAGGGGTTTTTATGCCTCTGTAAATGATAAGAGCCAATAAATTATTGTTGTAGCTCAAATTTGAAGAGATTGATTGAAGTGTCGCTTAATTCCTCACCTCTTTTCCCGTCTTGTATTTTATAATAATTTTGCTTTAAATATAGAATTTTCAGTTAACCCGAGGGCAGTCATATTAACTTTATTTATTATTTTGAATTCAAATTTTATTAATATTTTTCTATATTGCTTTTCTATTTATTCAATTTTAATTCACACTCTATAATTATGATATCTAGTGCTCTTCTTATCTGCTGATCATTTAAAAATTTTTTTTTTGTTTTTAAATTTGCTTTACTACAATCCATTTAATTCACATATATTTTGTAATCATAAATATTTGGCTTTTTGCGATTTATAGATAGCTATATTTTATTCTTTTTTTATGAATTTATTTTTTTCTTTGGTTTCAGAACCAGATTTCCGAATATATTCAATTCTAAATATTCTAAATATCAATATTTCCTTACAGTAAATTCTTGTGTAGTCTAATAAGTTCTTATATAGTATAGTCTTGTACAGTCTGCATAGATAATTTCATAAATCTATTTTTATCTATAACTATAACTACTTCTAACACTTTTACCATTTCTTTTTTATACCTACCAGCACAGCATTGAACACCAGATTGAATAGGGACCCTCCTCCTCCTCTTTCTATTTTTATCTCTCCTATAACTT
This sequence comes from Eupristina koningsbergeri, assembly GCA_018907245.1. Taxonomy (NCBI): domain Eukaryota; kingdom Metazoa; phylum Arthropoda; class Insecta; order Hymenoptera; family Agaonidae; genus Eupristina; species Eupristina koningsbergeri. The sequence continues at coordinate 786,055 of JACCHV010000045.1, forward strand.
ATCGATTTTCTTACTTTTGATGTAGTTTCATTGAATAATATTTTGATACACTTTATTGACTGTTTACTTAAACCTACTTTTCCATGTTTTACCAAAAAATTTCATCTATACTTATTTTATTAAATATTGACCTGTAGTCATTCTAATTTTTCTTCAAATACAAAAACTATTTTATTACATGATTACTGATTTCTAAACATGAATTTTTTTTTTTTTTTTGAGCTACTATGATAACATATATTTTATAATAATAAATATATATTTTATCACTAAAGTATAATTCTGCTATACTTCTACTTGTAATTTTTTTAATGAATTGATGTAAAAATTCTGATTTTCAAATTTCAAAGATACTTTTACTTTCTAAATATTAGATTCTGATTTTCTTCATTGCTTTTTTCAAAATTTCTTTTAAAGTTTTATTTTTATATTGTGTTTTTGTGAGCTTTTTCATTTATATTTTGATTTTCAATTATTTAATTCTGTTTGATAATTTTTTATTTTATTTGTTCAAGCAATTGATTTTTTTAATTTTTCATTATAAGTATTTTTAAATCAATCTGGTTGCTTAAAATAGATGATTTTTTATGTTTCTTCTTTTGATGATTAATACTAGTCTACAACCAATTTACTATTATCTCTTTCTTCTATAACATATCAATACTTCATTTTGATAAAGATTCATTGTACAAAATTTTAACACAATCTATAAAGTATTTCTTTAGATTGTACTCTGATTTTTCGTTCTTCACTTTGCTCATCTCATAATTTTCCATTGTACCTTTATTTTCTTCTATGTTTGCTATATTTCCTTTTGAATTTTAGTTTTCTTTTAAACCTTCTAATTTTTATTTATATTTATTTTAATTTTTTTCTTATTATACAATAGTTTTTTTTACTTCCCTTTCTTAATTTAATTTCTTTTTATATTTTAAAATATAAGATGGGCCCAATTTTTAATTATCTTGTAATCTTATTTATATTATTCACAAGTCTATCTCTATTTATGATATTGTAAACTTTAATATTAAAATTCTTAATTTATTAATATGTATAAATTAAAAGTATTTTTTTACAAACTTATATTATAATTATTTTGTTTTATAAAAACTTTTTTATGTAGTTTTTTTTATATTTTGTACATTTTATTTTCTATTCGGTCATATGTATATCTGTTTTATTCATTCATAACTTAGGCTACTAATTTTTTTTATGATATTATTTGACTTTTGAATTTGTTTCTACCTTTATTTTATTTTTTAATGAGGAATCAACCTAGTTTAGCGCACTAAAAAAATAGAAAATTAGTTTCAAAAATTGTGAAAAAAAGAATAAACTAATTTATTAAATGTTTTGAAACTTTATGAATATACTTTATATTTAGTTATTTACAAAATATTATACAAAAATATCATTCCAAAATCAAGATACATAAGAAACTGTGGAAGTAAAAAAAAAGCTGTAAAACGCCTGATTGTAGAAGTGTGGGGGTTATACGTTGGAAAAAAAAAATTTTTTTTAATTAAACTAGATAAAATTCTACATACATCGAACCTCTAATTTGTTATCACTTCAGAAATGAATAAAATACTGTTTTTCAAAAAAAAACTTTTATTTTTCGCATGCCAAATTCACAATATTTAAAATATCAAAAAAAAAAAAAAAAAATGAAAATTCATGATATACAAAAAAGTGCTTTGTCTTTTCTTTTAAAATTTTAAATTATTTTGTGTTCGAGCTACAATGTCAGCTATTTTTAAAAATGTAGTTTGGAGAAAAATATATTTAAAGTTTTAAGTAATAATATTCAAATTTGAAAATATAAATGTATATACTTACATTTAATCTGCTGTTTCAAGTAGATACATTGCACCATCTTCTTTCTCCAAAATTATTTTTTGCAGTTATAGCTTTTTTCGAGATGCATAAGGACTTCTATAGTAAAATCAGATTTTAACATCTATTATGGTAATTAGTATTCTGATCATAGCAAAAATTAAATTTTAAGTATTTATGTTATTATGACTATTAATTACATAATTTCATGTGCTTGATTAACATTTAAATGTATATGTCTACAATTATTTTTACATTAAAAAACTGAATTATTTTTATTTAACAATAATATCAAAGTAATTTACTTTCTCAATAAAATCAATATTATATGAGTACTTTTACATGTAATTATAATCAAGAAAAGCTCTTTTCTAAATATACTTCAAGATAATTTGAGTGGAATGATATGGATGTATACCATTACTTTGTTAATTTTTTTTAATAATTTTTTTGTATCAGCAATTATAATTACTAATACTTAACATAACATATTAAATTGTGCAGTACTACATATAAAATATTGTCCTATAAAATAAGCAGTAAATTACTAAATAAGTGTAACTTTAGAATTATAACTTTTCTCATATTTCTAAAATACACTATTGCAAAATATACAATTTTAATTATTTATCGGGTTCTTTTTCTCTTTTGTAATTAAATTTATTTTTACTTTTCATTTTTACTTTAGAATTATTATACATTCCAAAGTTGTATTCTTCATTGTTTTAAAATTTCTAATTCTAAAAGATCATCTTTTTTTACTTTTATTCACTCAAGCATTCGTATATATTCTTTTTCACTATTTACTCCATTCATAAGCAAATATTTTATTTTTTATATAAGTTCTTCGCAACAAAATTTTTTTAGGTATACTTGTAACTATAAATTTGCCCTCATTTTTATTCAATAAAATATTAATTTTTTGTTAAATTTTCTATATAAAAATAAATTTTAAATAAGTATTGATAAAATAATATTAGTTTTAATTACATAAAATCTCAAAATTTTTAAACTTAATTATTTTAAATAAATTCATATCGTGTTGTAATATATCGATAAAGCGAAGCCATAGAAGAAGTAAAACAGAAAGAGAAAATAAGCTTAAAAGTTTTAACTACATTGCAATAAGAAATTAAATAAGACTACATATGAAGTAAAATTATAAAAAACTAAAATAGATTGAGCTTAAAGAAAAAAATCTCCAAATATATCATGAGTAAAAATGATTAACTACTGAGAAAATATCGCTTTTCTCGATCTCATCACAAAGGATGACATAGTAACAGAAAAAACCAAAAACTGTAAAAGGGAGCCCAAAAAGTGATAACCTTGCTTTGTGTCATTTCGATCAAACATTGGTTAATTTTACATTGAATAAATTTACTGTATAAACAAATTAAAATTACTATTTGTAATGCAATTATCGAAATCAATTATAAAGTAGCGAATTAAATGCTGTCTGATTAAATCAACCAACCACATCGTCCTTCTAGATACTGCAGGATTTAAAAAAAAATTTTTTTCTGATTTATAAACACAATTATGATGTGACATATATATAACACGATATACTATTATATTTTTAAATCATTTTGTAATACTATTCTTTTTATAAATTATTTTTACTGGTTTCAAGGAAAATCATTTAAATCCAAAATAATTGTAAATTTTAACAATCATTATTTATATTCACTAACTTGTACATTAATTTATGAATAAATTATAGTTTTTATAGTAAAAATATACGAATTATTTATTTATAGTTTCTCTAACATTAAAATGTAAGAATTCTTTAAATATAACTTTTGAATTAGTAATTTACTTTCTTACGTGTTCATTAATACATACTGGAAATTTGTTTATTTCACTCTAGTGTTACACTGATAATTTGATTATTTTTTATTTAATTTATATTTACATCTTTTAACGCGCTTGGATTTCTCTTAACATCTAACTTTACAAGTCTGATTACATATTTCTTCATATTTTAATATTCATTTTCAAAGGATTTCTATATTTTGAAACATTCAAGCTTTTCTCTAAATATTAGTACATGTTTTTTAATCATTTTTTTAACATAGCTTAGAATCCTTCTGAGTATTTCTGAGATTTTTTACATCTAAAGTATTAATAGATGATCTTCTAATATACATATATAATCAGTAAAAAATAACTTCTTAAATTTGCATTTAATTAGTTTATATTATTTATGATAAAATATAAATTTTCACTTAGTATTTAATAATTGGTTTATTAAAAATATCAATATTTTCTTCAGTTAATTATAAATTGTTTTTTTTTTATAATAAGTAGTAGCATCACATGAAGTACATTCGATTCTATATTAAATCTTTATTCTCTATATCTTCGTCAATATTATAAATTTATTCTTCCGAAAACTATTATTCCGCTTTATAAAGAATTGATAATTCTAAGACAATCTAAAATTAACATTTAAATTCTAATTGAATGTTTTCTTGAATTTTTTTGTAATTTACAGTATAAAGGATATTAAAATATCAATGTTTTTATGAAATATTAATTAATTAAAACTATAACTTAAACATATATTGGCGTGATGTACTTTTTTTATTATCATTGTTGTTGTTGTTATTATTATTATCATTGTTGTTGTTGTTGTTATTATTATTATTATTATTATTATTGTTATTATTATTATTAATATTAAATAATTATAATATAAAATTTAAACTTCGTGTTAAAAATCAAATAGTATGAACAGTTTTTCTAGAAACACCAATTGATTTACCTGAAAAGATCATTATTATTTGTTAGAATTTCATACTTTAATGATGCAAGAATTGTGTTCATATTACAAATTTAATGGCTTTGTAAATATATACTTTATAGCTAAAAATTAAAAAAATATAAATATATTAAATATCTGCGTAAAAAAACATTTTTCTATTTGTATTTAATATATAAGTAATTTTTTATAACTATAATGCATGAAAAAACAGATCAATATATTTCAATTGTTTATACATAAAGATTATGAAAGAAAATCATTTCAAACTATATTTTAATCAATGCATTGAGTATAAATTAATTACATAATTAATTTTTTGAAAATTTTTAATATATATATATATATATATATTATATGTATATTGTATATGAAAATTAAACTGATATATAAAATTATACTTGTAAAAATTAAATTATTAATAAATATTATTTTAATAACTTTTATAACAGCACTTTTAATAAAGTATATTTCTAATTTACTTATGGTATGATAAACATAGTATGTGTACATATAATTAAAATCTATCGGTAATGCTTCATATGATTTTAAATTGAAACAATAATTATGATTGATACATATAAATAATAAAATTTTATGGTTCAAAATTAAATTTAAAGTTTGCATATAACACTGATATAATTGAAATTCCTTATTTTAAATTTTAATTTTTTATAGTGTAAATATATTTTAGATGCTATAATTATTTTGGAATTAGCACTATACTATTTTTAAGAATTCTAATTTTATGTGAATTAAAAAATTATTTACACTTTAATGATTTTAAATTCTTAAAACTTTTAAAACCTTATGACTATATAACTTTATCTATATACTTTAAAATGTTTCTTTTTATAAATTGAATTTATAATTTTTTCTCGACTTATAAAAATAAGTTTTTAATGTATCGAAATACAATGATTTCTTTTATTTGTTAAATAATTAAAAAATATTTGATCTTAAAAAGTTTTATTTTTTCTATTTAAAAACGTTAGTTAAAAGTTAAGAATTCATCGATTATTAATAAAAAATGTTAATTTTTTATATCCTGTTTTAAATATGTGTACCTTTCGATAATTGAAGCGTAAAGTAAATAAATACATCAATAATAAATAAATAATAAATACAGAAGTTATAAATATTTAATGAATAATAAATAATTCTTATCAGGAATGCTTGAAGAAAAGAAAAATAACAATCAAGAAGTTACTACACTAATTATCGAATAATGACAAGATCGAAAATAAATAATAAATAATTATAAATCCGAATAATCAATATCATTGTACCTTTAAAAAATAGATGTATGGACTTTTACGGATACGTTGATTTAAGAATCTGCGGCATTATTGAGATACGAACCAAAATCACAAACAAAATCGCAACTATAGAAACAAATTTTATTTTTTATAGTTTGGATGCTTGTAGTGTTAACTATCTTAAATTACTTAGCAATTTATTTTAAAATTTGACCCACACTCTCAATTGAATGTTTCAAAATTAATATTCTTATAATGTTTATACAAAAATACTTAGAAGTTTACTATTGCCGTGCAATAAATTGAATACAAGCATGTTGTATACAGATGGAGCATTTTTTTTCGTTTGTTTTTATCTGCAATTTTTATAGATTCTTCTTTTTTGAGAATTTGATAAAATTGAAAATATAAAAATTGAATAATTGAAAGACAGTATTGTAATTAGGATAATAAAAAAGGAGAAAAAATCACTGTAAAGTTAAAACAAGAACCAAAGTACTTCAAGATACCGCGAGAAAAAAATACATTAAAAAAATGGATCCGATATAGAAACTATACAAAATGTTGTTCGAGATCCTGAAATACAGTAGAAAAGTCAATATTTATCTTGAATTAAAATTTACTGCAGTCGAATTAGTTATGAAAATTGTAACCTATCTGTTAGAGATGGTGAAATAGCAAAAGATAATGTTGCTTGAATTCGAAACTACACGAGTGTAGTTTTTGTATGTACAAAATTTTATAGTAAATTTTATTATGAGGTAGAAGTGTTTTTTATAAAATGTTAATTATTGTTAAACGATATATTTCGAAATACAAATAGCTGATATGGTGTAATATAAATAAATTATGCTTAAAAAGCAGTTGGGTTCGTTGATTTGAAATGTATTTTGGGTATACAAAGTTTATATTTCAGGATAAATGCACGTCAGCCGAATGCGAAACTGTTAGTAGGAATATAGGAGGGAGAGAGAAAGAGAGAAGAAGGAAAACACAAATAAAAAAGTGTTGATATACGAAAAATAATACGTGAATTGGTGAATTGGATTCAGTCGATTGCTGAGTATTGATTTGACTTTACAATGATTTGATATGGGAAATCATCCCATTTGTTACATAAAATTACGCCTTATCCATTACAGTCATTTTCAAACAGGTACTTCATAAAATTTTATTGTTTTTACTTTTAAAGAGAGATGCATAAATTTATATATTAAACTAAAACATTATTTTTACAAGAAGACCACATTTTATTATATCATAATTTTCATCTTTTGCGTAAATAATAAAAGAAAGAAAATTTAATTTTTTTTATATTTGTACGGTTTTATAATTTCTTTACAAAATAGTTACATATGTATTATTGATTTCATGTATATTTTTATTATAATCATAAATTATATTTTACTTTATAATATATATATTCATATAGATGGTTGGTTTCATAAATATTATTATGTATATATATACAAATATTTATGTTACGAGTCGATAGGTAGGTCAAATGATTTACATAAAAATATAGATTTATTTATGTTTTAATTACAAACAATTGCTTGAAAACAGAATTTCTCTTATTATATTATTAAAAATATTACTTGGTAATTTAAATATGATGTTTAAACTATTAATGTTATAATTAATATTTGCTTTGTAATAAAACAATAGCGTGAAAAATGAAATTCAGAGTTCAATTGAAATTTTATTTATAACTTTTAATTAATTTTATCTTAATTGATCTTAAATTATTAGAAATAAAGTGAATATTTTGCCTATGAATCATAATTTTATCAATCTCTTTAAAAATAAAATACTTTTTAACAATGGTGATAATAAAACTATAGAATGTGATTAAGTATATTTTATTTACAGTTAAAAAGTACATATTTTGTTGAAAAATTTTGTTTAAAAAATAAAAATATTATTCCCAATGAAAATAACTGTAACGAATGCCACGGATGTTAGCGGAATCTATTTAGGAAATAGAATATTTTACCAATACAATTATTTATTATAATTTAACAATAAATGTAACTAAAAAAACATCTTTTTGTATTTACGTATTTACAGATATCTTTATAATAATTTGTTTATAAAAAGTTTCATAAAAATATTAGATTTTATTATTTATGAAGTATATATTTGCCGCTGTTGTAATTCGTATTATATTGATATATGTATATTTTTACATAATTAATTCATCACGCATGGATATAATTGTAAATACATATAACTAACTGCACAAAAAAATAAATTAAAGGTATCAATAGTTTTTGGGAAGGGAACCAGTATGTTACTATAAATAATGTATGTGAAAGATAAATCAATTATTTAAAGTTATTATTAATGATATAATTATTAATGGTACAATAGTAAGTTAATCGCAAAATTTTACTGCAAATATATACGGAGTGATAAACAGTTTCGATGAATTGATTAATTTTCCATTGAATTTAATGAAAAATGATCGGACTAAGTAACAATAAATGCGTGTGTCATTGTGTCTATACGAGAAAAGAGCATGTTTTGCTTGTGCTAACTGATTCTGATTGCGTGTGCATACTCACGTTTTCGATTGGCTATTCTTTGAGACTCAAACAACTAAGTGTTCGGGGCCGACGTGCATTCAGATATTAATAATCACCAGAAGTTGAAATCAGTGGCGGCTTGATGCATCGTTAATTGTTCATTGTTCACTAATTAGTGGGAATGAAAGGGAAGCAAGGAGAAAGGAAAACAAGGGAAAAGTGGAGTGGAGCGGCCCTTGGTGGGTTTCCCCGAGTGGTGGCTGGAATTCCCAAGTCGCATTCGTGGCGAGTCCGGAACAAAGACCACTTTACAACGTCAACTCACATTTTACACACCTCGGTACAACTCGTAAATCAGCGAGGAAAATTCTGTCTTACGCTTGGCTTCTCTCAACTTTCATACACGCTCCGATGTCGTATCGGCGAAGACACAACTGAGGTTGTTTCAAACCGAGTTGTGTTGATTCGGCTTGACTAGGAGGGAAAATGTTATTTCGGAGCTGTTGCGTCTTTCAGAGACGCGTTTAGACTGCTGGACGACGGGGATGTCGACGACACGCGAACAGCGAATCGCAGTGTATACCGCTAATATATACGTAGTCACAACTGCCAGACATACGCGATCGACTGACGCTATGTCTTTGTACACTAGTAACGGTAGCCCCCTTTGAGTATGTAGGTGAATTTTATGTGTTTTACCGGTCGGGCGTCGCACTCTTACTTTGTCTCTGTTTATCACTATCTCTATATATATACACCCATCCACCTGTCTCTCTCTCTCTCTCTCTCTCCTCTCTCTCTCTATCTATCTATTTATCTATCTATCTATTTATCTATCTATCTATATATCTCGTTGGCGCCTTGAGGCTCCGACTTTCCAAGAATAAGGGAGTGTAGGAGGAAGGGAAAAATTATAGTTAGAGGATATTGAACACTCGACGGCAGCTTTAACCCCTACAACCTACGTGAAAATAAAATATTTAGTTTCAGCATTTATTAGTATATTGTAATAATCTTACCTTCATACCATTGCTGAATAACATTAATCGCTATTAATATTTTTTGTGATAAAAATTATTATTAATTTTTTTCTTGTGCAGTCAATTAAAATACTTCACATTGCACTTAGAGTAAGCAATAGAGTTCTTTTAGGTCGTGAAAAAAAGCAGCTAGGTATACACATCAAAATCCGTATCATTCGGATATATTTATCCTAATATTTTAGATAATCAGAAATATTTAAACAAAATATAAGATACGGGATTTGTTGTTTATATTATATTTTATAAAACCGTTGAAAAAACTAAAATCGTCCAGTAGAATGAGGTGAAAATAACTTCGTAAATTTTTGCATAATTTAATTATTAATATTACTCAAAAACTAATTATCCGATCAAGCTCAAATTTTGTACAAATAAAGTGTATATCAATCATTTTAATTTTCTAAAACTAGAGTTCTAAATATTAAAAAATAAAAATGTTAAAATTTTTTAATTCATTTCCAAATTCTCCAGTTTTTGGAAAATTTTTCAATTTCTAATTTTTCGAACGGTTTATAAAAAAATAAATTTTGTTCACAATTTTAATAAATACAGATCACACATTAATACTATAGTGTTAAAATTAAAACTTTTCATTGTATAACAAAGAAAGTAAAAAAAAAAATGCATTTTTTCCTTCAAATTGTTAATTAAAAAAAAACCTGAATATCATGAGTGGCATTTTTAAGAATAACTAAAATTAATCTTAATAACAAGTAAAAAAAATAATACATACTGAAATACTTAAGTTTTCTTCTCTAAAATACTCACAAATATTAATTATATTGTTTTAACTAAAGGTATAAGTTGAAAATTAAATAAAAACCACCAAGTTTATTATAATAAACCTTTCTTGTAAACATATTATTATAAATGTTGAACTACTGTATGTTACATAATTTTTCAATGTGGAAATAAAAATAAGTTTATTTCAAAGATAAACTTTATAAAATGTTAATTAAAATTTAGTTTATATTGTTAAAAAATGTAATATTATCATTTTATAATATATTATATGGATATTTATCATTATTAATGAATACTATATATATATAAATATACATATTTATATACATAAATATATTTACTCATCTACACAACCCTTTATAAATATTTAAACACTTTAATAATTACAAAATTTAATCATTTCAATTGAATTTACATTATGGTTATCATCTAAAGTTTTTTTTATTAAATAATAAAAAAATAATAAATTTTTTGCAATTAAAATTTCATGGCATTAAAATCTTATAAATGTTAACAATTTCCATCGTTTTTAACATAAGTTAAAAGTTCAACAAACAAGCAAAAATTAATTTAAATTTTTTTATATTATGTTAAATTGTGAATTGATTAACAATCATAAACTGCATGTTGAATCAGTAATCGTTTTGATAATGATATGATCAATGATTAATTAATTAATGTTCAGATCTATGGTTATTTGATATCTGAGCTTCCTTCCGTTTGACATTGCCAATAATGCTAATAGGTAGCAGGTGGGCGGGGGAAGAAGTTTACCATGCTCCTTACCTAATGAACGGAAAAACCCACCAATATATAAATTCAATAAATATGCAGGGATTTTCCCGCATTTAGAACTTGACGACGCTACATATTCAAATGACAAATACAAGGGTCTCTACCAAGAATTACATTTACGTAGCAACATATTATTTAAAATATCTTACTAAATTTACTTTAAATGAGTACAATATATGATATATAAAGCATTTTTTTTTCAATAAATGAATCAGTAAGATCATAATTTAATATATATATATGTGTTGCTGTGTGGCGTTATAAAATAAAAAAAGTATTTTAAAAATACTTACAATCTAATTATCAAAAAAAATTTTATCCTAACCAAATAATGCCAGTTTTAATGGATTTGTAAAACTATCTATAGCTATACCACTCATATAAAAATAGATTTTGAATGTAGAAACACAATCTTTACCAGGATTTTGAATTATCTATTCAATATGAAAAGAATTTAAAAATGTCTATTTCTTTAATTTACAATAAACTTGACAAGCGCGATGCTCATGCATACGCGCACACACAACAACGTTCCGATGCAGAGATTGACGCATTGGTGCCATCCGATTAGGTTGGTTGGATTTTCCCACTGAGAGTTCGGTAAGTCGACGGTTTTCATAGGCGCTGACAAAGGTTCGGCTGATCGTATGAAAGGCTCGGAGCTGCGCAAAAGCAACATTAAACATCGGGAAATCGTCCAGACCAAATACCATCCCTCGTCTCTGTCTTCGATTCAACCAACTCTAATATAAATCAATCCAGCTCCTTTCTTCTCTCTGATATACCCTCAGGTGACAATAATCATCTTTGTCAGGACGCAATCGAGACGTAGATAACAAAAACCACCGTTCTCAGAGAGAATTAACGTAGCAAGCGAGACTATCATTTTAAACAAACCGCCTTTCTAAGAGCGACTTCTTGTTCGGATAAGAATATCATTGCCCTCCTGGAGACAACGGCCTTTCTCAAACTGTAATAAATATGGGTTAATAATACTAAAATCAAATAAGGAAATGTTTATATACACATTAAAATTAAAATTTGTATTAAAATAAAATTTTTGATTTATAAATACATAAATATTTAAATATATATTTGAATATATTTCGAATTTATATAAAAAAATAATAGAAACATTAAAAAAACATTAATAATAATTATTATTATCATTATTATTATATTATTATTATTATTGAATGTAACTCACAAAATAGTTTCATTAGATCACGACCAAAACCTAATAGTCAATTATATTTAAATTACATCATAAAAATTGTTCGTTAATTAAATAAAAATTTTAATAATACAACCTTGATTACATAAAACAGTTACACATCAAATAAGATTGTAATGTAACATATTTACTTAATTAAAAAAAATTAAATGAAAGTATATTAAATTTAAATTATATTTAATACTACCTAATATATTCAATTGATTATTAATTGAGTTTATAAATAAATAAAATAAAAGAGAACAAGGAACTATTACTGTGAAAATAAAATAAAATATTAAATTTGGAAAGTTAAACAATATTTACTTTATTAAAAATTACTTCAAAATTCCAATATAAAAATGATAAAAAAAAAAGCCCTATTACTAAAAAGAAGAAAAAAACCATCAAAATTAATTTCTGAATATGTATATTTATAAAGGAGATAGTGGGATTTTGGCTGTACTATTTTTGATCTGACTCCTGCTGGTGATTACCATAGCTTTCCTCTATTTGTTGTAAATTATGAATGAGATATTATGAATGTACTTTCTCAAGTTCTTTAATTGTATCTAACTCTTTGCTAAATAAAAATTCTTTTATTAAGTGATAATTCCTTGTCACACAACTATTGTTGTATGGTATCCCCCTACTGTAGAACCGTTGAAGGAATCGTTCGCATGATATCATTTGTGTAATTTTCAGACTAATTTTTTAAAAGTTTTATTATATAAATTAATGAAAAACAATCTTTTTATTAAGTCCATTTCGTAAACAGGAATTTTCGGCGTGTTTAAATATTTGATTAAAAGGATCGAAGTAAAAATGCTAAAAGGTAAAATTATCTATATATATTTACTGTTTATCTTACAAGAGGGTTTAAGAATGAAAATATTACTATGCTTCTCAAGTTAAAAATAGAATCAATATAAATTTTACAAATGACTTGCTTTTTATAGAGTTTTAAAGAGATGCAAACCTGTATATTATTTTACAATCTTAAAATAATATCCAAATAATACCATCTATGAGCCTCACTAGTGCACAAACGTTCATTCGTAATATTGAGTCATATATTAAAATATAAAATATGCCTCATAAAATGTTATACTGAACTGCAGGACAATAAAACTTGAATACAAATATCGATCGAATTTTACTTACGCATTATTATAAAAATCTCAAGAGTCCGGTCATGTAACGAGTGAAAAAAAATGAATTTGTTTTCACTTGTTACATGACTGACGTTACTCGTTACCATCGTCACTAGCTTTACAAGAATGCAATAACGTACTAAAATGAGTAGAATCTAAATAGTATAAAAAATAGTATATATATAGTATAAATATTATCAAAAATAATATCTAATTCTTTAACAAGCTGATTTGTCTATCAAAAATTTACCTACGATGATTGAAGTTTCCTGTTTATGGATATGTTGAATTATATTTCAATAGGAAAGAAAAGGCGTGACGGAAGGATAAACAATTTCATTAAATAAAAAATAAAAATTAATCTTTACGTATATTCTTACTGGTTCTGCGTATACAGGGCATAAAAAATCCCCTCTCGATCGAGGAGGAAAAGGCCAACTATACCTTATTTGAAGTACAATTAATTGTTTTGGAAGAGGAAAGCCTCGGAAATACCTCACTCTACCGGCGTTTTCCATTTCGTTTTTTAAATTTTTTAAATTTAAATTAAAATTTTCAAACAGACGGTATTGACGTTTTTAATTTTTTCTAAAAAATGTATCTACGGATTTATCTATTTAAGTCTCAGATTTTAAAAAAAGAACAGTTTGTTTAAAATGAAAGTTATAAATCTTATATTATGTTGTATGTATATATATTATAATATTTACAATACTTATGATAACCGTAATAGTATGTACCTTATGTAACATAATGTAGGAATGTATATAGATCTAAGTTTATTAGACTTTATTGTGTTTGCAAGATAAACTTTATACCCTCGCTCTTTTAAGCTAACCGAGCGCAAGAATTAATAAAGGGATAGACAGAAAAAGTATTTGTTGTATACAAATTTTCCAACAAGTACTGTAGCGTCTGTTTAAAGCACACTGCTTTTGAGTTTGCATCATTTTGGATTCCGGCGCATAAAAGCGATGTTATCATCAATGAAAAGACGCAACTTATCTGCAACTGCAACAGTTTTTTTACAATAAGCTCCTGTGTTTGGCGTTTCCAGGTTTTATCTGCTTAATCACTTTACAATCACATTCGCGTCATCGATTCTTGTAAGTCTCAGTTCGTATTTTGTGTAGTTCTCTTACTCTTGAGTCCGTGAATAAGCAACTACTATTGATGATTTATACAATTATAACGTTTTGTTGTATTTATTTTGAAACGCGTAGTAATTTAGGCGAATGAGATAATATCATTAAACTTATAATTATCAGCGGCGTTTTTTTTTTTGTATTTTAATATATCTGTGTTGTGACAAATAAGAAAATTTCATTCTATTTTATCTTAATTGAACACAAGTAATTTTATTCATCATTTTGCCCTTTTTCAGTGACAAAATTCGTGTTATAATACATAAATACATAAATGTTTATAAATATAAATTGTTATCTTTCATAATCGATTGAATTTTAGATAATTTACAATCAGTAATAAATCAATAATTTGTGAAGCAACGACTAATGGGTTTAAGTGGACCTCCAATTAACTAAAAGACTCGAAAGGAAAATTTAAGTAAAAAAAAACTTAAATTTAAGGTAAGGACAGTTTTCCATGTTTTCAAAGTGGTGAATAATCATTTATTTGCAAACATAGTTTGCAATAAACTAATCACTCTAGAAATTTATTTATGTTATTTATATATTTTCGAAGTGTTTTCATTTTATATTTGATCGTACTTTTATTTGCTCCTAACAAAATAATAAATGTATATAAGTGTTCTACATGACAAAAGAGATAAAATTTTCAAAATCGAAATTTTAATAGGGTGTATCAGGTTCGATCGTAAAGAAAGAAATAATAACTGCGTTATAAGTGTATATTTATTTAATATCACAAATGGAACTAGATGTCCACAAATTAGTTTCTGAATGCGGATCATGGCGTTTTTTTTTTAATCATGCATAAACGGACAAGTTTCAATTTAGTAAAATTCATATTTGAATTTGAGAAATTTGCCGTTTCGCTACAACTGAAAAATCCAAATTCAAAGAGTAATTAAAAATTACTAAGATAAATAAAAAACAAAGATAATTTCAGACAATGCAAGGAACAACCCGAAACTTTGAAATAAATTTATAAAGATGTCAAATATAAAATTGAATTAAACTTTTGAAAGTATAAAGACAAATGATTATATTTGTTTACGAAATTGTCTTAAGTACAAAAAGAAATTGAAACTATCAGAAAGTAAGAACTATATCTAAATGAAATTATAAAAAAAGAATATATATTTATTAAATATAATTGATTAATAAACAATATTTATTTGTATTTTAAATTAAATATATGTGAAGAAAATAGAACGTACTTCCTTTATATTTTTAAATTATCCACGTGATAAAGATGATTGAGAAATCAAACCTCTATATGCGCAATTAAACAAAACAAGCGTAAGTGTTGATAAAACATATTTTTAAAAAAAAAAAATTTTAGCTTGTAATATATTGTATATTAGATATCATCAAAGATATGGTAATGAAACGACAGAGGTGAATAATAAGCTATGAATTGTTGTTTCTGTTTTTACAGATATGATTTGTAATATAATAAAAATTGTATAATGTTATAATTATAAATTTTATAAAATAATAAAATATAACTTGTCTTAGAAAAACAATTCGGTTTAATTATTTACAATAAAATATAAAAAAATTTGATAAACAATTAATTAAATTTTTAAAAAATAAAATATAATAATAAAATAATAATAAATATTATGTATATTTAAGATTATGTAATTTAGCAAATATAAACTATACATATTAACATGTAAAATAAAATATGACATAGTAATCCATTAAATTGAATGAATTACAAATAACTATAGGAATCTGTATGAAAATGAATGAAATCATGAACACTTAAAAATCATCAAAACCATTTGATATTATGAATTAATCTTATAACTAATGTTTTAATAAATGAGATCAGTTTTAAGATATTTAAATTTTTTTAAAATATATAATAATTTTAATAAGATTCGATATCAGCTAATCAGATTTTTTTACTTTATAAAATTATACATTATAAGTCCATAATTTGACAATAATTTATTTAATTGATTATATTATACTGAAAAATATATGTATTATTTAGCTTATAAAATATATTTTGCTTGAATAATACAGTGATTATTAATATTTATGTACATGATTATATATATGTTTACATGCATTTATATAAATTGATTTTAGATTAATAATACACAAAAATTTGTTTACTTTTAAATTTCATAAATTTTGTTTTTGATATTAAATTAAAAAATAATCAATTAGAATTTAAATTGTATATAAAATTAATTTTTTAAAATAATCATGTAAATAAAAAATATTTTACATATATATACAGGAGTATACCCAAATATAATCAATAGGATAATGTAAAATAAATAGAAGTTTTTGAAAAATTTGCATTACGTTTATTAATAATTGTATTTCGGTCCATGCGATGTTTCTTCGTAAATATCAGGTGGATTACAAATTGTTTCCTAAGCGTACGTATGTATGCAATGCATACGTTGCTTATTTTATTTGTATTATTTATATTATATGTATTATTACGCAGTCGGTGTGTCAGTATGTGTAAATATATGGTAGGGATTTATGATTGAGAAGTAATCAAATTAATTAGAAAAAGTATTACTGTAAACTGCTAATACAGTCTTTTTAGTTTATTATTTTTTATTTCTTTTTTAATCCTTTAAATTTAAAAGTTATTTTTAAGAAACTGTTAATCGCCATTGTATGATTTAGATATTATTTTAATTCACTCATTTAAAAACTGGAAAATTTTAAAATGTTTCTTCAGAAGGATTACTATATAGGAAAATATAAATATGGTTAAACGTTATGAAAATAGTATATATCACTGACAATACAATGTATATTCTATTTATTATTTCTCGATATTTATTCGCATATTATTAATTTTTTGTATTTTTTTTTTTTTTATACGAAAAATATGCTAGTAAGGAAATTAATAACAATGTGTTTTAATAATAAAGTAACATATAAATCGAGCAGAAATTTAAACTATGCGATAAATGAGAATTAATAGATAATACATTATTCAAATGTAATATTAAACTCAGTGTGGACTCATAATACAATCTATAATCGTAGCTTATTTAAAAGCAGTAAACGTCTAATCTACGACTCGAATAATCTTAATATATATACACGGCACTTTGATTTTATTTTTTGTTTTTCTCTGCACCATGCTCTTTTTGAATTCTCTTGCTTTTCTTTACATTTCTATTTTTTTATCAAGTCGTAAAATAATTACGAAGAAACTAAGAACCATCCATTGAGCTGCCAGACATATCAGATCTAAACTTAAATTATATAACGTAATTGGTATGACAAGTATTTCACATTATCACTACTATTACTATAAACATTTACACATTATACAACCAAATAATACGATACGTCTTTCAACTAAAAAATTTATAGGCATACATCGCTTATTTAATAATGAGTCATTTTATGTTAAACTGATAATACATTGCAATAATCTTTTATTTTATTTTTTAATAAAAATTGGTAATTAAAAAACAAAAAAATATTGTTTTATTTATGTATTTATTAATTTTACAATTAATTTAAATTTTTATGTTAATTTTTTAGTTTATTAATTATTAAATAAATTATATGTTTAAGATATTTGTTATTAATATTAATGCCAAGTGATAAAAATTATTCATACAAAAATAAAATAAAAAAGAAAACGTAACTTTTTAAAAAAAATATTGATTTAGTAAAAGCAAATAAAATAAATGAAATTATATTTTTTATATTGTTTATTTAATTTTTTCAAATTATTCTTAAAAATTAAAAAAATCCTACAAAATAATTTAAATTTAACATAAAATGTTCATTATATATTTCTATCAATTCTATTGTAGGTAGAATTGTACAAAAAAGTTCGATCTTTCAATTTAAGCACCGTAAAAATATATCATATTATAGAAATATACTAACTTTGATATATAAAATGCAAAATATTATTAAAAATCAGTGTCCGTATAAATTCGCTTTTTTTCTACTTTACTGATGTCGATCGATACGACATATGAGATCAAGCGATCTTAAAATTGAGAACTAAAAAAATTTTTAATAATTTTTTATAAAAAACTAATGTACGCTATATTTTTAATAATCATATAAAACTCAATTACAATAACAAAATAATTTAATTTTATTATTTGAAGTAAAAAAATTTATTGTGCTTCAGTTATTGTATTCAAAAAAAATTTTCTACTGGTTTAACTTCAAATTTACATACATCATACAGTATAATTTTAATTTATACAATCTTAAAATTTGTTTTTACTTTCTAAAAATATTTCTAATGAAATGACAAAAAAAGGGCCCATTAAAAAATTGAAAAACATTTCTACGCAGGGGCACAGAAAAAGCGATACATGATGACACCTAATATAATAAAAAATTATTTGATGGCACTGTTTCGCTTCACAAAACAAAAAAATAAGTCCATCGTCACTATAATTTATTATGTACAAAATGTCTATTTGCAATTATTATTATTTGTTTTATATTAAAAATTAAATGATCAAATCAAACGTTCGAATACAAAGATTGATCTTTACTATAAAATAGAAAATAATAGAATAAAATAAAATAAACCTATGTAGATAAAAATGTATCAACAAATGTAAATTCTTTAAAAAAAAAACTGGTTGAGTATATCTATATTTAGAAGAAAATAATGTTATAACTATTTAAATTTCAAAAAAATTGATACACTTTTCCTTTATTTTGATTATAAAATAATATAAAAATAAAAACATAAATATCATGACAAAATGTAAGATTGTTAAAGACTTTCTTCAAATTTGATAATTTGTAATGTTTAAACAAAGGTATATGATATTATTTACCAGTCAAACAAGTAAGGGAAAAATGATATAATTTTCTCAGTTTAGCTTGTCTATATAACAATTGTTATATTTATTTTGCACAAATATAAATCATAAGTCATCATATACCTACAGAATGGACTTGCAATATAATAAGCTCTCTTTCTTTATCACTAGTTGTCATATTTTTTTGCAATATTATAAAAAGAAAAATGCAAAACCTGTATATTAACAACAAAGTGATCAATTTATTATCGACATTCAAGATAATTGCATCTGTATAAGTTGTTTCACTTTTTTTAATTCTGACATCACAATTTTAGTAAAATACATTTATAATTATTAATTAAACTGTAATGACCTTATGTCATAAACAAACAAGTGCATCTTGATTGTAAATTAATAAAATTACGCAAATAGTAAAAAAAAACAAGCATTCTTATGTTCACTTATTACGTAATAATTACGTAAATTATTCGAAATAAATACAAATAAACGAAAATCGTGTAACGAGTTCTTATGAAATATATGAATGGAACTACTAAAAGAAAATTGAGACTCGTGAAAAACATTGTGCAAGTCTTATCAGCTTTCTTTTCCTCTCATCTTTTAGAAAAGATCCAAGATTTTTTTATTGCTTACATATTGTACGCTACGTAAATAGGATCAAGTTGATCGGCGAGAAAGCCATCACGCAGATGCATACGTTGTTTTTCGCCCCGTGAATTTATCGGTACAACACCAGGGTCAACAACAACAACAACGCCAACGACAAGGTGGTGTTCCTCCAGAACAGCACTGGTGACGAGAGCAACGAGATCGAGTGCCTCACTCTCGCTACCATCGAGCTCCACCACAACGACAAGTAAATTCGTCCACGTAAATACAGCGCTATTAAAGAAAAGTGAATAATAAATATAGTAAATAAATTTTCAATTTGTAATATTCTACTTTATATACTATAAAATCACTATATAAGTATTATAATATTAGAATTGTTTATGTAAGTTCAGAAAAAATATGTTTTGTGTTAAATTACTAATGTATAATGTTATAAATAATGGTGGTTCACTTACCATTCAGCAATTTTTTTATGACATCTCATGACGCTATTTTCAATGTCAATTGGATGATATCTCATGCCTCTGAGAAGGATCGCTTCGTCAAGTGCACCAACAACAAAAACGGCATCATGAAGTTCCGAATCAGCGGGGGGACCGTCCACTTCAGATACCGAACAATTATCACCAGGAACATCAGCAGAACCACTGCCTTGTTGTACGCTTTCAGTACGTCGCAGAAAGCCAAGGTAGCCAGTCCGCGCATAAACCTCATTCGTGTTCCCAGTTACAAGACGTGCATTAAAGTGATCTGCATAGTCGGTTTCATCGCCGTATATACTAAAGTAGCCACTGGCATTATGCGAGGACTGCACCCAAATTTCACCAAGGTGAGAATCGCCACACTGTCCTTTTGTTTCAGGATTAGCAATGATGACTTTTACGCCTGGTAGCAACTTCCCAGATTCCATTAGACATAGGGAATGCGGTGATCCACGTTCCACTAAAGAAACGCGATCGTTGCGCAACGCTCTTAGATCCACGTAAACTGTAGAAGGCTCAGGACTGGATGCACCCTGCCAAAAATTCGTTAATTAAAATTCGTTCTTTTTATACGTTCAAAAAAAAAAAAAAATGTGTAATAATCATTTATAAATAAAATTCTATGACTTGCTTTGGAATATTTAAAAAAGAATTCGAAAATTCATGATGCTAATTTTTATATAAATAAAGAATAAAATAACGTATAAAATTAATATATAGATAAAAAATATGAGAAAAAATGGATTTTATCGCATTTGTGCGTAATATGAAAATCCATCCATACTATACATAAAAACAATATATTACTGGTTTTTTAAATTCTTTAATTAAAATTTTTTTTAATTGAATATATTTAAACTTTAAAAATGTTTAAGAATGTTAATTAAAATTATAGGAAAAAAAAATAAAGTGACGTGAAATTATATTATACAAATAACAATAAATCACAGTATAAAAATAATTAAGGTTATTAAGAAGAAATTTATATTGATTTAATCTATGAATTGATGATAAATATAAATAACTTAACAATAAGATATTTATTCAAATGTAGCTTCTATTCCTTTGATATTTTATAAATAAAAAATTAATTTATTTAATAAGAATTTTTATGACTGATTAACGAATAAACCAGATTATATAGTTTACTAATTATTGCCTATATAATTCATTTCTACATTGTGAAATTTTGCGATTAATTTTACATTGAATCAACGTATTTATAAATAATAATAAAAAACAATTATTAAATGATACAAACAAATATTTATACTGCGCAATTATAGTATTATTATAAATGTTAATGTATTTAATTTAAAAACGCAATTACCTGTAAACATATGGCTGTATTTACTCTGCAACCAAAAGAAGTGGATACTGCTCGAGGACTCAATCCAAGAGCAGAAAAGAGTTTACTAAAACTAGTTGTCAATGCTATCCTTGGTCTTTCTTCTGCGACGACAACACATGTTCTCACACACGCAAGACTTACACCTCGTGCTTTTAAAGCATGAACTGATGATCCTAGACCCTTTGTACAAAGTTCCATTACACCGTAAGAGCAAAAGGTATCACGTACTCTTGAATGACTTACAGCCGATAACCAAAGTGCTGGATTCGCTTCAACCTATAAAATATAATTTGTAGTATTAACTAAATATAATTATTTTTAATTTATACACTTAAAAATCAATGGCAAGAGATAACAGTATAAGGAAAAAATAAAAATAATAAATGAAAATGTGGAACGTGTATTGATGACGCTGAATAGAAAAATTCGAACCACTTTTCAGTTTCTCTCATTCTTTGCTATTTCTCCTTCTCATGATATATTCAGTCCCTCTTCTTCTTCTATCAAAACCTGAAGGTGATTTTTGCTCCTAACATTTCATCATGAAATGCGAAATTATGAAGATGACGTATGATATTCGTCAGTATAAGTCTGAAGGGTTTATTACACATGTATATGTACAAGTTTAAAGTAGAATTCAAAATCTCCAGGCTACAAAATACATTGATGGTGCATTTTATAAATGGAGTTTTCAAGTAATGTAAAATGAGAAGATGGAAAAAGCAATTACGAAGCGAAATGAAGTTAATTTTTTTTTTATCTGTGTATTAGTTAAAAAATTTTTTTTTAAGATTTTCTAAGATTATTATAAAGTTTTGATTATTTTGTTGATTTTAAAAAATTAACGTTTACATGATATTATCGGTGAATTAAAACAGACCTGTCTGATATTATGATTTAAAATTCTGTAACTATTTACAATAAAAACAAAAATCTCTTTAAAATAAATAATAACATTTTTGTTTTAATATTAAGAATAAAATATAAAATGATTAAATCCACTGTGACCTTTATTATGAGATATAGTAAAAATTTTATAAGTTAAAAAAAATAGTGCTTATTATAATATGGATTACAATATAAATCATCTTAAAATATTATTTTTAAAATTACATGATTTGATATTTATAATTTAAAATAAAAATCGATGATTAAAATTGTAAAAATTATAAGCAATGTTATTAATTCATTCTTTAAACAAAATTTATAATTTGTAATATAAGTAATTTTTTTTATTTAAGGTTTTAAATATTTTTAACTTTTTATAGTGTATTCGTTTTATATATATTTAAAAAAATGTACTCATATAAAGAAATTGTACTTAAACCTACTTCAGATGGAGGTATAAGTATAGAATGATGTCCACTGTATATACTGCTTAGACACCATAAGGCAAATCCCAATCCAGAATATGGATCTAAACAGAGTGCTATGTGCCTAGATGGATAAAGTTCGCAAGAAAGTTTCATTGCCCGGCATAAAGAAGTAACGGCTGCGTGGGACATCTTAATTCCTGCAAGCATACCGGTTGTCGAAACACTAAAATCCAGGTAAGCCAGCATCTCTGCGGTCGGAGCTCGGTAAAAAACTGGAACTCTTTTCTTTGGCATGTCATCCATGTCAAAAATCATTGGCCAACTCTTAACTTCGATAACATTATTTGCTTCCTATGAAACGTAAAACCATTATTGCATTGCTTAATTTTTATTTATATATTGAATTATATACGAATTTCGGATGTATTGATATAATATTACTAAATTAATCATATGCGATTAATTCATAATTAAATTAATTTTTTTTTTATTTTATATTATATCATATTTTATTTTGTTCTACCTATTTCCTCTATATATTATTATATTCTTTGTTTTATTTTTTTATTTAACTTAAATCATTCTACCAAAGTCATAGTCCCCCAGGCTTTTATATAAAATCAGAAAACGTAAATTATAAATAAATCGGAAGATGTGTATATATATACGCAATAAGTCATGAAAGGTATAAAATGAAGTAAAATAGTTTATTCGACATGATACTTTCAAAATGATAAAGTAGAACTGTAATCAAAATCCATAGGAAGAGCCATTGATATATTATAAAATATAAATTACACGTCTTATTGATAAAAAAATTTTATTGCAGTTTAATAGATTTCATTGTAATGTTTCAGTAAATAATTATTTTGGATTATTCATGACGAATACACTATAATTATAATACAGATATTTTGTAAATGATAATTCTTTGCATAAAATAATAAAAATAATTATAAAAAAAAAATTAGAAAATTAATTTCTACTATATAATATAAGAATTTTACAATATGAAAATAATAATAATAATAATAATAAAAACATAATAAAATCCATTTAAATACATCAATTAAAGTGGAAAAATAAAATTAGTCCATACTTGTTACATTTTAAAAAAACATTTAGAAATAATTCTTGTATTATTGTTATAATAAATTAAACGAAAATAAATATACCGCTGGAAACATAATTAAGAATGTTTATATAAATTAAAAAAAAATCCATATAATTTGAAATATTCATAAATGAAAAATTATTTACCTACCTTAGATTTAAGAAGTTTTAAAATGTTTTGATTGGTTAGGACAATAACGGACTGGCTAGCATTTACAATCATGCGGACAGTTGGTAAGGTAGTTTGTAGATTTTGGGGATGAGGAGGCCGGATCGTCACTGGGACTGCGCCCACATAAAGACACCCATAAAAAGCGCAAATAAGGTCAGTCCCCGGTGGGAACAGAAGAGCAACGTGATCGCCGGTATTGAGCCTCGCCCGATCGATCAGAAGGTTACCGATACGTTCGGCCTTTTTGTGCAGTTGTGAACACGAAAGGGAGGCTGTTATCGCACCCTTCGAGTTCAGAAGAGTGAATATCACATGGTCCGAGGTACCGATAGCACGCCACCGCAGAATCTCCGAGATGAATTGATACTGAAATGGACCAATTTATAACTAGATTAACAATTATCAATTTATAACTTGATTATCATTTCGATATAAAATTTATAAAATATCTCTTTTTAAGGACTTCTAATGCACTGGTGGTCAAATACTTTGTTAAAAAGTCGAAACTGACCGGGCATCTTTCAACTAGTAGTTCATAACAACCTGTTAGTTGCATTTTCCTATTTAGTTAAAAAATATTTTGAATTATATAAAATTCATTTATATTAAAAAATTATGTACTTTTTTGAGGCTTATTTAATTTTTCAATTGATTATTAAAGGTGTTTTTTTAATGCCAATAATATTTCAAGATTTACGTTAGATTTTTTTAATTACTTAATTCAATATTAATTTCACTAATTATATTTAACAATAAAAAAGTTGTAATGAAAAGTTTTTATTTTCTAACAATTACTTAATATCTTAATAATTAATTGCAAAGAGTACAATACAAAAACTTTCAAACATGGTTATTACAATTATCTTATATCCAGGTTTAATCGTAAAGCGTATATCATAATCGTACATATTTTTTAAGAGTGTTAAGTTTTATAATACTTATATTATAACTATTTGTATACATTAATGATAAAAAAGTAAATATTTTTAAAATTTATAAAAAGAAAAAAAATTATAATCCACGAAACAATTAAAAAATTCAAAATATTGTCGTGAAAAATATTCATTATGTAAAATCGTAAGTATTTTATATAAAGACATTAAATACTAATAAGTATCATTTTTAAAAACATATTACCATTATCTTGTATTAAATTTATTTTAATACATTAAATAAGTTTAAAAACTTAAACATTTGCCTTATTTTAATAGCAAAAATTAATGTAATTTACAATTGTGTAATAAAAGCAAATACAAAACAATTATATTTGATGACCAACCTTCTTAGCATTATCACTGTCCTCGTCGAGGATACCCATGTCTCTGCCTTGTGCAGAAGCTAGTCTGTTGCCTTGAACGATGTTCCCCACCATGACACTAGCTGGACCCACGTCTGGAACATAATCCCCCGCTACACGCCCCCGCGACCTTTGTATTAGTAAACCAACGCGAACGCTCAAAACCCATTTTTAAAAGAGCAACTGTACTAGACTCTTCCTTGACTGAGGTCGGAGAAACCAAAAATTTAAAACCATGAATCCACGACTACTACGATTTATTTACTTTGGCATAACTCAAGTAATCAAATCCAATTTTTTTTTTTTTTTTACACGATGACCAGTCACTGCATTTCTCAAAAGTGTGTATTTGCGTAGATTTAGTGTCGAGTTCTAAGGTTTACAATACACATCGAAAAGCATTCTACAATATTTCTTCGAATACCTTTTTATTGATATTATAATTTATAAAAAAACAATAAATTTTTATTACTAGCTTTCCTTATAAAGATAGCTTAGTTTTATATATTAAATATACAACTTTATTTTTGACGCTTTATTATTATTTGCTTCAACGGTAAAAAGTCCTCGAAATAGAATTATTATAAATTATGTATAATACCTTTGCGCATCTTATAAATATAGCTCAATAATTCCAGTAATCGATGTGTATCATAAAATTATTCATAATTTTAAAAATATCATTTATAGGAGATACTAATTTATTTCCTCGGTATAAATAAATGTGTGGATGAAGTTTACCATGTACGTGTAAAAAATATAAAATAATCTTCTTTAGGTAAAGTGACGTATATTTATAACGAGTATTTCCAATACTTAAAGTCCTATTACCTTAATATTGAAGATTAACTCGTGGTAAAAGAACTAATACATTTAAAGACGCAGAATTATATATATTGACTAATCTACATTTATGAAAAAATTGAGAGAAATTACATAAATCTTTAAGAGCAACTTTGAAAGCAATTTTAAAAATTTTGTATATCTTTGGACATGACTCCAATAATATGAATTTCAATACTTTACAAATTAAAACTGCGACATAATGCACAGTATTTCTTTAATTGCATTGAATTGGAATTGTTTAAAAAATAAAATAAAAAATTTCTTTTCTACCCTGGATTCGAATATTGTCTACATGCTACATGATGAGAGAAAGTAATATTCAGCTATAAAAATTTTTTGAATACAAATGTATATTCAATTTTTTATGATAAAGTTTACAATTAAAAAAAAATGCATGACAAAGTTGTACACATATTATATAAATAAAGATAATTAAAATTTTATTTTTCAAAATTATTTTTAAGAAATTGAACGAAAAATAATTTTTAACAAACTTATATATTTAAATTATTAAATAGTTTCATTTATTGTAAAATTTTCTATTTTTAAAAATCTTTGTAATATATAAAATAAAGTTTTAGTTATCTAAAAAAAATAACATGTTCTATTTTTTAATTTATTCAAATGTTATTTAATTTCTAAAAGAAATAAGTTTACAAAAAAACATGAATGAATTTTTTAAATGTTCATCATAAAATACAAATGTAGTTAGTAGGTTTTAAAATTAAATACTAAAATTGTTTTATATATTATTTATTTTATATTACTGATTATTATTATTTATTTCGAACTGTATTTCAAACAGCTGAACTATTAAATAATAACACTATATTTCATTAAAAAATTTTAAAAATACTAATTTTAAAATTTTAATATTTGAAAAATTTATTGTCTAATAGTGATGTTTAAAAACTTTTTTATTTTAATTATGAATAAATTAATAAAACCATTTAATTTTTTAAGAAAATGCTTACTGATGTGTGATTTACAAAGACTTGGGGTTTTTTACGAACTCAGCCAAAAGAAAGAGTAAGTGGTAACTCAAAAATTTTGGAGAAAATATAAAAAAAAGTAAGATTAATAAATTTAATTAAGTTTAATTTTGAAGGAAGGAGTTGTAAGAGTTTTAAGTGAGCATGGAAATATTGTAGTATAAAACATAAAACTTAAAGACTGCAATGATTGTCAGAGTATAATTCTGTATAATCTCCGAAGCGTATGACTAGTGCCATCGTTTGAATTCGATCACGAAGTAAAACTTTTTGCATTCACGATTTATTTATGTTTTAAATGTATTCTACTCAGTTTCAGAAGTTGGCTTCCTAATTACCATTCAGATTTGAAGTATTTAAAAACGAATTTATTATCATATTCGAGTACCAGAATAACACTTTATGTGTTTGAACCCCAACATTTTCAGTTAAGGAATATCCTAAAAAACCTATATCGAAAGTTTATTAATGAAATAAATTTCAAAAACATTTAAATTGTCAAATTTAACTTTAAAAAAATAAAATGATTTGCATTATTTGAAATGATATAAAGTATTTAATTGAATTAGTGAACTTATTAACTGAAATCATATATCTCAATATAAAAAAAATTTTAATCGATGAAATAAACAGTTTCAATATTTATATATTTTTTAAATTTCTATAAATTTCATCAAAAATGGTTTTAATTCTATTAATGTGATGTGAAAAAAATAAATAAAATATGGAACAATAAAAAAACTTTTTTATTTGTTTAAATACATTAAAATATGTATTTATTCAAATTAAAATAATTTTAATAATTATTGGATCTACACAGAAGACAATTCAATTCAAATAGAATAAACTCATAAATTATTTTTTTTTCTAAAATGCTTATTTTTTTTAAAGCTATAAACATTAACTAAAAAACTTAAATAATAAAATGGAAAATATAAGTAAGCTAAACTCGAAAATTGTAGGATTCAAACACCTAAAATATATAGATTTATCTGAGACTAAAATATTGACCAAGCCAAGTGTAATAATATAATAAAACACATCGCTCTTTGGGTACATTCACTCGATTTGAGCTTTAGCGTTGGTTAACTTACCCGAATGAATCTCACGTGGCTTTGGCAGATTTGTAACGCAGGTATGTGGACAAAGCAAAACATTAGCTGGATGAAGCGTTCCTTCAAGAAAACGCCTCTTAGTCTCGGATAGATGGATACCACCAAGAGGAGTTTTTGGAAGATAATTGGGTGGTACTAAAGCAAGGCAGTATATACCAACTGCATGGATTGAATCCACAGCTTGTAAAACTCGCGACATCCATTGAAAACTCTAATAAAGCATAAATGCAAACGTTAATTAATTTTTTATGGCATTACGTTATTAAATTTAAATAGTTTTTCATTATAAATTTTTTTATTTTAAAATTGAGTATATTAGTAGGATAAAATAGCTATCATTATAATATGTAAGAGGGTTTAACTATATTGTTATATTAGATAAATAAACTTGTATGATAAAACAAATAGAAATTAAACGATTACAAAAAAACAATGCAAATTAAAAGTTAAAATATTAAAACGGTATTATTATTGTTATCCACTTTTCTGGAAATATGTACTTTAAAAAATTTTTCTTTTAAAAATGAATTAGCTTACTTCTTCTTCACTACAGTCAGGTCGTTGTTCGGCAACAACGCATATTCTCTCATCCCGTAATACTCTTACGCTGAATACTGCAATTCTTCCCCTATAAATAAATTTCATGGGTTCGACTGCCAGCACAGTAGCAATAATATCATCAGCGTTGTGCTTTCTGCCAGTAACAGTCATAAGACCATCTCGCGAACCGCAGACGAAAACAAGATTTCCAGGTCCAAGGAAACCAAGAAGACCAGACCGCGCATACTCGACATCACCGAGAGGTTGTCCTTCAGCTTGTAGAGGTGATACTTTAAAGTTGTTGTTGGTAAGACCTTGAAGTCCCCAGTATTGACTCCCCGTTGCTGCACTATGTACGCAAATTTCACCAACTTCATCCGTTTTACATATAAATGGTGGACCATCCATTTTTATAACCGTTACGATACCTAAAAATATACCAATGGAATAAAATGTAAAAAAATTTTATTTCATATATTCTTTGATAAATAAATGATTTAACAGTAAATAAATTTTACTATTCAAAAACTGTTTAATATTTTCTTGTTCCTCCTATTAAGTTGTGTAAATGAAGTTAAAATTTGCTTAATATTTTTCAATAATTGATTGAGGAATACTTGTGAAATTTTAAGCAAATACAGTAAGAAATAAATCTGAACTGTCATGAATAAGTAAATCTTGCTTGAATTTAATTTAATATATATATATAATATAATAAGTATCACTGTGTTTTTAAAAAATCTACTACCTATTCCTTTTATTTTAACGAGGAACACTTATGTTTTAGTTCTACATTAAAAATAAATAAAAAATTAATAAATTAATAAAAGTAAATTAATTTACTAACTTCCAGGCATAACTTGACCACAGTCCTGCAATGTCAATGATGTGAGTGAATTTTCTTGGTCAACCCGGACAACACCATAACTTAAACCTGACATGCTAAGGACGCCTCTGCCAGTAGCGTTTACTCCGGCTCTACCAGGTCTTCTTACCGATACTGTCAAAGCTTCACTTGATGAAGCACAAGGACAAACAGCATCAGGTCTGAGGCCTTTCGACTGAAAGACCGAAAGAAATTGATCGCACGACGACAAAGACCACGGATTTGCCCCATCGGCTACCAATAAGAGTCTCAAAGTTGACAACGATATGTCTTTATGATCTTTCGTAGCTAAAAGACCCCAGTGTAAATCTCTAGATTTAACAACTGCGACACTAGCTCGATGTTTCGTAATCATCTGCATCCAACTCGCAGGATTCACCTTCATCAGAGCATATGGGATGAAAATTACATGCATACCATTCAAGATACTGGTAAGTGTGCTGTGCCAAAGGCCAACCTCTCGCTTAAAGTCAAGCACGCAGACTGCATTTTCGCCTTCGGTGTAACTACACGCCTATAAATGATAATTCAGTAAAAGCTACTTATTCAAAATTGATATTTTGCTTAAAAGAAATGTATTTTACAATGTATAAGTTTTTATAAGTACATTTAAATGTATTAAATGATATTTTAAAATATATTGATTAATTTAAACAATTAAAAATGATTGTATTATTGAATTTTCTTTTTGAATCAGTAAAAATTCAGCACATATACATTTTTTCCTTCGTCATATGATATAAATTAATAGGCTTTGCACAAGAAAAATTTTATTATTTTTGAATAAATATTTTATAATATATCTAATATATTTATCTCTTTTATTTGATTCAGTTATTTCAAACTTGACCAAATTTTTTAATATTTATTTTCAATAATTATATATTTTTATTTGTAAATATTAAATTTTTTAAATATATTGAGCATTATTATTTAATTTAATCATTATTTATTTTTAAATTTTATATACAAGTTAATTTTTATAAATATTTTTACTGTACTCTCTAATATTATTATATATATATATTATAAGATTATCTGTAACATATGCTGCATTTTATACTACATTTTATTTACCTTATGATAATTTAAAGATTATGAAATAAGATACTCTATGTACTTAATTAATAAAAATTTACAATATGAGTAATTTCTTTTAATTAATCAAATATAAAGAATAAGCTTGTATAAACAAATTTTACTTGTGTAAGAGCACGACAGTGGGCGAGCATCGCAGCTCGTGTGATGGTGACACCCATGACCGATCCATCCCTATCAGTCGTATATTCAATATAAGCTGGTGTATCGTCGGTAAGTCGAGTAGGTGGCATCCATTCTTTTGGGGTTTTACCCAGGTGTTCTGTGACAAACCAATTTAATTTTGGCCATCCCTTAAATGCGATGACTTCCCCCGCAGTGGTCTTAGGTAAACCTTTTAAACATGCCTCACTCGTCAAAGCAACCTGTAAAGAATGCCAAAGAAAGATCTTAAATTATTGATTTACTTTCAATTTTGTTTATGTGGCAGATAAAGTATTACTTTCATTATTTATAATTAAGTACATTCTCTACATTTAAATATGAAGATTCCTTGCATATGTTGATAAATTGAGGAGTTGACTACTTTGTTTTTGTACCAATATTTTTATTCCAAAAATGTATCCTGCTTAGGTATATAATATTTCTATAATTTCTTTATACAGTCTTAGTTCATCGTAAACAATGTAATAAATTTCAATTAAAAAAAAAAATTAAAAATTTTATTGGACTTATAAAATGTTTAATTATTTAATGATTTAATTTGTTTTAGTACATGTGCAGATTTATTAAAAAAATATTAATATGAAAATGGTAAAGTTGATTTACACAAGTTACGTAAATTTATATATAAAATATTTCATATGATAGACGATTTTAATTTTGAGAAATTATTTTTTTAAAAAAGTAAATAAAATTTTTAACAATGACTGGTTTTCAGTATTCGTGTCAAATTAGGTGACAAGACATTCCTTAACTTTACACTGACTTAAACTAAAACTACGGGTTTCGCGCAAATAATTGTGTTCACATCATTAAATTTGAATGTGAGAGTGCATGTACCTGTATGCCGCAACTTCCAAGAAGAAAGCCAATCTGTTGAGAACCCGCATCGCGGCGCGTAAGGGGCACCTCGATCGGCACCGGGACGATTCCTGCCTGCAAGCAACCGTAGAACGCACAGATGAAGTTTATGGGGTCATCATTAGGATAGACGAGGGCTATCCTGTCTCCGGGCTTAAGGCACCCTTCCCCAACGACTCGGTTCAAAGTCTTGTTTAAAAGTGTATAGGCAATCTTGTAGGAACGGCTGAGAAGCTTTCCATATGTAAGCGTTACACAAAGCTTGCCATTGGGATCGAGAACTGTAGCTGCCGGTGCTTTGTACGAGGCAGAACCATACCTGTACAATTGGAATTTGTTGAAGCTATAGCGATTGGATTAAGGAGCTCCTCTCGAAAGTATACTCCCAGTGTACACTTGAGAGTATTCTCAAGTTCCATAAATTTTATTAAAAACTGTTTTCAGAAACTAGACACCATTTGTCTAAGTAAATGGAAGCTTTCAACTAAATGGCTAATTTTAAATTATTTTCCATATAAAATTTAATCAAATTTAATCAATACATGTATAAAAATTTGAAAATTAAGAATAAAACGGAGAAATTAAAATTATAACGAGTGCAGTGAAACAAAAGTTTTCACTTAATTTGAAAAATTTCAATGTAGAACTAGTGTGTTTTAAATAAAAATTAAAAAAATTTTAATATAAAACTGTAGTATTGAACGTTAAAAAAAATATTCATAAATATAAACGAGGATTTCGATAAATTTTAATGTTTTAAAGTAATCATTTCTAGAAAATGACATATAATGTTGATTATTATTTATTTATTATTAATTAATTTCGACCTTTTGAGTTAGAAATAGGTATAGTTTTATACATTCAAAATTTACAATATTTTATTTATGTTATATTTATGTTATATTTAATTTCTAATAATTTCACGTCATGACATTTATATTTTTAACTTTACATTTTGTATTTTATCTTACATTAGTTTACTTTCTATTATATTTTCTTTCCATTTAACGTTTAACGTCTACATTTTTATATATAATATGTTTGTTATTGTAGAAATACAATTAATATAGGCAGTTGGGTGTACTAGAAAAAATATATATCTAAAAAATTGAAGAAATTTAGTTAGACGATGAAGAGTGTTGCGAACCTCTGAATTGAAGCTTCGACGGATCGCGGAAGCCCCGAAGGTACAGATAACTGTTCGCCGACGGCTGGTGTCATTGTGCCACCCTCGGGTTTAGGAGCATTAGGATCCTTGGGATTTGCAGCTATTTCTAATTCAATGTCGTCATCTTCGTAAAACTCTGGCAATGGCCTACGCTTAGGTCGCTTCAGGGTATTAAGCAGTTGTTGAATCTTCGCTGAGACTTTCCATCGCCCTGTTGTACCAGTATTGTTTTCTTCCACTACGTGATACCTGTTCACTCTGTCTGCACCTAGAATAAACGACAATAAATAAAGTAATCATCAAAAATAATTTTAAGCTACAAACTGCGCCGATGT
This sequence comes from Eupristina koningsbergeri, assembly GCA_018907245.1. Lineage (NCBI taxonomy): Eukaryota > Metazoa > Arthropoda > Insecta > Hymenoptera > Agaonidae > Eupristina > Eupristina koningsbergeri. The sequence goes on from JACCHV010000045.1 coordinate 819,684, forward strand.
AAATTTATATCTACATTGATTATAATTATACTTTTGTACCATTATAATATAATTATAGCGTACGATTTATTCATAACAGTATTATACTATATATTTTTTTTATAACAATAATGTAAATACTTATTTTTTCAATAGTTAAATCGTATAATAGTGAAATTATTATACATAATTTCTTGTAATAAACTCATGTACTTATTCTATAAAAATTATGAAAAAACAACTAAATGGTTCCAGAAGAAAATTTCGACGGTCGATTATAATTATATAATGTACCTGCAGGTCTGCGTGACTGCGTAGTGGTGTGGGTGACATCAGGTGGTTGTACTAGATTGCAGTAGGCGTGCGGGGTATACTCCACAATGTCAGTAATGTCAGCGGCTGGCCTCCTTGTCGGTGGTCTCGGGGGTGGGGGTGTGTCTCTAGCAGAGCCAGTACTACTAGTATCTGAAAGTCCAGTGCCAGTGGGTCCACCAGCTTCAGGGCTTTCCTCGGTCACTACGCTGTCTTCATCACTGCTAGACTCGCCACCCCCGCCGCCTCCACCCGAATGTCCAATAAGTCCGGAAGTTGTGCGCTCTGGTCGTTCCGGACTGCGAGCCATCACCGAGGTGCGCTTAGAAGGCATAGGCAGAGATGGCTTGGGCCGACTTTGCATAGCCGCTAAAGCTTGCTGAACCGCCTCCTGCCTAACCTCTACATAAAAAAACACATAAGTTTTACAAATAAACATTCTCATAATAACTCCGAAATATTGCATTTATTATTATAAAATATACAAATGTTAAATTAAAATATATAATCTTAAAATAGTTAAAGCAAATTTTTATCGTACACACATTGCTGTTTGAATAATATTCTGAATAATACTTTTAAAATTTCAAGTACTGTTTTGAAATTGTTATGAAATTGTATTTATTTAAGAAAATTTGTTAAGTAAATCTAAGATAATATTAAAGAGATTGAACAGAAAAATTCAAGATGCAGTTAAACAATTTATTACTTCATGATTAGACCAAGCAATAGAGCGTTTTTTAAGCTATGAAAAAAACCAGCTAGTGATAAATATCAGAAATCGCAAAAAAATCAGTAGATTCTTATTTTCTAAAATGCCACCCATCCAATTCTGCGTTTTTTTTTATTATCAATTTTAATGAAAAAATGTATTTTTTTACTTTTTTTTGTTATAAAATTTTAATACTATAGTATCAATGGGTGATTTGTAGCTAATAAAATTGTAAGGAAAATTCATTTCTATATAAGCCGATCGAAAAATTAGAAGCTGGGAAAAAATATTCCAAACATTGGAAATTTTTAAATTAATTAAAACATTTGTAACATTTTTATTTTTTAATATTCAGAACTCTAGTTTTGGAAAATTAAAATCATTAATATTCACTTTATTTGTACAAAGTTTTAACTTGATCGGATAATTAGTTTTTGAGTAATATTAATAATAAAATTATGCAAAAATTTACGAAGTTATTTTCACCTCATTCTACTGGACGATTTTAGTTTTTTCAACGGTATTATAAAATATAATTGTAGTACAACAAATCCCATACCTTAAATTTTGTTTAAATATTTCGAATTGTCTAAAATGTTAGGATAAGTATGACCAAAAACGGCTGAGTGCCCGAAGATTAGGGAAAGTCGGAACCGGGGAATTGTAATATAGATTTATTTTAAAACTTACTTAATTATAATTTTTTTATTTGTTTATTCCGTTATTTTCCCGAAAAATGAAAGAAAGCTTATAAGTTTAGTTTGAAATAGATTGATATACACTTAAAATTTAAATAATTAAATATTAAAGCAGTGAAAAAATGGTTTAAATAATTAAATATCATACATGATTTTTAGTTACATGATTTTGTTAAAATTAAAATTATGATTATTTAAATCAGTTAAGGCACGTAACACATGTTTAGTATTAAAGATTGTATTTTATAAGCACAAAGTAAAATTTTTTCTCTTTTAGAATCATATTTAGAAATAAAAGTTTAATTATTTTATAAAATAAAACGGAATTATTCGAAAGAAATTCTATGATGAATTAAGTATGCAGTAATGCAAAGACTTACTTCAATGAACCAAGCAATTCTTTATCTTTGATTTAATGTATGATAATAAAAATGGAATCCGAATGTATTGTTAGATTCAGTAATAATTATTAAATGCTTCTGCATCTATCAACAATGTATTGAAGTAAATATTGTAAGTATTAATATGGAAATCCCCAAAAATGAAACAAGTGGTTCATTGATTTTTGTCGAAGAAACCATTTTACTCTTTAGTACAATGGGTACATAAGCATTGTTTCGAAGAGAAAATTATTTCTGATAACACATAGCGACAAAATTTGTTGAACGTCAAACAGATGATTAGTAGGTCAATTCCTACTGCTGAATTTGTATATTAAAGAGAAGAAAGAGAGGCGTAGCCCGCATGAGCCTAAGCCACTAATAAACATTTGGGACGGATGCAAAATTTCAGCACTAACCGTTAGCGCGAGGGTATCCATGATAACCAACAAAGTCTCGGTCTCCAGATTAAAGCTTAAAGTGGTTGGTGGTAATTCAGTTGGCGCGCAATTGGCATGACTCGCAGCCCGTACATATTCCATCAGTACTCTGGTATCCCTGGCCATTCTGGCGCCAGACAACATGCCATTCTTACGAAATCGCGAAATGAGACGGAGAGTCGGCTTGCTAATCACGCGTAGATCGCTCAAATGGAGTGGACGGAATAGGCATACCGAGGCCACTGTGGCCGTGCGCGCTGACCTTTCTCAACCGCTGCCTCCTCTTCCCCTCGCCAAGCTCTTTCTGTCTCTCTCTTATGGGCAGCAGCGGAGAACCAACTTTCCCCGTGTGCCCACGCACGCGACTGTGGCCCCGGCTCAATCAGAACGTGTGCTTGTGGACCCTCGAGTTTGCATCGTAGCTTATTCCACACCAACTCACCCGAGACAGGGAATAGCCGCGGAGCGTCGTCGACTTCTCGGTCTGCGGACTCTCCCGCTTCTTCTAGAGATTCACCGGGAAACACGTTCAGGATACGCGGATTATCATTCATCGTTCACAGTTGCACTACGAATCTGATGATTTGATAGTACAAAAGTCACTCAAACATCAATAATTTCTCGTTGCTTCATTAAAGCGGCTTTTCTTCTATTACCTGTGTCATATATTCAGAAATTCGATTCCATTTTTGCACTTACAATTCTCTCAGAAATATTTTGCAAATATCGCAAAAATTTTTTGAATTAATTTTCAAAGATGCATGTTTGAGAATATCGCACCTTATCCTTCAATTATTTATGAATTTAAATGTATCTGAAATTATCTTTTTAATAAAGAAAATAATAATAAAAATGAATACATCATCCATGTTATAATGAAGCTATAGTAAAGAATGAGTAAAATTTATAATGAACTATTTAACTTACGTGCTAATTCTAATAACATTACAATGCTGAAAATAACAATCGATACATTATAATTTTTTTTTAGCACAACTTTTAATAAATATATTTATATCGTCTACTATGTTAAATTAATTTAATAAATCAGATTGCAATAGCGCCTTATTTGTTTTATATTTATTAATACATATTTAAAAAATAAAATATAATATTTTTGATTTTTATTATTTTGTTGGAATATGTTTATTATTGTAGCTAAGAAAGAATTTAACCGAATAAAATTAGAATATAATTTTGTTGTTACATAATTCAATTGACTATATAATATTGTGATATTCTGCGAACACATTTCTCCTGTACCTCTACTAAAACTCAATTTAGAAAACAGATATTTCAAAAAATACAATTTACATTAAAACCTACATACACTTTCCAATATTCATTTTATAATAAATTTAAATTACTTTCTATAATAAAAACGTCTCATTCTTCAAAATAGTAATTATTTATTAATGCTAAATTACAAATTAGAAATAATGACTTAATTCTTAAACACTATTTAACAATAAAAATTACTTTTTATACGCGATTGTAAAGGTAAATATTACTATTTATTTAAAAGAAAAAGAAAACCTATCAAATCTTTATGCAGTTAATAAAGTAGCATACTAAAAATATTTTTAACCTTACGTTGAATTTTAAAAGTATTTTATTCATTTTACAATTTTGTTAGATCACTTTTAAACGTTTGATATAAAAATAACTTAAAATACCTATGGTAAATATATTTTAAAAATGCGGTTAATATTTACATCTGCAAAAATCATAAACTTCCAATCGCTCATATCAGTATATGTAATAATTATAAGTAATATATATTATTTAGTAAAATATTGCTCTTCAATTATTTATTGTTTGGAAGTAATATGTATTTAAAGTAGTATCAGTACCTGTGTAGATGCCTGCTATGTGCATCTACCTGAAACTATAAGGATGTGCGTCCTGTCTCGTCTTCGAAAATATTAAAATACTAAAAAATAATTATGCAATCAAATGTAATTTCGACAGACTTTTCCGCTGACTTTCAAGAATTAACAGGATCGGTTAAAGCGTGCCAATGCTGTTAAGATTCTATTTCATTTCGACACTTGTACTTTGTTTATTTAAATATATTTTAATTCATTTCAAATTTATATTCTCCACTATTTTATCAAAGCCTATCCCGCATCAATATTATTATTTCTTTCTTTAAACGCTAAAAACTATTGGAATGTATGTAGTAATGACAATGACATTTATCTCAAATGTTATTGTTCTGAAAAAAAAAAGAATTTAAAATTAGTCAAACAAATTTAGGATATGTACAATCAAGTTTATGTTTGTATACTTATTTTAAAGTTGAAAATATGTTGTAATAAAATAAATCAGTAAAGGACATGTATATCGAAATTGTCGACAACTGAGAGAAATGTCATAAAAAGAATCGTTCTACTTAAGATGCATCGCGTAATGAGGTAATGCATTACTGTGCGTATTGCTTAAAAATAGTTAAACGACATGAACGTTACGAAATGAATGACAATTTGCTAAAATTTGCTATTTTAAAACAACTCAAACTTCAATTAGCGTTATACGACATAGGAACGAACCAGGGTTGTATTCGCATATTTCAATTTGTGTGTGTAATTGTGCCTATAAAATGCACTTTAAAGGCTTGTAAATGTCGTAAAGAAATTATTTTGCAATGACTTACACTTTTAAATACTCTTCAAATCTATTTCTATTCATGGATTGAAATACACTTCTTTTGTAGTATGTACCTTAGAAGTAGTTAATAGTTAGTAATAAATGTACGTTAATATATAGTGATAAACAGAGTAAGCATAACTTAATAAATATGCAAGACTTTTACAGCTAGAAATCGTGAATGATGTAAAGTTTATAACATCATTTTTAATTGGCAACATATTGATTATCAAATCAATAATTTATATATTACACGTTATTCTGATATTAAATGAATTAAAAATTCCAGTTTTAGTATACTCAGTATATATGATACATTTAAAAAACTATTTAGAAAACGTAGTTTGAGAAAAAGTTAACTTTGTATTTCGGGTAGTATTTCCAAATATTATAATTTTCGTTAAGATGAATTTCAAACATTACAAACACATTAATCTTACTTTCTCAAATCAAATTAATTATAAGTATTATTTTGTAATGTTAAATAAAGAAAATATTTATTGATTGAATTAAAAATATTTGATATTCAATATAAAATATTAAATATTTTTTAAAACTTATAAAGGTAATATATATATATTTCACAACATTAAATGTAGTAAATAAAAAAATAAATAAAAAAAAGGATAATGGTAATAAAAATTAATTATTACAAATTAAATACATTCATATAAAACATATTATAAAAATATTAAAAAATCGTATTTAATAAAATTTAGTAAACTATAGCAGAATATAAGACAGATTCATTGAATTATTGTCATATATAAAAAGAAAATTTTATTCCATATTTATATTTTACGTTATAAAAACAAAGAAATTTAAATTCTAAATTAAAAATTTCTAATAAAAAAATTGTATATTAATTATTGTAGCTTAAAAATTGTAGCTCAATTTTCTTTTTCCTCAACAAAGGTTATTAAAATAAAATAGTTATAATAAAAAAAAAAAAAAAAAAAAAAAAAAAAGAATATTGATGTATAATTCAGTTTAAATTTTTAAAGTATTTGAATCGAGTAATAAATTTTTTTTTCCCATCAAAAATTATTTTAAGCAGTACTATTCTCATTGATTAACAATTCTTTTCAGAAAATAATTATGTATTAATACAGAAATTAAACTATTTTTTTAAAAAAATCATACTAAAATACAGTTCCGAAATATAGATTGATTACTAAATTAAATTTATTCTGTATTATATTTTTACGAAATTTGAAAATAATTTTTTATCATCAATTACTATATGTTTAAAAATTAATTATATTTTTAAAATATATAAAATCAATAAAATGTAAAGATTTGTTGATACTGATAATAATAAAATTGAAAATTAAATAAAAAAACTGGGATGCTCAATTAAAAAATTGTATATGTCATAAATAATTATAATTGTTGTTTATTTATTTTAAAATTATTTTTTTGGAAATATTGTTTATAAACTCAAAATGTATATTTTTCTATAAAAAAAATTAACTCTTAAAAACATTTGAACAATCCTGATACTGCTCACACGTACACAGATTTACGAGTAACCAGACTATTGAGATACATGAAGTAACTATCAGTTATAAACCTTAGCTTAATTAAAATACTAAGGTATACATATGAATAAAAGTAATATAAAAAATATGTAAAAATATTATGTGCATCTAAAGTCATGTCCTCTGAAATGAGTCAACGGATACTGAATATAACTTTTAGGCACGAGAACAAATTCTATGAAAAAAAAAAATCGTATGAAAAATTTGAAAATTATTTGTAACTATAATACTTGTTGATAGTTGAATTGAGTTTTGTCGTTTTTGCTCATAAAAATCAGCTCGTTCTTCCATTGGTGGCTTTAGGTTACGAAACTATATATTATCAGGATACTCACCAGAATGATAGCGGCTTTCATTTCGCGTGAGCCTGCGATTCCCCCGTCTCGTGGCCGCCGAATTCGTGTTCCCAGTGTTGTTGCCCGTTGAACCGCCAGATCCCAGGGGACTGGCGATCCCGCTAGGCAGTAGCCGGCCGCCTGTGCATGCAACACAACGACAAAAACATAGACACGGGAACTGAAGTACAACATCATCATCATCATCATCGTCATCATCAAGAACGCCAAGTTCAGTGAGGGAGAATGGCAGTTTAGGACTTCCTTTTCACCCCTTCTCGAGACACTCACCACCTAGTTTATCTAGTACATTATTTTACTCACACTGTCCTTCTAATTTTATTCGTCGGAGACATTAATCATGACACTCGACATCATAAGAATTGTACATACTGTTATAGTGAATCAATAACTAATCAAATAAAATGATATCGAAATTAAATTTACGTATACATATATGCACAAAATAAATTCGTAACATTTTTTTTAATTAAATATATTTTTTCTTGAAAAATAAATTACATAACTTATAAACTCTTCATGAATTGTATAATCTTTATTTAATTTCTAATTTAGTTATAAATCATCTATAAAAAGTAAACTCATAAATATTGTTATAAATATTGAATATCAATAAATAATATCAGTAAAAAATTTTGTTGATATATTAGTACGTTAAATATTGCAAATTTATATTAATTCATAAAAGATTAAAAACAAAATAGTAAAATATATTATTAAAATTCATTTACATAAAAATTCATACATACTAGTAAAAAGTATTCTTATAGATATTTATGTTCTAGATATTAATAAAAACTTTTATAAATTAAATTAAGAAATTTATAATTTGAACTGTATTGTATAATATAATATGTAAAAAATTATATTTATTTTTAATTATTTTACACAGAGTAATATTATTTTTTTTTATACGTTAAATATTTTTGATATATATGATAAAAATGATGACTATAAAATAACTACATGTATTTGTTATTTATTTAACTCAAGTTAATATTTATTATTATAATTCAAATATATTTGATATTTTTAATAATTTTATAAATAATTAAATGTCAGAAATAAGAAAAGTTCACCGAATTTAAAAAATTATTTTGCTTTATGTTCATTAAATTATGTAAATAAAATTTTTTTTTGTTTTCATTTGCTTTCATATTTTAATTTTGGTTTTAAATATGGTTTAAAAATACTAAATAGAACATTTGCAATATAATTACATACAATTTATTAATATTCTTCTAAGAATAATGATGTTATATCCAATTAAACTTTTATGACACAATATTACATTTTTTTAATTATATATAAATTCAGTGGTGAGTATCTCATTAAAAAATAAAATAAATAACAAAATTAATGTATACATTATATCCTGATTAGAAAAAATTCTTAAAAATAATTTGTAACTATTAAGAAGAAAAAAAAAAAAAAAATTATTTTGTAAGACAAAGAAGTTGGTAGTGCATTTACAATTATTGACAAGGTTTATAATTTATTCTCTATGAAAAGGAAATATTTCTAAATAAACATAAAAAAAGAAAATATAAATATGGAAAAGAAACGATAGAAATAAAAATAAATAAACAGGGGTGAAACTTTTTAGGCAGAGAAAATTCCCAATAAAACAGGGTATAGCTTTAGATATAGGTTTCCTTTATTAAATTTTGCTTTCTATTCTCTTAATTTTTTCATTATAAATCTAAAGTAAAAATACAACAGATTTCAAATATCTTGAAATCTTAAAAAAGCAAGAAATACGCATGCATTAGTATTAAAAAAAACTATTGTAAATGTATTAAATAGAAAAAGAACTTGCATCATAATTATTCATAAATTAAAAAAGAAAAAATTAAAATACTAAAAATCACAATAAATGCTTTTGATCTAAGTCCATTGTACTTTTAAATTATTTTTGTAATAGTTGGTGACTTAGGTCCTAATAATATATCTCATATCAAATTATACATGAATTATTGTATTATTGTAACGCAAATTACTAATTTTGTTAATCGTCAACAATTTTAAAAAAAGTTTATACTATGTGTTTTCATCGAAGCATCATGTTTTTCATAAAGTCAATATTTATTCAACATAACTTAGTTGCAAAAAGAATTTATTCTTGAGTAATTATTAAAAATTAAATCAATTATAGTAAAAAGTGATAAAACTAAAAAATAAATTTTTCTTCGTATACTTATAAAATATTTGCAACTACATCGATGTATCATTTGACATAATAACAATTAATGATGATAATAATTATTATCGATATAAAACCAGCTTTTCTTTGAATATACAGTTATATTATTGATATTATGGGTTGATTATAATATATGTAAAATGTTTTTTTTGTAATTTTTTAATCACATTATTTTTATGTAATTGAAACTATACTTTATATGTGGAATTTAGTATTGTATTTCTTTGTAATCATATAATTTTGTTGAACTACTTTTTGATGATAAAACAATAATATCACCTTTACTTTTATTTATAACATTATTATTTGGAAGTGACATGAATATTAGTAATATTTTATATTTTTGGCAATATATAAAATTTTGGAGTCTGACATTTAAGATTATTTTCATCCATAAATTTATCTTAATACATATAATTGTTTTTCATATACATGTAACTCTAAACATCAAATTTAATTTTTTATTTTTAGAATTTATTATAAAATTATAAATTATAAAATAAAATTATAAAATAAATTTAGAAATCTGGAATTAATAATTACCTTTTGTCATATTACATTGATATATTTAATAACTTTTAAAAGTAAATTTTAAAATAATAATTTTTTAAACAAATTAAACAAATTATATAATCTATATAATTGTAATTAAACTTTATAATGCATATGAAATGCATACAAAAAGTATTATTAGAAAAAGATATAATCAAGTGATACTTATTAATTACGTCTAGTAAAAGATTTGATTAAGGTCTATTTTGTTACAATAATAAAAAATGATGTAATATTTTCCAAATAAAAAAAAAAAATTCTTGAAAATTTAATATACTGACTTAGAAAACATCAAATATTATATAATTACTATTTAAATGTTAATAGTTAAAATTTAAATTGACTTTGAATGATTTATTAATCTAAATAAAAAAATTTATATATAAAAAAAAACGTAAATTTTAAATGTAAATAATATATAATTAACTGAAAATAAGTCTAAATACTGAAAAAATGTCATTAAAAAAAAGATGAAATTTGAAAGTATAATCGAAATTTATATTTTGGCAATTTTCAGAAAAGATATTTGCAGTTGCATAAATATAAACGGAATAAAACTATTTATAGTATAAAAGTTAATACAAATAGAAATTTATAAGTATAATAAATTTGTTGAATTGTGTATATGTAGTCAAGTCCATCAATGATCGGGTGGGGCCTAACTAGGGCAGTTGCATGCAGGTATCGAAACAAAAACAAGTGATATCTGTCATGGGGGGGGGGGCATAAAGCAATTGAAATAGCCATTAGGGGCATGAATTTGTTGATTTCGAAGAAAAATTATAGAAATAACCGTCGAAAAAACCAGTGCAGTCTTGGAGAGAGAGAATTTGTTAATCTCAACAAGTTTTAACTCGAAAATTGAAATGAAATGGGAGGTAATATACTGGACGAAAAATAAATTTCGGTTATTATCTCTCGACCTATCACAAATGATCTGTGACAAAGTTAGAATCACCTGTAAATAAATTAACACAAAAAAAAAGTGGTAAATTTATTTCATCACAATACAACCAAAGAAAAATACGCTTGTTTTTAATTTAACAAGTGTGCACAAGAATACTCACACGGAAAATGTTGTGGGTGTATTCCGCAATTCACGGGAAATTATTTGTGCATTTATTACGCGTTGTTGTGCCCGAATAAAATTTGAATAAAAATTTTAAAAATATATTTTATTCCATTATAAATAATATTTTTCTAACAATTTTTATATTTCTTAAAAGGTATGAATATTATATTTTATGTATAATATACTTATTAATTATGGTTAAATTACAATCAATATTATCATGTATATTTTATATTATGTACAATATATTTATTATAATACAAAAAAATACAATACAAAAAAATTAATATTTATAATGTCCTATTTAAAAAATTAAAAAATTATAAAACAGTAAATTTTTTAATCTACAAGTGAGTTTAAAGGTTTAGTAAATATCATATAATATATATTTTTACTAATGTTTATAACGAAAAAACTGTATATTTAAAAGCTATTTTTAAAAAGAATAACGAATGAATATGAATTAAAAGTGTAATAAGTGTCCCATGTCTGTACATGGTATGTACATGGTTCATCCACGAAGTATTGAGTTTTTTTTTTCATTTTGCGACTATTAGTCGTAAAAATTTGGGAGGGGTCTTAAAATATTGACAAACTCTTTTCTCATTTGTTCTTTTTCTTTTCGATAATTAGGCGCGGCAGCATTTAACTTCGCGCGAAGAGTGCTTTTCAAATTTTTGACATGGCGTTCTGAATCGATTAGTCGAAAACCACTACGCGAGAATATTTTGTTCAAACAAAAAAAACAAAAATTCTTATCTTTTTTTTTGAAAGATGATTTATTGGTGGATTTATAAACATAAATTTAATTCAAAATTTAAAATTCTTCAAAATACTTTCCTCCTGCATCAACACATTTTGAAGGCGAGTTTTTCAAATTTTAAATGCATCTTCAATCCCTTCAGGTTTGATGTTTTTCAAAAATTTTCACATTTATAAATTTTTTTGCACTATATTGTATACTGTAGATCGCATTAAATTTAGTTTTTCCACGATTACTCTAATCATTAATCGACGGTTTGAATTTGAAATTTCTAACACATGCCAGATGTTCCTAGCCATTTGGAAAGCTTTTTGGGTGCCCAAATCGAGGTTCGTCGATGATTCTTTCTTGGCCTTCTTGAAAAGCTCTGGCTGACAATTATGTCCATACGCTTTTTGTTCAACATTTTATACGTTTCCACACTGTTATTTTTTAATTGCAAACAAAACATTATCGCATAATGCTGTTCGAGTAGTCGCTCCATCGTGCCGTGACAAAAAACTGAAAAACACCCTTCTTGCAAAGTAGAATCCAGCCGCTTCAAATTATTGAAAAAAAAAAAAAAAAAAAAAAAAAAAAGAACAAATGAGGAAAGAGTTTGTCAACATTTTAAGACCCCTCACAAATTTCTACGACCAATAGTCGCAAAATGAAAAAATAACTCGATACTTCATGGATGAACCTTGTATACGTTGAAAATAAAATTAAAGTATTCATCATAATATATATACATAATAATATTCACTTAAATTTGAAATAAGGAACATTTTTGATCAAATAAATTTTTATGAAAAACTTAGTTGTAGAGCTTTTTCTATTATAGAAATAATTGTGGTTTAAAAATTTGATTGAATAACATAAACATCCATAGATTATATCCACAGATGACCAAATAAAATATCTAACTGACCACGACTGATTTTCTACACGATAATATTAGTCATGAAATATTATGCTATAAAAAATATATCTTTAATTTTACTAATAGTAAAAATATTTTTAATTTTTGCTGAATTTAATTATAAGTATTAAAGAATAACATAAAGAAATTTGATTTTCAAGAAAAATAATCAATTTTTTATACGGATAAGTAACAATTATTAAAAATAAAAATAAAGAAACTCCTGTGAAACTATTTCATAATGATTGCGATTCAAATGGATAAAAAAACAGTGCAAAAGTTCGAAAAAAATGTTGTAAACAAAAAAGTATAAAATTCAAATTTCAATCGGATGGAGGCGTAGGTGGTTAGAATAATGTTTGTAATTACAGTGCATTTTAAATAACTAGTATGAGATTAGATAAAATCGTCGATTAGTTTAGGGCTACCTGAGTGATAGCGCTTTTCGGAGTGAGTGACACGCCGGTGAGGGCGGTGAGCACGTGGCTGCGCACGTCCATCGAAGTTGATACCACCCCCGCTACCTCCACTGCCGCTGCCGAAACGGGTCCTTTCGAAACCAAAGTTGCCGACGCCGCTCCCATTATTCTCGCCTGCACATGTGTTTTTCAGGACAGACAAAATCTTTGCTTAGGATTCGCTTTTATCGTTATTTTATTTTCATTCCATATCTTTTCATAAGTACGACTGTTACGCACAAAGGAATGCACTTGGTTATAAAGTTCATTTTCATTGAATAAAATTGAAATTTTTTCTTATACCTTTTTCCACCTTATAATTCTCATTTTATTCTCAAATAGGTTCGTGCATAGAATTACACATTTGTGCAAAATTTGTTTTAAAAAAAAAGTACCTTATTTATTATATTATTAACACTTCTAATATTTACAAATGTTGTTATTTTAATGATATTTATTATTATATTTTATCTCAATACAAAATACTATTTTTGAGTAAATAATCAAAATAATCCAATTGTTAATATTAAAAGTTAAAAATAAATTATACTTAATTTAAAACTCTTTAACGAATTAGTATGTTTAATAAAATTATTAAAAATAGTTCATTTCGTTTGTATTTTTGTACATATATACTCTGTACGTGACGTCTAGAGTTTTTTTTTGAAACCACTATTTATCGTAGCGATTTGAGAGAGCTCTTAAAATGTGGGTGAGGGGGAGTTTTTTTTTATTTCTTTTTTTTTATTTTTCAATCGTTGGAAACGGCAGAATTTGCATTCGCGCGAAGAATGTACTTCAATTTTGTGCATGGCATGATGGAGTGATTTGTGAAACCAGTGGAATTTGGTAAAAACACTGTAGAGATTTTTTTATGTTAAAAAAGATTTTTAAGGGTAACTATATGCATGTGTTAATAAATTCAGAGTATCATCGATTACCCGAACGTTTAAATAACGGTTTTAACTCAAAATTTTTTGTACACATTGGACGTTAGCATCAATTCGGGTTCTTTTTGAGCGCTGAGATCAGATATAATTAGTGACCTCTTAAAATTTTTATATGTTTTTTTCTAATTACAATTTATAAGTAATTTTATTCTTAACGAATTTTTTCAACATTTAAAAGTATTTGCAGTATTTTATGAAACCATAAACAAATTTTTACCGTATAAATCTCTTCCAACAGTTGCTCCATTATGCCGTATTACAAGATTGAAAAACACGCTTCACGCGAAAAAAAAATTGTGCCGTTTCTAATGATTAAAAAATAAAAAAAATTCCTCCGCATATTTTTCGAATTCACCGAAATTGCTACGATAAATAGCCACTTAAAAAAAAAAAAACTCGATATTTTATGGACAAACCACACATATTTTATTTGTAAATACCTCTATATTTATGTGCACATGCATATTCTTGTATAAAAATACATATTTATAATAATTGCTAAATTAATAATATTTTTGTAAATGAAAAAAAATTTTATATGAATTATTTTTATTATTTAATAAAAAAAAAATTTTAATTAGTAGAAACTATTTAAATAATATTTTAAAATGATAAATTCATTTTAAAACTAATAATTACATTCAGAAATACTTTTTAATTATTAAAAAAAAATTGATCATAAATATATTTCCTGTATAATTTTGTAACTAAATATTGTACTTAAATATTAACTATGGATTTTCATTTTTTAATCGTTTTGGTAGTTAAATTATATAACTTTAATGTATGATGCTCTACATAATATATATTTATATATAAATATATATTAATATATAAAATTATGATCAATAAAATCACATAATTTTTAAGCAAAAACGAGATGTAAGAAAACAGTCATATTAATTTTTAAAGAAGGTTAAGAAATTTATTATTATAAAACAGAAATCATAGATATAATTATATATATTCATAGTTTTCATTAAGTATATTTTATATCCACTATTTAAAATAGAATTACCAGTTTATTAAATACATGATGTATATTTAAAATATTTAAAAGTATATATGTTATATAAACAACAAAAATATATTAAATTTATTAAAGAATATATATCGTTTCAAGTGTCTGTTGATTTTCTATTAATGATAATTATATATTTTAGTGAAATAATACGTACTATTTATAAAAAATATTTTAATGATTAGTAATAATTCTTTTATTATAAAAAAAAACTATAGTTCAAGAAAATAATGTTTGTATTACATTGCTCATAAATTGTTTATATTCGATCAATCATTTTCTGTAATTAATAGAATATTAAATAATTTTTATATTGTCATAATTTATTAAGAATCCAGTATTTAAGATAAACTATATTTATAATTTGATTCTAAATAATTAAATTTTTTTAAATAATTTTAAAAGTTGATTATTTAAGTTGTTTTGTTAATTATTTAGTTAAGTTATTTCATTAATTATATGCAAACGTATTACATTAATGATTTCATTTATTATAAATTATATTTAATAACATTCGGAATAGATAATGTAAAAGTGAAAATCTTTGCGTAAAAAATTTAGAAAGTATATATCTTGGTTATATAATAAAAATATTTTTATCCCGACCAAGTATTTCTTTGCACCATAAACTATCAAATACTAAAAATTATGAAGTTTATAAGATATTTGACTAAATTTAAAATAAATATTAGAAATAAAAATTTTGTTTATATTATCAAAAAAGTATGATATTAAACACTGCATGCTATTATAAATTGTGTCATTTCTTCTTTTTTTTTTCTTTTAAATTTAAGAGGTCAATACTAAATGTAATCCTAACCTTGATTCGACAAAAAAGCGATTTACGTAATAATATTTGTGCAAGAACAAACGATGTAGTTATTACTAAAAATATAAGTGTTTCGCCCTCGTTGTATTACATAAAAATATTGTATGTAGATTGTAAGTAGAACAAAATAATGAACAAATAATCAAGTAAGTAGATAAATAGATAAATAAATTAATTAATTGATGGTTAAACAAATAAATATATACTCTTGTAAAACGAGGCTGTAAGTGGTCGATGAATGGGTGAAGCCTATTCTCCCTCTATTTTATTTATCAGAACAACACAATAGATTAATACGAGAAAAACTTCTATCATAGTTCAAGTAATTCTTATTGGATCTTAGCTCCGGTTCAGTCTGTGGCGTCACATCACGTCGCAACTTCAATTACGAGCATCATACAAGGTAAGTGGAATACTACGCTGCCCATTTGGAATTCATGCATTTTACCCAATACGTTACTCGTGTCGTAATATTGAACAGTTGCACAATAAAATTGTTGAAATAACCCCTCACTCCTTCAATCACGTAAGTGCATCTTTGTTGTGCTTACACTTTGTGAGCCATATTAGTCAATAATTAAATTTTCCATTGACGTGAGTGATGGTGATTTACTTTTTTCTCACCATTTCTATCTAATCTATTTTTTACAATTTGTAATAAAAAATGTACAAGCTAGTTTAATTTTGAAGGTATTTGTTTTAATAATAGACAAAAAGAGAAGATTTGATCAGTACAAATATAAACTTCCCAGAATGATTGGGACAATATAATCGCATCACATTTTCAGGCAAATTTATAGTGTTTAAAAAACAGAAAATAAAAAATAAAATATTATTATTACCTTAATGAATAACCAAACATATAGCAAGAATATTATATAATGTAAAAAAGGGAAAAGAACAAAGAATTAGAACAATAGAACATGATAAATATAAGAAAATAAAAAAGGTAGGGAAAGGAAATAAAGTAGGAGTAATAGAAATGGAGGAGAAAAAAAGAGAGATAAAAGATATCAGTTACATAAGAAGACCCGGAAGCTCACGATTTGCAGTTACGTGGCAGGTATGAGGGACTTGCACATATGCCGCATGCACCAAGTGCTTCTTGGCCGATGATTCGCTTTTTCTTTGTCTCTCCTTTTATATTAATGCGTGCAACAAGCGTGCCATTTTCTTTCATTTTCTCCCCTTTTTTGAATGCTATTTATAAATATTATAATTTAGTTTTCATGAAAACATTCTTATGAATATTTTGAATATGTTACACGTCACGTAATATATTTGCTTATTATAATGATTACTTGAAGCATTTAATTTCATTACTTAATCAATATCAACAAAATTTTATTAATATTTTCTCAAAGAGAATTAACATTTTTTACTGAATTCAAATTATTAGAAAATATTAATACATAACAAGCGAATTAAATACATGTCATCAATACTTTATGTTTATTGTTATAATAATTGCAATATGTTTAACAGTATTCATAACAGTGTTCCATAATTCAATTAAATTTCACTATATTTTATGGAAATGACAAAAATCCATGTTTCTACTAGTTTTCGAAGCTCGCGATACTCCCGTTACTTGATCGACGATACACAATTACACCTACAAATAGATAAATATCTAGGCATGATTTGCAGTTTTCCACCTTTGCTTAATTAAACCTTGAAATTCGAATAAAAAGAGCTATATCAACAACCTGAAATACGATGCATTTCTTGAGAGACTGCGCTGCAGCACCGTATTCTTGAAGACGAATCTTCCTTCGAGCTTGCGTGCATATTCATTAGGCTTACACCGAGAAAAGTCTGTTGGATTAACTTCGCAAACTTCTGAAAGTCTATCAAATCACGATATATTTCGTGCTTTTTCTGCGGTGAATGGTTCTAATTTTCTCTGCTCAACAGCCTAACACATATGCGCAGCTTGAGAGCCGAGCTACAGAAAGTAAAATAAAAAGTAATCACGATCACGAAAAATTGACTTTGAGCGTACACACTGGCAATGTGTATTGCAGGTAAGGCTGCAGCATCGTCAGGATGAGAAAAATCAGTGTATAGGTAAAGAGGAGGAAGGGGACGGGGGATAGGCCATCGCGCCTCGAAAGCGCCTTATGTAAAAGGCCTTGCCTCTCGCGACTCTTCCGAGTCTCTATGTGCAGTTACTCGCCAACGAGTATAAAGTCCGGTGTGGCTTTATGCATCATTGGCATACACGTACCAGTATGTATATGTGTTTGTGTTTGCTTGACTATGTGCGCCAACTTGAGGTGTAGGTGAGGCCACGCAGGAACAGGACTCCTTAGGGCATTCGCGTGCAAATCGCAACCTCAACTCATCGAGGAATGCGTGTACATGAACTCGCGCACCAGGGATGTATTTTCAAAATACGTCAACCAAGCTCGTTCGCCGCTTTTCCTTTTTGATCGGTCATAACTTTCATTACGCTCACCCATACACATGTGATATTACATGAAACCAGTATTGGGCGAGCGCATTCTCTGAGTCCAGTCGACGCATAATCGTTGCGATTTTAATTAGGGCTTCTTGTCTTGCGCTTGAGGTATTGAAATGATCTTGAGAAAGTTGTTCGATGCTGGAGGTCTAGTGCGACCGTGGGCTCTATGTTAGGAAATGAAATTCTTTGCCGAGAATTCGAAATGTTAAATATTTTTTCAGATAATGCACTCACGTAACTTGCTATGAAATTTGAATAAGTGCGAGGGAACTGTCTTATTGTATCCACTCAAGTTGTTAGAATTTGATCAAATTCAATTATGAATTACAATCTGAAAATCTGACTTCGATATTTACAAACTAAAAATCATAAAAGTACTTTGCTATTAATTTCAAATATTACCACTAGTAATAAATAAATCTTGATTATTCACTTGTTCTAGAACATTGTACGTATTACACATTTTTCACTGTATCGAAGGATGTAAAAAGACTAACAGTTCATCCGTTGAACTATGTGCATTTAAATTTTGCCTATAAAATCTTCTATATTATATACAAGCACCCTCTGATATTATTTGAAAGTAAAAATATATACTGTTGTATCTGTCGTAATGATTATAATATTTTATTATAATTAATTAAATTTATAATATTGATGGAAATAAATGTATGTATATATATATATAATATTTCATAATTAAACATAACAAGAAATAATTAGATATGGTACTATTGATTTACAATTAACCAATCAAAATTAAAATTTTTTTTTTTTAAAAGTGTACCTGAACAAACATATTTTCTTTAACGTAAAGAAAATACATAAAGATTCCAGACCTCGAATTTTTTAATTATACTTATTCCTTATAATTTACTTGATATATTTTTATAATGGTACTATCTAAAAATAAAATCAATTTTTTATACTTTCTAATTTAAACGACATTGCTCAATCTATTTATGTAAAAATTATTTGAAATTCAATTATTGTTGAAAATTAGGGATAAATTGAATACTTTATAAATTAAGATATTTACATCACTATTTTATTAATATGCATATAATAATTCTTACAACAACAACAATCGATAGTCTCGAATTTCGATGCTTTATGGTGTATTCAATTTTTAAATCCCCAATGTTCTAGTTATGCTCCGCAATTGTATTTCACTTGCATAGTAAAACATAATAATCTAATAAAAAAGAATTTAACATAGATAAAATAAAATAAAATATAATGAAGAAAAATTATCTAATATCGTTTTATTAAATTTACTTAGAGTACAAATGACACTTTCATATTTTCAATTTGAATAATTACTGCAACCATTTTTTAATCTAAAATAAAATATCTTATATTATAAACATTATTTAAAATAATTTTTAATTTCTATTAATTAATCAACACAGTTAAACAAATACAAATTGAAAATAAAATTTTATGTTTTTTATTTTTTTTTTTATTATTTATTAATTTTAGTTCTTTATTATTTAATATTAAATAAATTATAGCATCATTAAATCTTGTAAATTTATTTTATTGTTTAATGAAAATTTAATTGAGTATATTTTTTATTAAATATTACATATTAAAAATATAGTTATATTAATTATAGTTTTATTGTTAAATAGTAATAAAAAAATAAGAAAATTTATCTTGCCAAATGTTATTTTATTTTTACTCTACACATAAAAATTAAAGAACAATCAAAAAATTATTTTTAAAATATTATTTGGAAAGCGTCATTTGATTTAAAAGAAGCGTTTATTATTTTATCCATTATAAAACAAATAACAATTAAAAATAATGATTGAAAAAGAAAAAAAGAAAATACTCTTCAGAATAGAAAAATCTCCTTGGTATAACTGAATTTTTTTATAAGAACAATTAGATACTAGGGAGGGCACGTTTCCTTAAAGCTTTAAAAAAAAAGGAATGTAATGAATTCAAGTGTCAATTCACAGCAATCATTCCTCCTCTATCTCTATCCACTAAATCTGAACCGTGCTCACTGGTGGAAAAAGAAAACAATTCATGAACGGAATAAGAATTTACGGATTTCTCAACGTCAGTCTGCGTGACGCGCGTATCTGCCGTCAATGTCCTTTATCGCTAAAATGTGATAAATCTTGGCACAATGTATTTCAAAACGATATTCCCTCTACTTTACTTTAAAAAGTCTGTTTTTATTTTATTTTTATTTTTAATTGGTTATATGACATGTACAAACCTAAACATTTATAAAAATTATAAAAAAATCGATTTGTACAAGCACATTTTTTGATAAATATATGTTTACGAATTTGATGAAATATTCTGAAGTGATCGGATTAAATATTTTTTTCAAATTTAGAGTATTTTTTATGAAGAGAATTTTTAAGATATAAATATAATAATGGAGATAAATGACCGCTATAACAACATGCTCATATTATGCATTTTATATAAGATATATAATGCATAAAATAAAGAGAATAATTGATTGATTAATTGATATTAGATATAAATTTGTCGTAAGTGTTAAACGCGTGACTAACTATGTGTAAAAGCCAGTATTATAGCGTTTTTATTATTTCAAGAAGCTTTAAGGATAATAAATATGAAACGCGATGTCGCATTTCCAGGGAGAACGAACGTGTTACCCGGCAACCATATAACCATAACCACGATAACCCACAGAATGAGTTGCGTCGTGGCTCAAAGTGGCAGATGTTTCTCTATTTTTTATATATTTTTTTATATTTTATTATTTTTTATATTTTTTAAATTTTCGTTATTCAAACTTTTGCACAGCCAAAGATCAAATCGTAAAAACGGACTGCCATTGTTTTCCGAGAATTCAAACTCTTTCTCTATAAATCGGAACATGATTCTCATATATCAAATTCACATAAGCGCATGATTTTCAAAGCAGACCTCATGGAATGTTGCAAAAATAGCGTATAAAAATTTTACGTAATATCAGACACTCGATGATTGTTTTTTACTTCTTTATAGACACACAGGGAGGGAGATCGGCTCCGACGATGTGGGCCTACAATAACGTGCCGAATTAAGTGCTTATAATCCAAATCATCAATTTTGAGAGAATCAATTTTGACACGCGTCGGGAATTGTAATGCGGAATAAAATGTAATTAAAAAACTAAATAGGAAACAAGAAAATCGGCGTGCCTTCAGAACGCGTGTCGTCGTTGTACAACAACGAGACTTACATATAGCAATGGCAAAAACATATTTGATTGCAAGCAACACATGGAATGTCTTTAAAGTCAACACTCCTTCTGGTTATCCAATTTTTTAAAGCATTCTCTGACAAGATTAAGGGTATTCTTTTACAAATATATAAACATAGCCAATGCCAACGATTACATATGCAATGTTTCAATTATAATTTTTTTCAATTGCACAATTAAATAATTTGTTTACTGTATAATTCGAAAAAATACATAAAAATGAATATTTATTATAAATTCATATTACTATACTTGTTTGAATGAGTAAGTACGAAAAAGTTTTGATAGATTCTAAAACAACACCAGTATTTTTATTGAAAATTTTATGGTTTAATAATGGTACCGTTCATAGCGATGTTTAAAAATAGTTTAAAAGATATAAATACTTTAGTCATAAAAAAATTTTATAAATGATCAAATTGAAGATTGAATAAAAAAGGAGAATAATAAAAACAGTAGAAAAATATAACTAAAAGTAAATTTATTGTATTTATTATATTTTACTATGCTTTTCCTTAATTTTAATTATAATTCAACTGTAAATAATATAAACAACAATACATATCATTAATCAACGTGTAGCATCTTTTAAAACATATTAGACAATTAAAAACAAAAACTATACATAATTGAAATATTACAAAATTATAATTCAAAATACGACAATTCTTATAGCTAATTATTTTTCATAATTACAATGATTTATTCATGTGTAAATATATCTATTAATAAATAAATATTTAAAATAAATGAATAAAAATTAAAAATCATGCAATATTGTAAAAATAAAATTTAAATAAGTATATAATATTACTTTAGTTTTTTTTATTTGTTAAATTATTAAATCATTGATTTAATTGTTAGTTACCGCTGTAATAATATTTACATGGATATGTATTAATAAATAAAATTATAATAAATCTTCGTGAATTCTTCAATTATCCAGCAAACATTTTATAATACCTATTTTTATTCAATAATTATAAAGATCATGAAACAATTGTTTTTTTATTCAAAAATGTATTATACGATAATGAGTTAAAATTGAAATCAGCCGAAATTGCAATTAAGAAGTTAAATTTTCAGTAAATTTTAACTTAATGCGTAAAATATAATTTTAAATGAAATTATTCACCGAGATATTTTGAAGTGAGTCAGTTGTATATTAAGCTCTATTTTACCTTAAACATTTTTTCCTGGGTATTTTAAAAAAATTAAATTATTCTGTTGCTTAAATTGTAAAATGTATTGCTAGTTGTTTGTGTAATTGCACGAATAAACATTAAAATCAAACACAGATATTGTCAAACGTGTTAAAATGGTAAAAAACTGATTCAATCCCAATTTCACCAAGAGCCTTGTGACATTGCCAAGCAAATCATACTTGAAGTACTGCGATTGCAGAAACACTCCCAGCAGGGATTCAAGAAATGGAAAAAATGACAGAGAAAAATAAATACACACGCTAAAAATAAATTTTCAGATGTTCATAGTATTATACTATGCATCAGTCTGCGAGGCGCTTGTCTCGCAACGTAACAAATTAATAAAAAACCAATATCCTTTGGGCTTTTTTGCTTTGTGTAAGCTTATGCATGTGTGAACTATGTTGTGTTGTACACAACCCGTGTTCCCGGTCTTTTTCAAATAGCTTCGTCATTTTTCCCTCCACGGTTCCAAGTTCCAGAACTCATCAACCACGCATTTTTTAACTGCTCTATTAACTGCTGGCCTTCCATCGATACGTTTCTCAGACACTATTATTATATTCTTATTACCAACATCTTTGTCAATTTTGTTGTCGTTATTGTCATCATCGCCGTTATCGTTATTATTTTTTTTTTTTTTTTTTTTTGTAGTAAACAAAAATATGTAAGTGGCTTTATGCAACAATATACGTGAAACTATGTAAAATTATAATTTTCTGACACAAAGATGTGTGATTGCAAAAACACCTCACTTTTCCAAGCTCAAAAGCACGTAACAAATGTAAAATATAGTATCTATATCACTTTTACTTTAAACCTACTAATTAAAGTAATGAATAATGAATAACACACACTCACATATGTTAGCATACGATTCTTTCGTAGTACTTTTTGATATAATTTATAGATGAAATAATATATAAATATTTCATTTAAAATTTATTTGTTATAGAAGAAGCATAGAGAACTGTCCGCTTATAAACTTTTTTCATGTTTCCTTGAAATTATATAGTGTAGGAGTAATGTTACATATTGAAGGAAATTATTTTATAACTTATGTATGTGTACTGTAATCTTGACAAACTTTATTATTCACAATTCAATCTGTTCTTTTCAATTCTTCAATCTACTGTGTGCCGTTATTGTAATTGTTCATTTTTAACGATAAGCTCGGTATTATTTACAAAAAATGTCAAAAAAATTACTTTTTTAATTGACTTCATATTTTAAAGAAAATATTAACTTTATTTTATATAATATCTATACATTTTTTGTAAAAAATTATTTCATTATAATCTATTTAAACCTTTTCGTTTTTCTACTAATTCAAAAATTTGTGGATTTTTAAAAATACAAATTACTTTTATTTTCCTTGAAAAATATTTCAAATCTAATTTTCATAAAAAATTTAAATATTTATTGTTTGAAATACTATATAAATAAAAAAAATAATTACAATCTTCTTGGAAACTGAATTTTTGAACAAAATTTACACATTTAAGATTAAATTACTAAATAATCTTAAGTAACTTAATAATATTAGTAATTATACGAATTTATAAATTATTTCAGAAAAATATTTAATTTATGAAAAATAAATAAACATAATAATTAAAAATATTTTAAATAATATTAATTAATAAACATTTTACATACCAATAATTATATACCATATTGATTCATAAATAACATGATAATTTATTTTCATTTTTTGATGCAAATTTTTTTTTTTTTTTAATATAATTAATTTTAAAATAACTATATGAACAAAAGCATTAATTTGAACATTTTATTTATATTATTGGTAAATACATATTACTCTTAATATAGAAGAAAGCAAAAAAGTGTAAAAAAAATGAAACTCATAAAATAGACTAAGAATACAGTGTAAAGAAGTCATTGTTTTTTAAAGGAGTTATAAACAATGCTTAATTATAAAATTAAAAAAAAAAAAAAAAAAAAAAAAATTATAATAGTGAGAATGTAAGCCGCTGAAAAACTTACCAAGTTGTTTTGATGCATATTGTTGAATTAAACGCGTTCGTTTCTTCTCGTAACCTTTTTGCGTGATGTCTCCTGTAACGAAAAAGAAGTAATGATGATAAATAAAAATATAAACTATCGTTTAATATTTAATCTCTTAATATGATGTGTAAATGTTATCTCCCCAATTGTTTATTAAAATTAAATCAAATATTTAGTTTCTCCTTTTTCTGTTTTTAATCTACATAATATACTTAATATATATATATATATATATTTAATACACTTAGAGGTATAATAATCCAATAAAATTATCCGAAAAAAAAGGTCGATTATTATTATTATTTTATGTATAAGATTTGTTTTATATCCTTATCTCATTAATATAATACAAAATAAAGTTATTAAAAATAAATATGAAATTGTTACTAGAAATGAATATTTTATTTTAAAAATATATTTAATAACTATTGGTGTTCATATTTTAAATATTACGTATATAGCTGTTATATTTTTCTGTCCTATCTATATCTCAAAAAATGAATTATTTAAATTTTGTTAAAATTTTATATATATGTTAAATTTAATAAAATATTAAAAATATAATGAAATTAATGAAATCTATTCATTGCAAATTACAATACGGAAATAAAAAATTATAGACATATTCAATTATAATTTTCCCATCAAGGACAAATTATTTATTCAAAAGTTTACAGATAAATATATATTGATGTTATAGAATATTTGATACTTATGTATAATACTAAAGAATATAATTTTTTTAATATCATATATATTAAAACTTTTTATAAAATATTTGTTAATAAAATTTTTTTTAAATACAGTTCATAGTATATAGCATATTTAAGTATTAAATATACCATAACACCAATAAATATATATAAAGTACAATATATATAAGATATTATAATATCATTTGTAAATTTATTATTTAGGTATTGCAGACAATTTTAGTTTATATTTTATAGACGATTATAATACTCAGTGATTAGCATATAAATTAAGTATACATTTAATTATTATAAATTTTGAAAATTCTTTAAAAAATTCTTTAATATAAAAATTGTGGATATATATCAACGTCGATACTATTGTATTATACACGTGTGGATTTCATCAAATTTATATATATATTCATGAAACTATATTTAAAATTTCTAAAAAAATGATCGAATAGTTCTATCACATTTTTGTACAAAATTCAAATTATTATTTATTAAAAAATTCAAAATATTAAAAACACATTGATAATACAATACGTTCGTCAATAAATATAGATAGAGGAAGCCTTTAACACAGTATTGATAACCTCATAAGAAAAAATCTTATATTTATGTATTTAGAAAATTTATAAGATTAATATATCATCATCATCATCATCATCATCATCATCATCATCATCATCATCATCATCATCATCATCATCATCATCATCATCATCATCATCATTATTATTATTATTATTATTATTACATTTTTATAATATTCCGGGAACTTAATAAAATGTGATCAACAACTGTTGACTTTTTACCAATTTTATAATCATTCTGAGATTTTCTGACGATTCTCTTTTAAACGAAATTAAAATAAGCCTTTTATTTTAATTAGAGTATATCAATATTGAAAAAAACATAAAAAATGATAAATATATATTGTTTATTGAAATAAAAATCTTATCATTTAAATTTTACAGAATTAACAAATTTTGGTATATAATACTTCATTTAAAATATTATAATTTTTAAAAGCTAATTTCAGAGTATTTGTTTTATTTAATTTAATAGATTTTGATTAAAATTTTAAAATATAAATTTTTTTTTGCAATTGTTAGTATTTAAAATTTCAAATAATTATCCTATAACATTTTATAAAATCAATAAGAAATATGTTCAACTTAAATAAAATTATTGAATCATAATTTAATTGAAGATCAATAGCAGTTCTACTTACTGCTGTATTATGTATTAAGATAATTTCATCATCGCTCAGTTGCTCTACAATATATAAAAGGTATAAGGAAAAGAAATTTTTTCTCTATATATTCTTGTTATCGAAATTAAAGGTATATTTTTAATCCTCTTTAACAGGATATGCGAAATATAAAGAAAATAATTCGATTCTTTATAGAAATAAGCATTCCCATTGTAAGAAATATAATAACAGATGCAAACAAAATGAAGTAATCTTTAAAACTACTTTACGTCTTTAATAGAATGTCTTTTATTGAATTTATAAATATAAAAATAAATTTTATTTATATTATCTTTCATAATATTCAATTTTTTCTTGTATTTACACTCATATTATATATAATATATAGTAGTATTTTTTCAACAACTTATTTTTAATTAATTTTCTCCAGTGACATAAAATCTACTAAATATATTAATGATTATTTTTTATTATTGTTGTAATAATATAATTTTTAAAAAGAGAAATTATTTAAGTGAAACTCAATAAAGGATAAATAAATAAGAAATGAAGTATTTAAAATAAAACCAAGTGAGAGAGAGAGAGAGAGAGAAAAATTATAAAAGAGAAACAATTGTAGATAATGAAATTTCAATGAGAATAATCCACTGTCGTCACGCACGGCGATTTCAAGGAAAAAAGAAAATATCTTACGATAAAGATAAATGTATAATTTAGGAAAATTGTAGATGTTCATCAAATGTAGACTCACCATCTAAGCGATTTTCATAAATTCGATGCTTTAGGCTCAAAAAGAAAAACAAAGTTTCGTAAAACACACGATTATGCAAAAACTTGCAAACCTTATGAAAATTTATGTATTCATAATGGCGAATATGTAAAAAACTATTTGTTTCTTAATTTATTCTCAATCTTATATTAAAAATTTTACAAAATATGACAATCGTTTTTATTGTTGAATAAGATATTTATAGAGTTATAATTAATTTAATCATACGTAACGGAAATTTCATAGTGTAATTTTTTATTCTATTATCTTAAGGTAACTGATGTTTTTTTTAACTACTCGTAACAACATAATCAAAATAAAAATTATTATAAAAACGCTACTTGTTATTTATTATTTACTATCATGGAATTATCTCCTTTAACTAATTTATGTAATGCATCAAATCACGAGTAATAAAAAAGATTATTGTTTATATAATAGATTTGTCCTAATAATTATATTCTAGTCACAATATTCGAATTAACACAATATAAATATATTAATTTATTTAAATTAATAGAATGTAAATATTTGTTGTGTTTTTGCAAATTGCGAATGTAGTTGTATATTATAAAAAACCTTCTTACTACATGGTCTTCTCCGTACGGAAGATCGTCTTCTTGTAAGATAAACTGGTTGTCCACGAATATTATTGCTACCTATTCCTGCACCTTTTCTCAATTGTGATCTTCTTCTTAGAGGACGTCTTCTCTGTCCAGGTCCTACCTCGTGTTGTCTGTAAGTGGCATACGACCTCTGTCCCTCAACTATCAGTACCACTGAGCAATTTCTTCTCTTGCTGGTTGTCTTGGTTTCAGTGACGTTTAAATTTAGTGCATCTTTCGCTTCCTTTTTATTACCACCAACAACCAATAAGACTCGTCTCTGCTCTACAGACTCGCTTTCACTTGATGACGTACAATCGTATCGTGAATTGTGTACCACATTTTCAGTACGGCTTCTCGAAACAAAACCTAAAAATTGACTGCTTGCGAAGAAATTATTTGTCATTGGCTTTA
The DNA here is from genome assembly GCA_018907245.1 of Eupristina koningsbergeri. Taxonomy (NCBI): domain Eukaryota; kingdom Metazoa; phylum Arthropoda; class Insecta; order Hymenoptera; family Agaonidae; genus Eupristina; species Eupristina koningsbergeri. The sequence continues at coordinate 848,140 of JACCHV010000045.1, forward strand.
TCGGTATTGATTTATCGATTCGATATTCTTCATAGAAAATTTTTTCCTCGTTGAAATCACTAATTTTTGGTTTCAAAGATACTAAACTGGTAGCACTTGATAATAAAGATGAAGAGTCTAGAGTAGACCCAGAATCTATTTTTCTAGGAATTTGCAAAGCTTGTGATTTTTCTTCAAAATCCCCTGATAACAGAAGTTTTTTGTCATCAAATTCATCAGAAAGATTTGAATCATTTGACCAATCGTTACTTCTAGCATCAACATTATCTCCATCCGATTTTCCATCTTCTTCAGGCAAACACCTAACTTCTCTCCAAACTCTACCATGTTGTCGATTTGATCTTCTTCTTTCGGGTGGTACAAACCAAATAGGATTATCAAGCCCTGAATCAGATTTACTTGTAGTAATTTTTCGTCTTCTAGAGATATAAGTTGGCCTTCGCCTACTACTCCCTACAGAACTTCTTCGAGATCTTCTAGCAGATGAAGCTGGAACAGCTGTACGTTCAAAATAACCTTCAGCGCTGACACTTGGAGCAGGTTTCATTGGTGATGTTCTCTTACGTCTCCTAAATAATCCATTTTTTGTAGTTAAAGCTGCTGTTCTTATATCAGTTGTCAATCTAGAGAAAGAAAGAGATAGACTGAATCCAGAAGCTTTAGTAGATGTATCTGTTTTCTTGGTAGCAGCATTTTCGGATGCCAAAACTGTCTTATTAATAATAATTTGTTCATTGCACTTATAAGTAATATTATCCTCAATTCTCTGATTTGAAAATTTAAGACAATAATTAGTTTTTTTTAAGATTTTTGAGGAATCCTTTGAAATATCTGAATGGATATTCACAGAAGTAATACCACCAGATTTATAGTCATTAGAAATATTTCTAACATTATAATCATCACCCGTCTGAACCAGTACATATTCTGCTTCATTTTTATGCTGTATTTTCGATTGTGATCTTGAAAAATGAGGAGATTTTTCAAGTTCTATCAAGATTGATGAAATTTTTCGATTATTGTCATTATCATTCGTTTTTTTAACAATTGGTACAATAACATTGCATTTATTAAATGGATGAGACTCCTGTGATGAACTATATATGTTTTCTCTGGAAAATTCTAAATTAGATTTTGAATTCCTTGAAGAATAAGAATCTATCCTGGATTTTTTATCTCTTGATAATAATGAAGAATCAATATCGTTTAACCATTGTCCATACACAATTGTACCTGCAGGGGTACCTTTCTTTTCTTTTTTTTCATCTTCATCATACTCTGCAGTTTCCTCATTAAGTCCAACAACTTTAATTTCATCATGACTGATTTTTTTTTCTTTTTTCTCATCCAAATCGAAATCTTCAGGTATATTATCATCACCTGGAACTTGAACAATTGTTGGACCTACAATATTTTTTGTTCTTGTATGTGAAGATACTTCAATTGTTAGCACTGAAGCAGGAATTGGATTTTCGAAAGAATCGTTAGATTTTTGAAATCTAGTACGTCTTTTACCACGATCTAGATAACTTTTTCGAATCGAGATACGCTTAAAAGACTCACTGCGCTCGAAGGATGGCTCGTCCCGGTCTTTTCTGCGGCCGACGAGCCTCCTGAGATTTTCAAACGAGAGCGTCCTCATCTGGTGTCGTCCAATCACAAAAATCGACTAATTAACATGGAATTACTTTAAATTATATACATCAAACATTACACTTGCCATGATTAAGTAGTTTGTATTTAACTGTTTTTTTTTTTAATTTATTATTTTTTAAGTAATCACAAATTAAAGTCTGATATTCCAATCACATCACAAATAAACTGTTAAAATATACACATAAATGATAATTGGATAAACTAAATAGATCATACAACAGCAGATAGGCTGTATATTTTCAATTTGCTTAGATTTATTCTACGTTTTTTCTCAATGATCTTGCAATATTATAAAAATGAAAAACATGTGATATTCCAATGATTCTTTTAAAAGAGATTTACCGATGTATCATTCAATCGGAGTGTAGTTGAAATGAATTGAATATAAGCTAAATTTCCATGAAGTTTAATAATGCTTAAACTGACCGATTAAAAATCTTAATTTTCAAATAAAGATAAAAAATTTTAACAAATAAAATACTAATTTACATGAATATTAATTTAAATTATTTATCAAAATAGTTTATTTTTATATAATAATATACACTCGTTTCACGCACTATGTTCATTCTTCAGACATAAAACTATTTGTTTGAATAAACTTGAATTACTCATTTCTATCTCTTTCTTCCTTACTATATCTTTACTAATTTCAAACAATTATTTCTCCTTTATCATGACATGCAATACAATTTTGTTTCCTAATCACCTAGGGACATTGTATAATTCTTGCTTCTGAACCAACATTTCATTATTTCTGTTCCTCTTCTTCATGCTGTTTTTATTTTTTACTTTTAATAATGAAAAACCATTAGTTTTTCATTTTTAAACAACAAACAATTTTGGAAAATATATTTTATTCATTTTAAGATTCATTCTTTGTTCATCTATATTCACTAATCATGAATATCATATTTTCCTAAATAATTCATAAAACATTTTATTTTATTTTATTTGCTCTAGTTGAATTTTCATTGTTTCTTTTTTGTAAAAAGAGATTTCCACGATTTAATTATCATCGAGCATGTGTATCTTAAAAGATTATTGAAAGGATGTTATTAAATTTTTATAGTACTGATATCTTTTTTATTTTTTCTATTTAAACTGAATTTTCATTTATGATGATAATGTAATCTGCAAGAGTAAACCCCAAATTATCTTTCTTTCACACAATTTTTTGAATTTCGAATTATGTAAACCGAACATTACTACTTTTTTTTTTTATATATGATATGTAATCTTTTTTTTGTTAATATTATATATATGAAAATCAGACGCTGAACATGTAAAAAAATACAACAGGTGTAAAAAATTTTTTTAATAGCACTAAATGATGCGTATTTTTAATTTTATAGTATGCCATAAACACACATCTTCACATACGTAATATTATTCCTTTTAATAATAGCATTCATTTAAAATCGAATAGAAATTAGTTTCTTTTTATTTTCAAGTGATTCCGAGGGAGTAGCTCGACATCCCAAAGAAAACTCTAACCTGGTGTACAAAGATTCTTTCACTACTTCACTTTCTTCGTTGTGTTCTCCCCTCCACTTATTCGCCCATGCAAAAAGAGTTTTTAAAACCTGTGAATATGTACATATCACATTGAGTCGCACAGACGTTTTACTTCTCGTTTTCAATTTCATTTGTTTTAATCTTTTATAACTCTATGTCCCCTCTCTCTCTCTCTCTCTCTCTCTCTCTCTCTCTCCCTGTTTCTCTGAATTTTTTCGATTAATCTAATAAAGAGTCAATGCGTAAATACATGGATTTTTTTATTTTTATGTTTTTTTTTGGTTTTTCATTAAGTAAACATACTTTTATTATTTTCTTACTCCTAATAATTGCATACCCAACAAAAAAATTTCCCTAATAAACTATATTTCTTAACACTGCACTAATTAAACTAAGATTACTATTCTTACATGTTTCGCACTTACTCTAATAGAGCATGCACTAGTTACACAAACGTAAGAAATAAAAAGAAAATTCCAGAGAAGATTCGATCGCAAAAGAGCAACAGAAAGGACAGAGCAAAGAGAATACTGCGCCGTGCCGCTCTCCAAGAGCACAATATCTTGGTAAAAGTTTTCCAGTCAGTTGCGTTGTTTCTAATTGTTTCTCTATATTTTACGCTATAGAAACTTATTTGTAGATTTTCCACGCAGAATCCATTACTTTAATCGAACAACTCATTTATCAAAGTTCTTTTGAAAAAGAAATGTTGATGATCTTGACTTCCTCATTAATACAGTCTATGACAATTGGTGATTCATTATAGTAAATATGTGAATTACGGTTAAACAAAATCTTCTTTAGATGATAATTAAAATTTTTTCTGCATTTCCTTTTCGAGTACTTGGTGACACAACAGCGATTCATCATAGACATTTGTCCTTTTGAGAAGTAAAAAATTTATTTCGTCTTAGTTAACAAAAATAAGCTTTCATCTTAAATCAATTAATAAACCTTGCCTAACAGTACATTATCAAAAAATAAAACGCCAGTCCACAGTGAGAACCACAATCTAAAAATCCAATTTATATGGTCGAAAATCAAAGATATAAATTAAGTTGAGTTTTAATTTTGATTCCGAGGAACAACATCCACTGGATAGTTGGGTCACACCTTCAGGTGAATAGCACCTCTCCCCTCCCGATCGCGGGTAAAATCTGCACTGGCATGCGTTCGCGGCTCTCGCGAACGAGACGCGGCACTCGACTGGTTGGTTGGTCTTTCGGTGGCTTTCCTATCCTTACCATGTACACCGACGTACGAGACTCGAGCCGCCGAAGAGTTAAGAGCCTGTGGAGAAGGCAGGCAACCGGGCGGCCCGCGGCAAATAAAAGTCGTGACACGGGAGTAAAGGAGCTCGCGTGTGAATAAGCCCGAGAGTAAGCGAGAGGGAAGTTGATAAAGAAGCAGGAGGGACGGGGAAAAAGAGAGAAGAGACAGAAAGAGGAGGAGAAGGAGAGAGAGAGAGAGAGAGAGAGAGAGAGAGAGAGAGAGAGAGAGAGCGCGGTGCATGGAGGAGTGGCGGCATGCCGTCCGTTCACTCTCGCTCAGCAAGCAAGTTTCTCTTCTCTGTCTTTAGCTCAGCATCCTACTCTCGCTCTCGTACTCCTGCCTGTTTCCTCCTCTCTCGCTTCATCTTTTTTTCTTTATTATATTTTCTGCTGCCCTTGTACTTCAGCTATTCCATCCTTCCTTCTTCGTACCGATTATGATACTCCTATTTCTCTTTTTCTACCTTTGCTTTTTAATATCTTCTTTTTGCTTTATACCCGACCTTACCTCCTAATCTTTTATTTCACCATGGTATATATATTTTTTTATTTATAATCATGTTTTTCTATATATAATAATATGTTTAGGACCTAAACATATTGTTATTTATAAAAAATAACTCAAAAATGAAATTGAAACTTAATAAAATATTTTTGCATAGTACATGTCTAAATTATATGCATTATATGTAATGCAGCTTATTAAATTAAAATATTATGCTTTTTTAAAAAAGGGATTATTATCATCAGTGAAGAAATTACCAATAAATATAAATCGCCAAAATTAATGAACCAATTTTTTATCATTTATTTCAATTGATTTTTTTATTATTAATCCACTTATTTACGTATTTTATCAGAAAATTTCTAAACAAGTTTAATTTACATAAAAATGTGTATTAAGACACGGCATTGGTCAATAAACTCCCACACATACATATTATACCAACTCTCCTTTCGTGTCCTTTCTTCCTATAACATCGCTTTTACGATACTTAAATTTTCCCCTTTCATTTCTTCGTATCTTAAACCTTTGTTCATATTCTCTTTCACTTTTATAGTGGTAATATTTCTTTAAAATATTTCTCTCCTATACTTATTTCTACGAATTTATCTATCTCTTTTCTGATGGTTTCTTGTCTGTCTTTGCATCTTTTCGTATTACTGTTTCTCTCACATCATCCTCGGGAATTGTACTTGTAAGAATTTCGTATTTCTCTTCATTTTCTACTTGTAACCTACATATACAATTTATTTTATGATATAGAAATAGGAAGAAGATAACGTTAGATTCAAAGTCTATTGGTTAATTTTTTAAAGGTATTTTTTTTCTTTGACATTAATAGTTTTTAAGTACATAAATTTTTTTTATTATATTTAAAATTGTTGGTGAATCATAAATTTCATAAGTACCTACAATATTTTTATTTATTTGTTTTTACATAATCATTTATACTCTTACAAAATTGTATTTTCTAAGAAATTAGAAAATATGCCTTAATAAATAATAGAAATTTAATTAAACTACATTTGTATTGAATATAATAAAATTTGATAATCTTTTTACATAAGCAATGATACTCTAATTGTAATGTAAATATAAAAAATTTCAAATCATTTTAAGGAGCAAACTTATTAATCACAGGAATTCTTCAAATAAATTAATAAATACACAAATCTAATTTATATTTATTTATAAAAATATTGAATGTTATTATTATATTAAAACAAGAAACAAAAATTAAAAAAAAAAAATTCAAAAGTGTAAAAAACAATTGAAAATGATCGAGACTTAAAAAGATATAATACGGTTTCTTCATTGCTCTGCTTATCAATCTTAAAATCCAATCTTAAAATATTTAATTATTTTTTAATTACTTTTAATCCTTGTATTATTTATTCGCGAATATTTCCGCTCCTCTTTTCGCATATGTAGCATTTATTTTCTTTCTCTTCATTTCTCTGGTTCATCCACTTAGCTAATATTCTTGATACCCACCTCCTGCATATCTTGTTTTCTCACTCATTGCTTCTTTTACACTATACGTCCTTCTTATTCCTTGTATATTCTGTTAAAAGATAAGTATATGTGTATGTTTAGTTACATTCCCTACATTCCTTAATACTTTTATTTGATATTTATTTTATTTTTTTTTAAATTATTTAAATTTCTTCTTTCTATTAACTCGAATGCATTGATTTGATATTTTGATTTAATTAGTTTTACTGTTTTTTCTAATTGATCATTCATAAATGTATACATATACACATATTTACAATTACGTTACTGTAGAATGTTATTAATCATTTTATTCAATATTATGAATGAATTCTATTTTCAATTATTTCTTAATCCATAAAAAAAAAGTTTATATTTCATAGAATATTATGAAACTTTGCATAATTATCAGTTTTTAATTTTTAATCAAGTGTTACAAATGTTAAATGTACAATTAAACTTATATTATTTTATTTGCAAAAATTAAAAATTTAAAAAATACAATAGATTTTAAAAAATTAAAGTTTTTAATTATTCGAATATTAATAATAATTATAATAATAATATTTTATTTTTTTATTATTTTATTGGTTTTTTATTTCTTAAATGACAGAATTTCATACTTGTATTTATTTTTTATTAATAACTATTTCTTGAATATGATGAAACTTAAATCAATTACATTGGTGATTTAAAATATTATACAAATTTTAATATATTAAAAAAAATTTTAAATATGCTATTGAGCATACACAATCTTAAATAAATAGTCTCATATCATAAAGGTAAAGTTTTATGAGTCATAAGTTTGTAACGTTACATGTAACGATATAAAATATTTTTTGTTATTTTCAATTACTTGATAATTAACGTATATGCTTAGTGGTATATGTTTGTTAATAATAAATATATCAAAATATTGAATTTTTTTTTCATATATATTTTGTCTAATGCATTTTATGGTTTTTAATATAATTTTAAGAATAATTTTTTTATTTTTTTAGGTTTGTAACGGTTGGAAATTTTTCTTGAAACTTCACCTCCTATTTGGGGCGGTTTATAAGGGTAAATAGATTTTTATTAATTTATTTAATCATTTAATCCATATGTAATATGCACTACGTTGTTTTTTTTCGAAAAATATTTATTTTTAAAAAACTTCAATTTCTGAGGACACTTGTAACGTTACAAACTTCAGACTCATAAAGTTTTCTTCTTTAAAGTAATATTATGCTTTTCAATTCTAACTTTGTGTTATAATTTTTTATCGTATGAAGTTTGATACATATCTAAATCAATTTTTAATAAATAAATAATTAAATTTTAATTTGATACTTTTTACCTTAAAAAATTAAATATTTTTATAATTTAAGTTCATCAAGTATATTATTTTAAATATAAATTTAATTTATATAAAAATAAAATGTTTAATTTATAGCAATAAATAATTTGAATAAATTTATATATTTTTTTTGGATTAAATTGAGATTTTTTATATTTATATTGTTAAAAGTTTTATCTATTTAAGAAAGCAAATTTAATATATATATACATGTTGCATCCACGAAGTATCGAGTTTTTTTTTTTTCATTTTCCGCCTATTCACCGTAGAAATTTGAAAAGTCTCTTAAAATGTCGACAAACTCTTTCCGCATTTGTCCCTTTTTTTTGTTTTTTTTGATAATTAGGTACAACAGTGGTTTTCCGCTAATCGCTTCAGCGCGCCGTGTCAAAAATTCGAAAAACACCCTTCGCACGAAGTTAAATCCTGTTGTACCTAATTATCAAAAAAAACAAAAAAAAGGGACAAATGCGGAAAAAGTTTGTCGACATTTTAAGACCTCTCTCGAATTTCTACGACGAATAGGCGAAAAATGAAAAAAAAAAAACTCGATACTTCGTGGATGCACCATGTATATATACTCTTAGATGTAAAATGTATGTTTATAGTATAAAATGATTTGATAAAGAGAAAAATTTGTCATAATGATTGACTAATGTTAGAATATGAAAAAACAATTTTATAATAGAAGAAATACAGTTTTATTTTAGAAGTATTTATAAATAATCAATTTTTAATTATAAAGGAAATTCTCATCGCTTTAGGCATCCTTACGTCATCTATAGCATTGTATTAATTATTTTATAGTACTAAAATAATACAATCTCACTTATTTAAGTTTTCGTGAATAATTACAACTTTTTTTAATAATATTATAAAATAATATTTTGCATTAAATAGTGAAAATACGCATGTATGTATATAGTGAAATTATTTTAATTAAACTTTTAAAAGAATTTCTATAATTAGAAACTTTATATTTTTATACGATAAGATAACTATTATAAAATTAAAAAATATATACATGTATATATTCAAAGCAGCTTAAAAAAATCAAGAACAAAAACAAAAATTATGCTAGCAATTGAAGTTTCGTGTAATACGTCTTCGTATAATATTATAAGTACTTAAAATTTCAATTCATTTTTATAACTAGTGCAAGAAACTGCTACTATTCAAATTAAATTGAAAATAGTAATTAAAATTAAAATTTATTATATATATATATATAACTTTTTATACTTTTTAAACATGATTTTGTAAAAAATGAAATATGTAATATACAGCACAGATTCATGAAAATTATAAAATAAACAATAATTTATTCTACAAAATTATTTAATTAATATACATTGAATACGTCTATTTTTATCAAAAATATTTATAAGTTCAAAAACAAAATTTAATCATCAACAATTTTTAATTACTGAAATAAAAGATAAAATCAAATCAATAAAAGGGAAATTCTTTTTAATAATTATCAGATAATATTAGCAATACCGTTTTAAAAAGTATAACCTTATATTTTTGTATTATTAATTATATAATTTGAAATACTTGAAAAACTTTCTAAAATAGCCGCTTTCTAATTGAAATAATATAAAATTGAAAGAATTCTAAAAAAAAATTTAATCTTAAAATTCTTTTAATACAGTTTTTGATAAATTAACTACCTTTCGATGAATTGCATCGAACTATAAGTCTTGGATGTGACACGTCAAATTAGCGAGAGGTTTTGATATAATCAGGAGCTATAACGACACCTTCAATAGATGATAAACTTGAGGCTTTTGGTAAAAGAACTTACTTAAAAATTCGGGACTTGATTCAATCAATACCTTATAAATAATCATAAAGTATAATAAATTCAATAACAATTATATAAATATCAAGGGGAAAGATGAGCTAGTAAATATATGTATATTTCAATATCTTTTGTTACTTCTTAAAAACATGTATCATAAAAAACTTTTATAAGAAAAATATCTTTATATATTATTTTTATATTTACAAATAAATTACCTTACCGCCTAATTGCTATTACACTTCAGATGAGAACTCTTTCTTTTTATTTCTCCTTGTCGATCAAGTGAAGAGAATCGTTGTTGGCATGTCTCCTATAGTTTTTTTCTAAATATTTTTTTGGAGGTGATCACCTTGTCTGGCTGATATGCACCGATAATAACGAGCTCATCCTTTACTCTTTGCTCTTTCTATTTTTTATTAATAACGCATACTTTTATTAGAAAAGTTGTAACGCATTTTTGAATTACCGAATACCATTCATAATTTAATATTATTTCGACTACTCGTTGTATACAGCAGCAGACCTGAACACCTTTGTTCAGAAAGGCCAGAAATATGCATGCGTACAATAAGGAAAACTAAATGATAAAATTTATTGATGCATCAATGAATACATTTTTCAGTTGCTACTCCAGCCGATTAAAATCACTTTGCTGACTTCTCGAGTTTACTTCCAGGAAGATCCTTTAGAGTGGAGATTCTCTCTCCACTCTCAATACCTCTTGCTCATTCTCTATTGATCCTTTCCTTATTTACATAACATATTCCGTTCTCACGAAATATTGCTACTATACGTTTTAACAGACTTTAGTGTAATGCAGAAATGCATTGACTAGCTACTGAACATTTGATTACTTCTATATTTAGTAATCTTTACATACATGTTTTCACATCATATTTATACATATATTCGAATGCAATCAGCAATAATTTTCGTTTAAGTTTCTTATGATTATCTATGTATTTTTTTACAGTTATAACTACTTAAATGTAGAGATATAAAAAATTTAAATTAAACAATGTTTGAAGAAAAATACTAACTATTAATTATATTATCTTAATTTACCAACCAAATAATGAATTCTTAAATGTAATGAAAAATGAAGAATTATTAAAATTTGCTGCTTTATATTCATTCAGAAACTTTTAAATATTTGAATATTAATTTAATGTATAAAAAAGTATATATTGCTACAATATATACGAATGTATATTAATATTAATAATTTTAAATATTTGTTGTATCAACATTTTGTGTTAATTTAATTTTAAAGTTTTATAATCCAAGATTAAATATAAAATAATAATTTTATAATAATAATAGAAATAATAGAAAAATAATATTTTATGTCCAACAAACTCTTCAACGATTCATTTTTAATATATTATTATACAAATTAAAAATGTATGATGTTAATAGATAGTTTTTCAATTCACCGTTCTGAAAATGTGGTAATAAGTCAAGTAATTATAATAAATTATTCAATGCTTAATGTTTTGAAGAACCTTAATATTGTTCTTTCCTGAATATCGAATTTATTATATCATAATTCATGACATGATAAATAAGTATTTATATCAAATTGATATTAATATTGTTAAAATTATTTAAATAATTTTATTTTTATCTTTTATATTTATAAAAATAAATCATTAAAACAATTTATAATAATTATAATATTTAAATAGTTTAAATTGTTGCTTATAATTTATATACGTGTAAAAACCTACTTTACATTAAATTATTAAATGAAAATCAAATTTCAATTTTTAAATAACAGAAACTTCACTCATAATTATAGTTACATAATTTTTCATCATATTTTAATTTAAAAAACAAAATTTTTATTATATTGTTCATATTATTTAAAGGTATTAAAGTTTTTTTTCAAGTTTCTTGTATTTAAATATGTTAAAAAATTAATTAATGAATTATTATTTCTATACTTTGATAACACAAACAAGAACCATTTAAATAAAATATAATAATAATCATAAAAGCTAATTTGAATTATTTAATATAATTTATTTATAATGAATAGTAAATAATATAATTAATCTCATTTTTTTACTTACAATTACTTTAAAAATTTTATGTGTGCTTCACTACTACAAATTTACGCCATCAATATTTTACTAACACCAAACATTTAAAGTAAATTTGAAAAAAAATTTTATAAATTATCAAGATTTTTCAAAGTAAAATTTTGGATATATTTTTCAACTTTAAGAATAAAAAAGAACAATAAGAATTGAGAGGAAAAATGAAACCAAGGTAACTTGAGGACGTTCGCTTAAGGAATGCACATGGCCTTGAATGATAAAAATTCCTAAATACGCAGATTTACAATTAATTTATTACCTTTTATAATATTATTATATTATATTTCTGAAATTTATTTATAAATTATTATTATTATTACTATTATTATTATAGTAAATACTAATTAATCAAACTAATTAATCATTTGCTTATTATATCACCTATTCCAATGTTTGTATGGTGCCATAATAATCAGCGCTAAGATGTTATTTCTTTTTCCATTTTTTTAAGATTTTTAAATTATATATATTGTTCATGTAAACTATATGTCACCGAACGCGAAAGTTTTGCAATCTATTTGATTAGAATATTGTTTACGAAATATTATTTCATTAAATAACGATTATTATATGTTTCACTGACCTAATAAATTTTCAATAATTTTACTTTTAGTTACTGTATGATAGTGTTTTTATTTTCTCTACATTTTTTTCATATTAAACTGTCGATATTAAGCTCAACGAAATGTTTCATGTAAAAAAAAAAAAAAAAACAGCCAGTAAAATATGCAATCAGATACAGAATGTTGAACAACAAAAAAGAAAGAGAAAACAAATAGTTTGATAATTGTTTAAAAACAATTTTATATTTATCAATTGGTAACATTATGCTACATGTAACATTACCTTTTATCCATGATCTTTTAATATTCATATATCAAGAAAAGTTGCATATCAAATTGAAGACATTCGGCTTAGTAGTGCTTATTTGAGTTTAATTTTTAAATTTCTTTCAACTGCTACTCACATAATCTTATTTCTCTCTTTCTCTCTCTCCCTCTCTCTCTCTTTCTCTCTCTTTCTCTCTCTCTCTCTCTCTCTCTCTCTCTTTGTCTTGAACACATAAAATATATTCATTAGAATTATACATTTTTTAAATACAAATTTAGATTTTTAATATTATTAACAATAAATAAATAATGCTTTATATATGTCATTGCAAATCTAAACCTGTAAAAAATATCAATGTCTTTACTTTTTATAGGTAGTAATAGAAAACACTTAGTATCAAAATGAATGTAAGATGAACATTTACGGTTCATTACATATACAAAAAGCCATTTTTACCTCTTTCTAATTAAAATACAGTAGCGACAATGCAGTCTTGCGTGAATCTACCGTATATATGCTGAGCTCCTTATCGTTTAAAAGTCACAGCAAAAGTAAAGTTTTAGAAGTAGTCAGAAAAAGAAAATTATTTCCAAACATACAATTTATTTACGTTTCGTTTACCACAATAAAATTGTATGCATATACTATATTAAACGAATGACCTGTTCTATAAACTATTTATCTATAAACTTTTTATCACTTGAACTATAAAGGTCCGGCACGTCTGTCCCGGGAAAAGCCCGTTATATTCGTAAACGTTGCTTCTGCTAGCTTATCATTTAATTCGTAATGACTTTCAGTAATTTTAATTTGTAATTAAGCTATTTCTTATATATAATATTTGTGGATGCTATAAATGAAATAGACATACCGCAGCTGGAAAATTATTTTACTAAATCATGTATTCGACGAATCGCGTTACCGCCTAGCCTGTATTACTATGCCAGAATTACCTCCATTCAATACGGTGGTACTTCTAAAAAAACCGATGTTCACAGGACTTGTATATATACTGTTAAGGAGACTTATTTGTTAATAACAAAGTTGTTCCGACACGAAATTGTTGACGTACGTATAGTCATTTTTTTCGCAATTAATGCTGAATTCAGATAAGCAATTGCTATGGTATAATTGTAAAAGATTTTTTATTATATTCAATAATTCGATGATTAGATTATATAACGTAAACGTATATGATTAGGAGTATATGTTTGTTAATAACAAATATGTCGAAATATTTGATTTTTTTTCATAAAAATTTTTTTTATGCATTTTATTGTCTCTAGTATAATTTGATTCATAATTATTTTCATTTTTTGTTTTTATTAATTGTTAATTTGTTTTTGAAATTTCACCGCCTGTTAGACGTGATTATAAGGATAAATTCGATATTTTTTCAAATTATTTGATAATTTTATAGATAAGTGATATATGTATACATTACATTATTTTAGTCGAAGATTTTTTTTTTAAAAATTCAATTTTTTATGACACTTTCAACATTAAAAACTTTAGACTTATGAAAAATTACATATATATATTATTTTCAGGACACAAAAAAATAAATATTTTACTTTCATTTTATAATGATACATACATTTTAACTTGGAATTATATACTTACAGCATGTAAAATATATTTTAATATATTTATTAGTACTTAAAATAATACTTGCTTAATATTTTTACATTTATTTTTCTATTTTTTACTTTATTCCTTTCATCAACTTCACTTTTTTCTTTATTGTATTTAATTCTGTCTTATCTATTTCATTCAATATATTTGAATATTATATCTTTTTATCTTTCTTTATCTTCCAATCTTTTCTTCTGTTTCTATATTATGACTCTTGATCATTTCATTATATCACATATATGTAAGCTTATTATTTTAAGTGACTAGAAATTAGACGAAATATCATCACGAAATTAAAATAATAAACTACAACCAAAATAATTCTAATAGAAGAAATAATTTGATAAAGTTTTAATAATTTTAATAGTAAAACTTTCAATATTAAATTATTAATTACTAAATTAAATTATTTAAATTTAGTATTATATTACTTATTAAAATGTAATTTGATAATTACTAGTTACTCGTCAGTGCGTCCTTTCACTATGTATGTACAATTTCTTCTTCTCTTTTATCGATATAAAATTAAATAGATAAATTCATCTAAAATATTTTTGCTGATTATTATGTAGTACAAATTTCGTAGTCTCTTGGATAGAATTTTTTGTTTTAATCACGAAACCGATAATTTTAAATTATAAATATTTATGTAATGAATTTACTTACTACAACTGTTTATTTATTTGAATGAATTTATGGGTAAAAAAAAAAAATATGAAATGAACTGCCTATACAGTATATATTAGATACACAATAAGTATTTAACTAATTTAAATGGGTCAAAAATGTTTTACTCATTAATTATATTTTAATATTTTATACACATAAAAATATAATATGAACGAAAGTAATAAGTATTTAAAGCCAAAAATGTTTACAAATACGTTATTGTAGTAAACAAAGTAAATAAGCTCCAAAAATTATGTTAATAATGGTCTGGAAAATTGAAAACATCTTTTTTACACAGATAAAAACACGCGTTTACACAATAGTACAAAAAAAAAAAAATAAAATAAAGTGAATAGAAGGAGAGATGTAACAGAAAATATAAAGTTCATAATCCAAATTGATTTCATAACCAAACGTTTTTTCTGAATGTTTATGGATTATACATTTATATTTACAATATATGCAATTATTAAAAAATAAAACTATTAATAAATTGTAATTTTTATTTATAAAATGTAATTCAGAAGAATTTTCAAATTAATAACTGATAAATAAAAAATCTTGAATATATTGTATTTGATTAAAAATTGGTTTTATTTATTAACAAAAAGCATTCACTATTTTTTTATTCGATAATATTCTCTTAAAAAAATAAATGTAAGAAAAATGAAATCATGTTTATTCACTGAGAGAGAACAAGGAATAAATAATAATTAAATAAAAGAATAAAATAAAGGAAATATAAATTCAACTTATTATTATTTTTTTTTTTTAAATATTCTAATATATAATTTATAAAACCATAATTATCTAAATATAAATGTGTTCTTAATAAAATTATTCTCAATATAAATAATCTTAAAAACGATATTAAAATTAAAATTTTTACACCATAGAAAATGTATTACATATCACTGATAAAATATAAATTCATTTACTTAATAACAGAAAGCTATAAATTGAAAAAATTATACTTTGATTTAGGTGCATAATGAAGAACATGAAAAAATTATCAATTATCAAATACAATATTATAATGATACTCAAAATTTACATTCATATTCACATTGTTAATTTACGTACAAATTATCATATGATTCTTTGTGTACGTTAAATAATATTATCAAATTTATTACAATTTGTCTTATATATTTTTCTCAAAATAAGTTAATAAAATTATATGATGTTACAATATCATTCAACTGTTTGTTGAAATTAAATTTTTATTCATTTTACAAACTCAAGAAAAGCATAATTTTACTTAAAGTATCATTAAAATAATATAGTAAAAAATTATTTTGATCCAATCATCAGAAAATTTTTATAATTATTATTTTTTAATTATTATAAATTATTAAAACTATAAATTATTATACGTGAAATATTTAAAATTTAAAAAATTATAAAAGTTTTAGATTTCTATTATTAAGAAAAGATAAAATTCACTATATTTATGGATTTGCTTACATTTTAATTACAATTTCAACAAAATGCTTTCACTTTTGAAAATAAAAAAAAATTTCATTTTGGAGACTTAACCCATTTTTTTATTTACTTTTTATTAATCGATACGTAAAACATTAATTTATTTCCTATTCAATGATTTTTTTTTAATAAAAAGAAAAAAGATACAAAAAAATGTAAAAAATTATTTTTTCTGACACGTTTTTTATTTCTTATATAAATAAATATACACATATATATATACATATATTATTGTTTATGCGTAATTATTAAAACTGTTGTATTTTTTTACTACATCAATTTTATTTACTACATCAAAAATTGAATTTATCAAACTTATGACAAAATAGGAAATAATCTGATTAATTATAAAACATACATAAGAAAAAAGATTACCATACAACGAGATGTATAATAATACTTTATTAAATAATAAAAGAAATGAAGAGATGGTATAATAAGTAAAAGGTAAAGATGATTAATGAAATACAAAGTTTTTAAAAATGATACAAGAAGGTTACGTAAAAGTTAGATATCAAAAGAGTTACATATCAAAATATGAAAGATCAATCGTATATAAAGAATGAAGCAAATCTAAAAAAGCTTGTAAGATTTTTGTATAACTTTATTTACAATATTTGTTATTAAAATATCATTTTATGATTTCATTAAATTGTTTAATCTTATTCGTTTTTTGAGACAATTTTTTTTTCTACATTACTACACTATTTGAGCATTACTATAGTCTATACTTTTATTTATAATTATTTTATTTTTTGGCTATGTAAAAAAGAAGTTGAGACACAGAAATATATGTAAATTAAAAAAAAAAAGATGTAACTAATAAGTATTAAGAAAAAATTTTAGAAAAATATATTATAATTACTTATAATAATAATACAATTTACTAATTTTATTTGATCTTCAATAATAATTTCATCAATATTATATAAATAAATCAATTTCATTACAATTTAATAATTAAAGTTTTTAGTTACATGTATAGTAACAAATTAATTTATATTAGGTCTCTAACAACAACAAAATATATATTTATTTGATACATTCATTCATTTATTTATTTTTTTTATTTATTTATTTATTTATAATTTATTCATTTATTCTTACAAAACAATAACCCACATTCACCATAAAATGTAATTTATTTTATAAAAATTCTGCATAAGCAAAAAAACCCTTATAATATAAATATAAAAGATAATGTAAATAGATAATATTTATTTGAAAGAAAATTTAACTGCTACGATAAAAATATGAAAAAAAAGAATTAATAACAAAAGATAATATTCGCAGATTTCTGATGATATTTTCATCTTTTTCAAAAATCTTGTAACTGGTCAAAAACAGACAAAATGAAAAGCACACCTGCTCATATCAACGGCATTTACTTATATTACTAATACAGATAACATGGAGATTAATAATTATCAGTAGCAAATTTATTAATAAAACTGTTAAGTTCATTTAACATTTGCATTGAAATACATACACTACATACATGCAAGTACTTAAGGACATAACTGCTTTGACTAAAGTTAAACAAACAATTAAAATAAAGATATAAATGAAATTATTCGATAACCTATTTTTATATAACCTATTTATCTTAAAAACAACTTAAAATTTAATTTTTCCGTTCTGATATTAAATTATTCGATTCGATATTAAAAATGATATCTAATAATGACATCGGAATTTAATGTATTATATTAATAAAAAAAAATTAATTGAATAATTAAAACAAAATAATAAAATTGTATCTTTCAGTAATAATCATTTTCTCTCTTATATTTATTAAAACGTAAAAGTAATAAAACTATATATATTACACTATTATACTATATATATTTTTTCAAAAAATATTTTTTTCTAATTGGAATATAAATATAATAGTTAATATTATATTATCAAATAATTAGTTGCAAATGACCATGTCATTATAAAATAAATCTTTCTTTGTTAAAATTTTTAATTATTTTAAATAAAACTTTAAAAAATTGCAAAAGTATGAAAATAATTTTATTTCCAATAAGTTTTCAAACTTAAATTTTATTTAATTTTTTTTTTTTATTTCGTATTATTTATTTTTCATATTTTATATTTGATCAAAAAGCTTATTTGGTAATATGTAAAAAATTAAAAAGCATTTAAAATGTAATAATTGTAAAAAATATATTAACAAATTTTGCACAAGATTCTGAAAAAGAGATGTGTAAATTTATCATTATTCAAAATTTATATATAATAACTGTCCAGAAGCAAAGAATTTCCATTAAATTTAATAAAATTTGTAATGCTTATGTTGGAATCTTTTTTCAATCTTAAAGTAATCATGTTACATTTTTTTATCTAAAAATTAAACTAATTCTAGGAAAGAATAATGTAATTAAAACTAAATATTTTTGTTTCAATAGGTCTCATATTTTAAAGATATTTTGAATAAACTAGGAAACATTAAATAAAAAAACTTGCAAACAATGTATTCTTTTGCAAAAAAGTATGTACATGTGTATGTATGAGTGTATGTTAAGTACGTGTATTGCAATTATAAAGTGATTATATACATTTTTTAATAAGATACTGTAAAAAAAAACAATTAAATGGACAACAATAAAAAGATGTTTCAAAAAGTATATTAACACTGAAATCTATAAATGATACATTACAGTATTAAACCCACACTTTCAAGTATAATTTTTATAATAGTATAATGAAAATATTATACATTTCACTTAATGCTAGTTCACCCTTTACTTGTGCTTTATTTACCGAAGATTTTCGAGTGACTTTTGTTCATGAATGTTTATGAAACAAATATTAATTATCAGTAAACAATAATCAAATGAATAGTAGATTCAAATGTTAAATTAAATAAGTTAACGAGTGTTAATAGTGAAAACGCAAAACTCTTCTTACTCATCTAGTGTATGTGTCAGTATTGCACTTGATCGAAGTAACAACATCCGTTTAAGAGAAAAATCTGATTTTTTCACTTAATCTCTATATTTACTGACATTGCTATTATCGAAAAACAAGGCATGCAACATATTTTATTATCATCCTTCTTGACATTTTTCTATTTTCCTTCGACTACGCACATACTTCGAACGAAACCGAGCTCGTGGGAAATTATCGATTACAACATGCCTCCCTCGCTCTCCCCCCTAGTCACACATCACCATCTCCATTTATTCTCCCTCAAGTGTGATGCACAAAGTGCGAAAAATTCTTCCTGGAGTAACGGAGAGCAGAAAACAAACAACGGCTTTTGCTGCGGCTCGCATGTGATGTACTGTCGTAACCCGTGTCAGCGAACGTTAGTTCCCCGATGTTGTTGCAAAACGGCATAACGACCAAACAGTGTGAGTCAGAGTTACTGTTGCCATCGTCACCGTCGCCGTCGCCGTCACCATCGTGCAGCAGCCGCGAGACGAAGAACAGAGACACATACGCGTGATGGATACAAGTACACGCACTCACATCCCGCCACACATATTCTTAAACATGCGAGATAAACTAAGCCACCGAGTCTGATGATAAGGAAAAAAGTGCCACCATAACTCGGTTGTTACGATGCTACATGAATCATTAAAAGCATGCTTGTTAAGAAAAGAGGAGTGTCCGAATTGCTTACCTTCCGAGAGTTCGAGGTCCAGCTCGGCGAGTTTCTCCCGGACATCCTCGGGAAGCTTGCCGAGATCGACGCTGAACTCGGTCATGTCTCGACGTCGTCGTCCTTCTCGTCGTCGGCGCCAGCGTCTCCACCACCTTGGTTATGTTGTGCAAAACGTTTGTTTCTAAGCCTCAGGTTTGAGAGTGGTGGCGGCGACAGCAGCTATTGCTGCTTTCCTCGACGAAGCGCAAGCACAGCTATATACACACAAACACGTTGTCGAGAGGGGGACCAGGAAGGGGATGGATGATGCACTCGGTGTAGCGCCCCACGCGCACACTAAGACATCATCTGTGAGAAGATATCCCTCCAACCCGACATAACCGCGCGATCACACTGCCGTTGATCGCGTTCGTTAAATCTTCGGCCCCTCGGATGACGGGGATAATAACAATAGTCTCTGCACAAAAACACACCTCTCTCCGTCTCCGTCGTCGTCTCACTTGCGCGCGCACTCTTCGTCACAGTTCGGCCATTTTACCGCCTACTGTTGACTGCCAGCCCTGCACAAGCGCAACTACCTTCTGGTGTCCATAGAATCGAGATAGCCGTCGTTGACTTGCTCGTCGTGCCTATAAACTTTTGCTTTCTCTCTTCCTCTGCCGGTGTCTCGCTCCCTCTTCCGAACAGGGGACTCGAGGGCGGGGGAGAAATAGCTATACACCAGTAATACTGCCACCGCTACTGACACTGTATTACATGACGGGTGTTTCTCACGAAATTACAGCCATGGACAATTTCAGCTGTTTAACTCGGGTGCAGACACATGTGGCAAAGTTTATTCCTCTGACTAAGCACCTTTTACGCTCTCTTTCATGCAAGTTGTATTTTTAATTTTAAAACACGCTACAAGCAAAAGAACATAGTTTAACAGGGAGCAAGTAAACATTTAAATCTTGATTATGAACTTAACCTCATTTCCATTTCCTCACTGTTAATTTTAATGTTTGGGTCGTCAATTATCGAGTGATTCATCATTCTCCGTCTCATTTTTTAAACCTTCACAAATTTTCATTCTTAAAAGTTGTAGAGTATAATTTTATAATCTAGCCTCATCGTTAACCAACTCCTCGGAACTTGTACTTGCAAGTTGAGATAAATAGATGATGAACTTATTTGATGTGTAAATGTAGCGCGCGTGCGCTCGCATTTTTATACACGTGTGTACGAGGAACTTGTGTTATAAGTTTTATACGCCAGAGAAATATTAAAGCTCGTCCGTATCAATCTTTGCAAAAATGCGACTGTGAAAACTGCACACGCGTTTTTACGCAGTTACCGTTTGCCGACAACAGAGTGCGCAAAACGACAATTAAATCAAAACATTTATTTCTTCAGACACCATATAAATAATTTTATATTATCTTACAGAAACATAATTTTATTTTACATTAATTATATTTTGAATATAAGTTCACTGTAATATTTATATTTATTAAATTAATCATTTATAGACCAATGTTATTATTTCATTCTTTGGTTTATTCATTTTACATTTATAGAAATTTAATTCGAGATTTAACTTAATTTTATCATTGTTTTGAAATCTTTATTTGTGTTTAAATAAATTGGAATTATTTAATAATGTAAACATTTTAATATCGTGAATTTTTTAATTTATACATTTTATTTTAGATCTCTTGATTATCTTTTTTTTTGCATTAGTCTATTAAAAAACGTAATACGAAAAATGAAATATCACAAATAATGTTACATTTAACATTTTTGCGCAATTTATGAAAAATTTAAAAACAAGAAACTTACATTCAATTAACTATAAAAAAAATACATGACGTACTCGAACTGTTAATATCTATCAATATTAAACTAAAGTTATTGTAGAACTTTAATTATATAAAACTATAAAATACATATTTTTTATAATTTAAATAAAACAAAACGATAATAGTACCAAAAAATAATATTTTTAATAAATATTAATATTTTATAAACAATTATATACACTTAATAAAATTAATATAAAATCTTTAAAAATTTTATATAAAAAATAAACAAAAAATTAAATATTTAAATGAACCGAATAATTTGCTAAATCAATGCAAATAGTTTTATTATTGCATAAATAATTTTGAATTTCATTTTATAAATACAAATCTTTTTTATTAAACTTAGCTAAATATATAGCTTAAGTTATTTTTAAATCAATATAAAAAAAGTAAAAAGAAAAATTAAAAATTTTACGGTACATAATATGAATAAAATTTATTGTAGTATTAGCAATTATATAAATATAATAATTAAAACAAAATAACAAAATAAATAAAATCTAAATTAGTAATGCGTAAGATACACTACAAATAGAACAATGATATTTATATTAATAAAAAGAAAAATATGAACTGAATTATATTGCGTTCAAGTAATATTCTTAGAATTATAAAACACGTGTGAAATAATAAGAGTTAAAATTTTAATCGATTCAAGTAATAATCATATTTAGTAGGTTCTTAGTATGAAAGGAGTCAGTATTCGATAAACAAAATGTCCACTTAACGGAGTTTGACTATTGGAAACCGAAAAATTATATTTTTATCAATAATTATAAAATTATACGTATCTTTATATTCAAATATAAATTAATTATACTGGTATAAAAAATATTCAAAGTAAAACAGAATTTCAAAAACTGACAAAGCTGACCTGTACCGAAGAGGAAACATATACAAAACTTAAAATTTCAGGTTAAAATATATTTCACTCGATTTACGAAAGTTGGACTTGCATTTTTAAAGAATAATTTTTTATTTGAAATTTTGTTATGATGTAATTTCAATTTTTGGATAATATAAAAAATTTTACGATAATGCAAAATATTCTCATAATATACATATTCATGTATAAACATTATTTATTTAATGTGTGTTTACATACAAAGATAAAAAAAAATAAATTTTTAATTTTTTTTTTTTAAATTTGGTTTTAGAATACATGTATTATGTTACATATATTACTATTATGTTATAGGATTTAAAAAATTTCTATAGACAATGGCAAAGGCATTACCAAGGGTTGAATTTGAAGAATATTATCGTGCATTAGAAACAGAAGATTCTGATTCTGAACTAGAATTCTATTCATCTATTGACAAAGCAACAAGAACTTGGTTAAATTCTTTGCATCAAATTTGGAATTTATGTAATTTAAAAATATTTAAATAAAAGTTTTTGAATTAATATTATTTAAACATAATTTATACAGTACAGTATATATTGATTACACAAAAATAATAACTAATTTTCAGGGAAAAAAAGTAATGCTGTGTCACGAACATTATGTGATTATTTTGTTACTGCACCAAATCCTTATTTAAGTACTTTAAGAATTTTAGTAAATACAAATCAGTTTTACCAAATAAAAATTAAGTCTTCTCTAGCTGTTACAGGTTTGTTAAATTTAGCATGTTTATAAAAAAAATTTTATAAAATATAATCATATGTGTAAAAATTATATAAAAAAAAACAATACTCATATTCTTTATTTGTTTTTTATATTTATATACATACATAATATGATAAATATAATATAATTTAAATTTATGATAAGAATATTGTAAACAATATATTAATTTTATTATTACAAATTTTTTATAGTAATTGAAGAATTTAAAAATTGGATTACTCCACATAAAGATGATTATAAACATTTTCTTAATGTTGACTTAAAAATTGCTGCATTTCGATTAGTAAGTAAACAAAAATGTTTACAATTTATGAAAATGGTATCAGATGTTTATGAGTTTATTGCAGATAATAAGTGCTTTATTCCTTTTATAAAGGTAATTTTGAAAATGTATCTTTTAATGTTATGTTTCTTTTCAAACATAATTGATTAATAAAAATTTTAATGTAGGATTTAATAAAAAATAAAAAATTTAAAGAAGCAGGGCAATTTACAGAAATGTTAAGACTTCAAAAATCATTTGATAATCCAGAAACATTGTTGTTACCTTTATTTTTACAAGATAAAATTAGTATTATAAAAGATTTTTTAAAAGATCATCCAGAAATTCAACGTACATATGTGATTTACTTGGATAACCTACTTGCTCCAGATAGTAACTCACAAAAAATTTTGGATGAATTTATAATGTATGTTTATTACAAAGATATATTCTATTTCAATTATTTAATTACATAATTTTACCATAACTATATTTCAGTAATAATGATATACCTGATGTAAAAATGGTAACTCTTCATCACAAGCCAATAGCTAAATTATTAGCTAGATTAGTAAAGTTTTATGATCTTCCACCTGAAACATGTCCATATTTGCTAATGAAAAGAGGTCAAGGAGCACTTCGATTTTTAATTTATAAACGTTATGTTGATGGAAGCTTAAGTAACTATCTATTCCAATATGTTAAAATTTATTTATAAAAATTAAAATTCTGAATCTGTTTGTTTATTTACTTATGTACATATTTATATTTTAAAAACTATTGTAAAGGGTAATACAATTCTTTTGGAAATACAGGTAGTGAAAGTTGGAGAGAAATGGTAAAAGAAGCAGTTGACAATGATTCACACTTACAAATAGAACTCATAGTATCTCTTGTAAATGCAAATGATAATATGGAAGCATTATATTTTGCCCAAACTTATAATATATCTAAAAAAGAATGGCCTTGGGTTTTAAAACGTTATTTCAATGGCATCCAAAATTGTAATATATTTTTTATTTCATATAATGTATATTATGGAAATTGAATTACTTAATTATTTTATTTAATGTCATATATTTTATGTATATTTATTTTTTAATATATAATAAAGATTTTAATTTTTTATATATTTAAATTGAAGCTGCTAACAGAGGTAATGAACGTGATTTAATAAATAATGACACATGGAATGATAATAAAAGCAACAATTTTTATACACTAAATTTACCACTAAAATGTATTCACATAATTGACAACTGTAAGTCTTTTAAAGACTTCTTAGATCATGCTTTAAAAAATACTAATATTGTTGGTATTGATTCTGAATGGAAACCAAGTTTTGGTAAAAAATTTCGAATATTTTTAAGTAGTTTTTTTATAGAATTTTCTTACCTAATTTACATTAAATTATTTTACAGGTGTTAAAAAGTCAGAATTAGCTTTAATACAAATTGCAACTATAACAAATGTATATATTTTTGATGTGAAAACATTAGGAAATAATGTACAAGATCTGTGGGCACTATTAAATATGCTTTTATTTAATAATAAAAATATTTTAAAATTGGGTATATTTTAAAATCTACCAAAATTCAAATATAATAATTAAATATATTGTTATTACTAAAAATTAAAAATATATTTAGCTTATTCATTTTTATTCTTTTTCTTAACTTATATTTTAGGTTTTGCTATTACTCAGGATATTAATGTAATACGAGCAAGTTTATCAGCTCTTTCAAATATTCGGACTTGTGGTGAGGACTATTTGGATTTAAGTCATTTATGGAAACAATTATTAAAAGAAGAGCGTTTTGTATTTCCTTACAAAGGCGATGAATACTTTACAAATGAAAATTTAAGCAAACTAGTGGAACTTTGTTTAGGATTAAAATTAAATAAATCTGATCAATTTTCAAATTGGGAGCGTAGACCTCTGAGAGAAAGTCAAATTAAATATGCAGCTTTAGATGCTTATTGTTTATTAGAAATTTACAAAGCCTTACAAATACAATGTGATATTTTGGGAATTAATTTTGATAATGTGATTAATCATTTATATGATCCAGCTGCCAAACTTTCAATAGATCTTGAAGGACATAATTTTTTTGGAACAAGAACAAAAAACTCACATATAAATTTAAATAAGGTAGAAATAATATTTTTTATAATTTTGATTAATTAATTTAATTTTGTTTAATTATCTGAAAACCATCAAAAAATTAATTTTTTTAGATTTATTATTTTTGTAAAAAAATTTAATGAGATTGATATTATATTTTAAATTTTGTTAAATGACAATTATAATTAAATTATTTTTTACATTTATAAGTCTATATTCTATTTGATGTTAATTAATATTTTATTATTAACAGGTTCATGGTAGCAGCTATTGAGGTTCCTAAAACTTTTTCTATCTGTATGTTTTTTGTAAAGCTTAAATAATGTTATCATAAGTACTTTTTTTTACTATGAAGTATTTAATATGTAAATAGACATATTAGAAATTATGTATAAGATGGAATATAAATGTTTACATTTTTCTTCTATAAAACAAATACTTATTAAAATAACGTATTGAATTTTCTACCATCTTCAATTATTTATTAACAATTAGTGCATTAGTACTTACTAAAAATCTGTAACTCAAGATAATTTAAAATTTTTCCAAATAGATTAAAAAAACTAAATATATTTATTGTAAGTAATTAAATTAAAATAAAAAATAGTTGAATATTGTTCTATCATATTATATAATTATGTATTCATTATATTTCATTTGTATTTGGAAATTTCTTAAAACTATAGTAGTCCTTATTCACATAAATATGTATCATACATTATTTCCTAAATAAATGTTTAAATTCACTGTACATTTTATTATATATATTCACGTCAATTTCAATATTTGATAGGATGATCAATATTTAAAACATATTTCAAATTATTTATTTATAAATTAATTTATCATGTATTGAGTTGAAATCGTATTTACATCTTTTATTAAATATTTTAATATTTTATATTTGAAAAATATAAATATATTAAAATTTAAGAACTTTCCTTATATACAGTGATGTATTTAATCTATTTATTTGATCAAATTAATATCTAATAATATTAAAGAAATGAATTTGAATAGTTCTTATGTAATTAAATTAATTAAAAGTAGTATTTGGTATTGTAATTATTTTTAAATAAAACATTTGATAAGTATTAATTCAATTTTTAGTTTAATTATTAAATTTAATAATAATATTTTTTATTAAAATACATAATATTAAGAAAAGGATAAAGTAGATAATTTTTAAATATATTTTAATTGCAACAAAGTAAGTTTTTTAGAATATTATTTTTGTAAAATGTATCTTTACATCTGACTAATAAATAAATATTTTTCAAATAATTTTTATTAATATAATCCACTATTGGATTAGTAATAAAATTTTTGTAAAATATTTTCAATTTATTTATATTACAATATTTTATAATTTCAAAGTATCATTTTATTTTTGATAAGTTAGTAGTATTGATGAAAAATATTGATACAAATTAAAAATGATGTTCTTTAAGAGCATATTTCATTAAGTTATTATGTTTACATTTACTCCTGTTTTTTGTTTACGTTTAAAAAAATATCTGTTTTTTGTTTGAATTGTCTTGGTCCTATGATTTCTTTTACTTCTTCATATGTTAGCGATTCTTTTTTCATAAGGGCTTCAGCAAGCTATAAAATTAAATGAAAAAAAAAAAATTTTTTTTAATTTATATATATGTAAACACATACATACATAGAGAGAAATCACATATGTAAGCCTATTGATACTGAAGTAAGAAGTTTTACTCCATTATTATTAGTTGTGCACTGTACATGACTCCCTATTTTTGATGTCTTGTAATATGGAGGCATACTTATGAAAATAATTATAAGCTTTAAAAAATGTAGGCGTTTCATCAAGTCTATTAAAGGAGACTTCTCAGTAAATCTGGATGAAATGCTTTGTTAAATACAAACCCACAAAAACAGTTATTTCACTTTTTAAAACAGTTATTAATTTATAATTTATTTTAGAATAATTACTTTTCAAAAAAATAAAATGAAAAATTTAAATCAAATTTTAAAATTTATAAAATATAACAAATTCAATCATCTTTGTAAAATCTATGATAGTTAACTAATTTTGTTTAAATACTGCAATTTCATCTTCTACTCTTAATTATAAGAATTATTAAAGACCAAATGATATTTTATGATCTAAAAACATGTTGCATTCATTTCATCCTTGTAAATAATTTTCTAAATTTATAAAATTATCTTTAAAAAATATATTTTTTATTTTTAAGAAAATATAATTTAAAAGAATGAAATATCATTTGGTAATAAAAGAAAAAATAAAAGTTTAAATAATAATTTACAGATTTAGTTATACAAGTATTAAAACATTACTTAAAATATCTTGATGTATTAAATAGAAATATAAATTATACAAATCATTATAAAAATTTAGGATACATAAAGTATAAGAATTATAAGAATATTAGGATACATAAGTATAAGTTTGTTAATTTTAATTTATTAATTATTAAACATTTAACTTTCATTAATAGTTGAAAACCATTAAATTTATTTAATATATTAATATGCTTAAAAATTATAAAGCTTAATTCAATAAATATATTAAAGGAAAAAATTATTATTATATTTTAGAATTCAAAAATTAAATACAAAATAGTTTAACATACCAATTTCAATTTCTCATAATTTGTCATCAATAATTTTTTAGTTCTTTCATGCATTCTATTAACCAATAATCTTACTTCTTGATCGATTAAATTACCTAACGATTTGCTATGGAATTTAGTGCTCTGAAAAAATCATGTGGTAAAATAAAACTTCTATCATTATTAAAATAAATATTAAAATAATAAATTTTATAATAAATTTCTTGATTTACAAAAATAAGTTTAGGTAATATGTTTTATTTCATACAATAAATCAATTGAAGATATGTTACCATAAATTTTTACTATAGGATCTCTTAAATTATCGATTTATACGTGCATTTTAAATATAACAGAATAGTGTATTTTAGAAAAAATTATAATATTTAGTTTTTTTATCATAGTAAAATATAATATGAATTCAATTATTTTAATGTTAATAATATTGTTTAAGCGTACAATATTTGTATTTTTAAATTACAAAAGGAGATTTCTTAAACTTTTAAATACAAAATTATGTATTTTAAAGAATATTAGAAAATTAAATTATTAAATTTATTTTATTAATAAAAATTTTTTTGATAAAATAATGATTAAATAAGTATAAGTTAAAATTTAAATAAAATATATATTTTTAATTTATTTTAAGGAATAATTATTAATTTACATTTTTTCAAATTTTTATTTTTCATTGCAATTAAAAATAAAGATTATTATGTAAAATCTAGTTCAAATGTAAATTCTTATTACGGCATAGAAATTTATAATTTTTAAAAGTGTATTATTTACAATATATAACTTTAAATTGTATAAAAAACTTTTATAATTATTCAATAACAATGTCAAAAAAAGAAGAAAATACACAAAAGAAATTAATATAAAGAAAATGCTATATTTACTATATAAATTATGTACTTTAAAAAATAAATATATAAATTATGACTTACACCGGACACTTGATCATCCGTGAACGCTATCAATCCAACTGATTTGTTCATACCCATTTGTCTCACCAACATATACGCTGTTTTCGTGACATCTTCCAAATCGTCTTGTGCACTTGTAGAATCTACATTCATGGCGAGATTCTCAGCCACCCTACCAGCTAAACTAAAACATATCCAATCCTCTATTTGCTGTTGAGAATTAATTTTTCGTTCAACCCTTTCCTTAAATTTAGAAGTGCGTAATTTATTATTTGTTCTTTGTACAATTGAAACTTTGTATAGATCATCCAAGGATTCGAGTAGCCAATTGACAAGAGCATGTCCGGCCTCGTGAAAAGCTAAAATACGTTTTTCATGTTCTAAAATGTTACTATTAATCTTTTCTGCACCAATTAGTATTCGTTCTATAGCCCATAGTAAATCTTCCAATTGTACTTTACTTTTTTTTAAACGAGCTGCACGTAAAGCAGCCTCATTACACATATTTGCAATGTCAGCACCTATGTATTAAAATTCATTATTTTTAACTGTCATTACTTTGTCCTAATTATTATTTTGCAAATTCAAAATTTATTTTTAATTGTATTATTTAATCGCATTTAATTTATTAAATTCATTAAATGTATTAGTTTGAATATTAATTCATTACTTAATTAGTATGAGAACTTATTCACTGGTATTAGCATATTTAAAAATTTAATTTTTATACATTCACTTATTACTTTTTAATTTATTCAAATTTGTCAATTGTAAATGTATCTCATAATGGAAATTTTTTGTAAAACCAAGCAATAGAGCACTTTTTAACCCATGAAAAGAGCAGTTAGTGATACATATCAAAATTATTAAAAAAAAAAAAAAATCGGTAGATTATTATTTCCTAAAATGTCACTCATGATATTCAGAAGATTTTTTTTTATTACCAATTTTAACGAAAAAATACATTTTTTTTTCTTTTTTTATTATAAAATGAAAAATCATAATCTTAATACTATACTGTCAATAGAAAATTTATAGCTAATAAAATTGCGAAGAAAATTCATTTTTATATAAATCTATTGGAAAATTAGTATCGGAAAAATTTTCCAAAAACCGGAAAATTTTAAATTAATAAGAAATTTGAAACATTGTCATTTTTTAATTTAAAGAACTCTAGTTTTGGGAAATTAGAGAAATTAATATGTACTTTATTTGTGCAAAATTTTAACTAGATTGGATTATTAATTTTTTTGTAATACTAATGTTAATTAAATTATACGAAAATTTACGAAACTTTCCAGCTGAATGATTTTAGTTTTTTCAACAATTTTACTAAATATAATAGTATATTATATAATAAATATAATACAATAAATCTTGCAAATCATGGTTTTCTTTATATAATCATGTACTTTCTAAACTTTATATAGTTTACAAATATAAGATTATAAATTATAATATAAATTTATAATACTTTTAATTTATTCCTAATCAAAGCTTAAAAATTTTTTTTTTCATTAATATTTATTTACATTAATTAAAAAAGAATCTTAATAAAATTTAATAATTTTTAAAATTTATAATCAATAAATTATGAAGATTATAATAATTTTGTTCATTTCAAATATAATTACAGCATAAAAATTAGTAATTAAAAAAATCTACCTGTATTGCCTGATGTCATAGATGCTAATTTTTTTGAATGTTCTGATGGTTTATGATCTAAGTTAAGTTTTTTAAGATGTAATTCAAAAATTTCTTCTCTTTCTTGAATATCTGGATAATCAATAAGAATATGTCGATCAAATCGACCTCGACGTAGAAGAGCTTTATCTAAAACCATGCCTCTATTTGTAGAAGCCAAAACAATTACATCTTGTTTAGTTTCCATTCCATCCATTTCTGTTAAAAGTTGATTTAATGTTTGCTCACTTTCATCAGTTGATCTACTATTATTACCATCTAAGCGTTTCCTACCAATAGTATCTATTTCATCTATGTATATTATACTAGGAGCACTATAACAATTACAAATTTTTAATAAAATTTAATTAAAAATCTTTAAATTATTATTGTACCGTTTTTTTGCTTCATTAAATAAGTGTCGAATTCGAGCTGCACCAAGTCCACCAATTATTTCAGTAAATTCTGAGCCATTCATTGATAAAAAAGGAACATTTGCTTCAGTTGCAACAGCTTTTGCTAGAAGAGTTTTTCCACATCCCGGTGGCCCTAATAGTAAAGTTCCTAGAACAATTATAATTATCATAATTTGTTATTTTTTAAATGTTTTTAAAGATGTTTATCAAAAATTTAAATTCACCTTTTGGTAGTTTAGCTCCAAGAATTTTATAATGTTCAGGTCTTTTTAAATAATCTACAAATTCCATTATTTCAATTTTAGCTTCGCGTAATCCAGCTACATCTGTAAATTTAACACCTTTGCCTTTTCCAGTTAAAGGATCAACTAAAGTGAATTTTGCTTGTGACATGTGACCAAAGAATTTAGAAGATATTTTACTCATGTCAGGCATTTGCTTTTTAATAATCCAAATCATAACCATTGATAATAATAGTAATAAAAGAAAATAATCTGAAACTGCTGGTCTATAATATACAACTGAAACTCCAGAACCTGTAAATAATATGAATTAAAATGAATAATATGAGGAAATTTAATTTTTTGAAACTTTTACTAACTTTTTTATAATGTTACTATATCATTGAAGTTTAAATTTCTAACAAAAATTTTATAAAAAAATTATTTTTAAAATTAACAGTTAATATTCTATAAATTTTAAATAAATTTATATTATTAAAAATTTAAGTTAATTTTTATTATTAATGTTCTAACCAGGCTTTATTCCTAAATTTCTTTCTGTTTCTCGTATTCGTTCTTCTAATTTTATTGCCTCAGGACTATTCATGATGAAATATTTAGTTCTAATTTTATGGCCTCTCAAAGTAGCACCAGAATGAACTTCAATTTTTACTTGATTAATATCGGGCATAATAACAATTTCTTTAACTTCTCCTTTTGAGAGTAATTGGTAAACAAATTCAGTCCATGAAATTTCTTGAGGCTTTAAAAAATTTATTAATATTTAAAAATGTTGTTATTATTAACTCAATATTAATTTAAATAAACAATATTAATATTAATAAAATTAATATTAATATTAAATAAATATAATTTATAATAAAAGAAAAATAAAAAACAAATTCAACTATTAAGTATGTTACATACCTATTTGATATATGTTTATAAAATCTTAATTTAATATTTTATGTGGTTAACCAAATTTTCATCAATAAAATCAAGTACTAATATATATTCCAGATATAAAGTATCATAATTATTTACACATAAATAAATTGGAACATGTTTATAAAAATTTTATATATTTTGAATTTATTTATATCATAATAAATTAAATATAATGCTTACATAATCCATTTGAAGCGTATTACTTAATTCATATTTTCTTAATTCTGATGAATATATATAACTCATTATAAATCCCACAGCTGTAGATAATATTGTACACATTGCAATTAATTTTAATCGAAAAATATTTTCCTCTTTTTTTTCATTGGTGCTTTTTTTTTTATTTGGATCATTAAATGAAGAATTATTTGAAACGTTTTGATTTTTTTCATTTAATTTTTTAGATTGAATACTAAAGTATCTGCAATGATCAAGTGTACATGTGTTTATCTTTTCGAATAAACTACGAACCAACATTGAATTTACTGCTTTGCAATCTACTTGGATATTTTTTAGTCTCTGAAATATTATTAATTAATAAATATTTAATTAAAATTTTATAATTAATAATTTATAAACGTACGTTTTGAGATACGCATCTAAAAATGTTAATGCGTTTTTGATTTAAGCATTGTTGAAAATTTTTAGTGTTACTTCCCAAGTGTCTATGTAAATAATACAAATATTTTACTTTATGATGAAACATGTTTCTATTGGACAATCTCCAAACATTCTGCATTTGTCTTTTATACAAATAATTAGAAATTAATTAAAATACAATTTTGAGGTTAGATATTTCAACGATGATTACATATTTTTGAACCTTACGTAGTTAAAAGTTTAAAAAAATTTTAAGTAATAACCATGTATGTTAACATTAATGATGAAAATATTTATAATAAGGGCACTGATGTTCTTATTTTCTATAACAAAACATATTCTTAATATTGAGTCCAATTATATCGTCTACAACAAAAAGTATTAAAGAATTGAGGTAAAGTAAATTTACTCGGTCGATCAGCTCTTCATTTATCATAAGAGTCCAAATTCGATAATCCTTTTGACACAGCTTTTTTCACATGTATTGATACTGTCAGTCTGATTATATTTTAATAATGTTATTTTTCAAATCTTCTTTAAAAAAATAGAAATGAATATAATACAATATACGTGATGTCCCATGAGAAAAATTTATATGCACTTTAACTGTACAAAATTTCACGTCTATTGGCTTATTCGTTTTATTAAAATACTATTTTTAATTAGATTATGCGAAAATTTACTAAGTTTAAATTGAAATTGAAGTTGAAAAAACTAAAATTGTATAATGCTTTCACCTAATTTTCAGTATTTTGCTAAAATAAATAAGCCGATAGACTTAAAGTTTTGTACAATTAAAGTGCATATAAATTACTCTAATTTCTTCAAACTTGAGTTTAAAATATTCAAAATAAATAACGAAATTAAAAATTTTTTAATTAATTTAAAAATTTTCCGGTTTTTTTAAAATTTTTTCGTTTTTAATTTATCAAGCGATTTATACAAATATTACTTTTCTTCATAATTTTATTAGTTATTAATGAGAAGAATACGAAAAAAGTGCATTTTTTTCGTTAAAATTGTTAATAAAAAAAAATTCTTTGAACATTTTTAGTAGGCATTTTAGAAAATAATAATCTACTGATTTTTTTACAGTTTTTCATTTATATTGTTAGCTGTTTTTCGTTCAAGATCTAAAAAGTGCTCTATTACGTAATATATGTATATATGTACATGCTTATGTACGTGTGTATTTATATGCATTAGTTACAATAGTATTATAAAACAATTATGTAATATATTTATATTTAATTATGATATAAGTTATGCTATTCAATATTATATTAAGTAGCAACCATACATCGAAAATAATATCAATTGATTGTGTAAACTGCAATTTATAATTATTGACAAAAACTTTTTGCTCCTTAAATAAAAAGAAAATTTATATATTTAAATGTCATTATATAGAGTTGATACAGATTATTCATTTGACATATATTTCTTATTGGTAGTTTTTCATCTCAATTAGACTGAATGATAAATATGGCAACTAAATTATGGCTAACATAGGTAAAAATTATAAATTTTATATACATGTAAAAATTTATGTATACATTATAAACATATACAAAATTTGAATCATTTTTTAATTTAAATTTTATTGCTTGAATTAATAACAGTTTTTATTTTCAATGGACTAAAATCACTATTAACTCTTTTTATTTTTACAATATTTTTATAGTTAAAAAGAAAAATTATATTTAAAAAATGTTTATCTATATATAGTTTTGATAACATATTAGTTAATTCGTGGAATTTGAACCTTAATAATATTTTTAAACATTATAAATCAAGTATAATTCATTTTTAAAATCATACTCAATGCATTATATGTCAAGCTTAATTTTAAATACTTCATTAAGATTGTTTGATTCGATATTAATGGAATAAATATTGAAATGAAAATTTATTTATCTATAATATGATAATATTAAAGCCTTAACATCATAGTTAAAGTTCTAGTAAATTTATGTTAATTAGTAGAACATTGAGAACGTCTAATAATTAATAATTTTTTTAACTTATAATTTAAAATGTAATAATAAATTTACGATCTGATGAATTTTCAAAATATATTTTTACTACTAGTAATAAATAAAATTTATCATTGCCAAAAAAACAAAATTAAGAAGGACAACAGGACTAGGAATTACAAAAAGTATATACAAAAGAAGATAGATAGATAGATAGAGAGATAGATAGATAGATAGATAGAGAGAGAGAGAGAGAGAGAGAGAGAGAGGCAGAATGCGATAGAAGTGTAAATATTTTTACCCCATCTGGTTAACTATACTTTATTATTCTATCTCACGTACATGTCTTTTTTCACAGAAATACAAATGTACATATGTGCATGTACGCATAGGATGGACGTCGGGACTATACCATTGCCAGAATATAAGTTTTAAGGCGTGTTTTGATAGCGTCAGGGCGTGTCAGCCTGGGGCGTCCTACCTAATGGATGCCTCTGGTTCTAGTTTCTCTTCATCCCTCTTTCACTCGCTCCATCTCTTATTCTCTTCTTCTTTCACCCTTTCTCTCTCTTTCTCTGTCTCTCTCTCTCTCTCTCTCTCGTTCTCTCTCCCTTTCTCTTTCCATCTTTCTCTTAGTTATAATTTTGAGTTATAATTTTGAATATACTTTACGCGTTTTTAAATAATTTGTGAATTACATTATTTCAAAAAGTAAAACAGCATTATCTTTTCATATCTTTCATACCATCTCCGCAATACTATATTCGCGTTATTATTGTTTCATGTATTATATTCTGTTTATACACATTTTTCTCGAACCAAGAGAAGAAGTACAGTATTTTTAACGAAAAAAACGTTGAATAAACTTTAAACTTTAAACTGTTTTGCATTCGACTTTTCTATTTAATATTCCAATAACATTTTTAAATTTGTAAATAGTACATATTTGTTTTTAAGTACACATGTGTATATATATATACATATAAATTTCATATAAAAGATAATGTAATAAGTAAAAATTTATATATTTTGTAATTATTTTATGTCATTATATATATATTTATTTGACCAATATTAAAATATATTATATTACATATATATTAAACTTTAAATATATTCATATTATAAAAATATTTAAAACGTTTGAACACATTTTCAATATTTGTCCTATTTACACTTATTTAACTTTATATTTTTATTATCCAATCTAAATAATTTTAATGTTTCAATATATAATAATTTAACATATAAATATAAATATTTCAAAAAGAGTAATATATAATATACTAAAAAATTTTAACAAATAAAAATAAAAATATAAGTAATGCTCAATTATTAAAAATATTATAATTATAAAATAACTATTAAAACTATTCACACAAAAAAATACAAGTGAAAATTTACGTAAACAAGTAATATGTTTAACGAAAGTACATATAATCTATTTTTATTGTCAATTCTATTCGAATAATCTAAAAAATATACTAAATTATCGAAAAATATTATTAATTATTGAAATACATAATTTTCTAAAAACGATGTTAATTGCAGTTTTATTATTTTTAAAGTTATATATATTGCAAAAATATTTAAATTGTCTAATCAACAATCAAATGTTACTAGTTTACATTAAAAATATATTATTTAAATCAACAATTTAATTATATCTTATTTTTTGTTAATTCAAAATGAATTAAATTTATTTTAGGTAGCTGCTGAATGTTAAGTATTAAATAATGTATAAATATACATTTATTGCTTAAATATCAATTTTATAATAAAAACCTTTAAAACTCTGAATATTAAATATTATAAAATAATGATTAGGTACATTTAAAAATTTATACATCTATTTTTTTTTTTAACATTATGTGATTATTAATATGTGAAATGAATTAAAATAAATTTTATGGATCTTTTAGAAAAAACAAGTTTTTTGTACATCAATAAAATGTGTAACTCATAGCTTAAATATATTATTAAATTTTTGTTGGCTTTTAAATGTGTTTTTTACTTGCATTAAGTTATTAAAATATTTTTTTTATTGAATATTGTTTTTAACTGTTTCTTTGTCTCTAGTTTCAAAAGGCCTTCTGCTTCACTCTTTGTTTCATCCTTCTTTTTTTTATTTTAATTTTGTTGTTTTCTTTTGCTTTTTTTATTCAATCCAATTAAATAAAGCATGTTTCTACTAATTTATTTGAATAAACTATGTACCCGAGTGTTTAAGTTAATATCACAATCGTTTGTTATTAATTATTAATTTTTATCATAAATGTATACATGAATAGAATGTTGTATAAATTTATTTGAGCAGGAAGACATTCAGATATAAGTTAGAAACAAAATGAAGACTTATGAAACTATATTAAGTAAAAATTGAAAAGTTTAAAATAATGATGTTAACGAAATATTTTTCATAAGATAACTTTAACGTATTATATTATAATTTGTCACCCTTAAAATTCTTTGTTAGATTTAATTAATATTAATCCAAAATATTGTATTATTAAATACTTATTTCAATCTTTTTTATTTTATGACCTTTATGTTAGTATGTATACCCAATAATTTATAAACCCATTAATAACTGAAAGTTATACATGCTAGTAAAAGTTATTATTATATAACATATATTTTAATGAATGTTTAAAATTAATTACATAATGATAATTGTAAATGATTTTAATCACATTAATGTTAAAGGATCGATAAATAATTTTATAAATTTATTTTAACAAGATTTACAAAGTCAAATTGGTAAAAATATTAATATTATAATATAAAGACTATTATAATTTAAAATTATTTTCAACATATTATGTATACTATATCTTGTTTAAAATTAAATAATATATTATTAATAATACCTTTTTTTAATTAGAAATTAGTTGGAATTTTTATTGGTCTACTTTGGTTTATGATAAATTACTATTTTTCGAATTTGAATTTTATTAAGCATTATAATTTTTTATGAACTTTATATTAAATAAAATAAATATAATAATATATATACGAAAATATTTAACTATTAAATGTAATTAATACTTAAATATTTTTAAAATTACCAATACATTAATCATTTATTATTTATACTTTATGCTAAAATATCTTAAAGAAATAATTTTATTTTAATTATAAAATAATGGTTATCCATTTATATTTATTATATATTGTATAATATATACGCAAGAAAAATTTTAAAATAATTTCCATGCATTGAATTTACTCAATAAGCACTAATTAAGAATAATTATGGATATAATGAAAGAATAAGATTTAAAAAATATTTATTATTAGCTCGCTATTAAATCAAAAAATTTACAAAATACAATGTTTGAAATTTGTCAGAAAGAATGTGTTAAATGAAAAATAAAAGAAGCTGTAATAAACAAAAATTTAATGTAATTGTTAAAATCATAAAAGAAAGAAAGAAGAGATAAAAATCAAAGAGAGAAAAAGTGAAAGATAAGGAGAGAGGTAGAGAGAGAGAGAGAGAGAGAGAATGTAAGCCAGAAAAATCGTCTATTTTATTAAATAACAGAAAGTGTTGTGTTAGGTTTGTTAAAATAACCAAAACAATTCTATGCGCGTGCCGCATTAGGCGCGGAACTAGCCTTTCATTCATCAGTGATTAGTTTCCTTTCTTTCATTCATTTTTAGTTTAAACTGTTGGAATTTAAAACTTTAAAAGGCCTATTTATAAATAATATTTGTTAATTATTATTTACTTTAATATTCTCGGTCATTATTCGAGTACATTAATAATTTCAAAATTTGTTAAACATTAAAAAGAATTATTATATTTTAATTACATAATTAATTTTTCTAAATTATAAAAGTTATTAAGTGAACATTAAATTAAAGAATAATAAAAGTTTATAAAATAATTTTTTGCACGTTGAATCTATTAAAATAATAATATGTGTATCAGATGATCTGTAAAAGAGTTTTTAAAAATGGGTGTTAAGTAAGATTATTAAAGATAAAAATTTGTGAATTGGAAATATAATCATAATTTAGATAAAATTATCGAATGAACTAAAAATTTTTAACTGATATCTAAACTACATGTTCGATGTATTAAACATATTTTTAATAGAATTATAATATTGATAAGCAATTATTCGCTAGTAATTAATGAAATTCGATAATAATAATAAATAAATTAATATTATAAATTCTATACATAAGGGGAAAAAACCATTATTAAATCATATTTTTTATCTAGAAAAAATAGACAATTATATAAAAGTAGTACGTTGCAAAAATAAACTGAAATTTAGACGCTTACAGAAATAATATTGTTCTTACGCTTCAAAAAAATAGGATTACTTTCTAAAGTAATGACTTATAGACTTTTATTTTAAACTGTAGTTTGGATAGTAATATTGGCAGTTAAAAAATTCAATTTTATTTTTAATTATATACAAATCATATTGTACTTCTAAAATCTAAGCGTATAAATTAAATTTTTATTACATAATTTTTACTACATAATATTTTCAAAATTAATGATTTTGATCAAATCAATAATGGAACGTGTACCAATTAATAATGATAATTATATATTTTTATATATTAATATTTATTATTAAAATAAAATCATTTCATTTTAATATTACTATAATTTTATGGATTTAAAATCATCGATGAATCTAAAATTCATTTGAAAAAAATAGTTTTTTTACGTACCAATGTGTAAGATAAAACAACGAAATAATTTTTCTTATTTTTCTTTTAGATATACTTTATACTTCCTTCGCATATCTTGAATATTATGTTTTTCTTGTTTTATATCTTTCTCTCTTCCATATCTCTCTTACAAAATTTTGTATGCTGCTCATTCAAGAGAAGCACGATTGTTATTACAGATGCTGCATGCCATTTACCATATATTTCAGGCACAAAGACGAAGGAAAGACTGTTCGGGCAAAGAAAGGAAAAGAGAAAAAGAAAGAAGGTAACGAAATCTGCTTAGAATTGAAAAAATGATTTTTTCTTAACTTATACATGTAATTATGATACGCGATCATTGATTTAAGAAAGCTCTTCCTTAAAATTAATAATTACATTTAGCTTATCATAAAATTGCTTTAGCTATTGATTTATATATTGTTTTATAATTATTAGAATGAAAAAATGTATATCAAAATTTTCAATATAAATATCAAATCAAAAATGGAAAATAAAACAACACACTATTGCATTTTTATATTTTAAAGAAATTTACGAAAGAATCTTAAATATTCAAAAAGGATTACTTTTTTCCTTTAATGTATTACTGTGAATAACTCAAATTAACTTATAAAATTATATGTTTTTAACATGCTAATACTTGTAAAATAATTCTCATGTTAAAGTAAATATTATGAAAATCAACCGTATTTATATTTTATAATTTAATAAATATTTAAACACTTATTTGTTTTTTAAAATAAAACAAGAAATAACTCATTACTAAATTCATACTAATATATGTAATGTATTAATAATTATTAATACTATCCCTTCAATGTTTTAGTAATATATATTAATAATATTAATAATATATTATCTACGTATTTGAAAAATCAAGAAAATGAAAAATATAATACGAATAATATATAGTAAAATAATTTAATAGTATATAACGTGGTCTAATTAATAGCACCAATAAGAATTTTAAAACAGTTTATTAATAAAAAATATTTATTAATAAAATTTTATTTTAAAAAAATAAAGCAATAGTATTAAATAAAATTTGAAATAAGTCTTGCATTTATGTGGTATATGTACATGTATAAATAAAATATACTTTCTTTAATTTAAATTTTATAGTGTATCTTAATTTAGCTTTATTTATTTTTATATTCAATTATTTTGAAAATAAGTGACATAATAGAAATGGCATATTTAAAAACTATTATAAGAAAATAATTATTAATAAAATTAGTATTATTCTTATTTTCTTAAAATAAAAATCCAAATGAAATAAAAATATTGAAAAAAACTTGT
Organism: Eupristina koningsbergeri; assembly: GCA_018907245.1. NCBI lineage: Eukaryota > Metazoa > Arthropoda > Insecta > Hymenoptera > Agaonidae > Eupristina > Eupristina koningsbergeri. Next base: position 889,302 of record JACCHV010000045.1, read on the forward strand.
ATAAACGAGAATAGTGACAGATTATTAGTAGATAAAAAATAACATCATAAGAGAAGACGAAAATGAAGTGTGAAAATTAGTAAAGCAGTTTTATAAAATATAAAATACAACAGGAATACGGACGAGACATGTCAAGAGAAATCTAAGAAATAAAAATCTATAGAGGCAATAATTATTTTTTAGAATATAGAACGACTCAGAAAAGAATATCGAATCCAGTAGAAACATAGACAAAATAGCAAAGAGGGAGAAAAAGCCGAAAGGGTACGTTGTACAGAGGAAAAGTTGAAGATGAAAGAGAATGGGATGTTTTCTTTTGCGGGCGACGAAATTCACGGATCTTCGAATATGAGGGTTGTATAGAGCAGCAGTGAGAGAGATATACCGCATGGAACAGAGGCATGTTGAATCATGTAATGGAAAAGTATGAGAAAGGGAGCGGGCGAATGAGCGAGCGAGAGAGAGACTAACGACAGCAGAATGAAACCGTCGAGAGGACCGCGAAAAAGCGAACTCATGCTGCAATAACATTGACGCAAATGTGACATTGACAACCCCTCGGCATTTGAGTTCGCTAAGTTGTCTCTATCTGCACTTGGCTGCGCTATACGCCGATGAGTTCTATCCTGATCTATGTATATAGATCATTAACTTTGCAACTTAGATGCATCCATTGTAGATTGCATCAACCGTTGCACGTAATGCAAACAAATTAGAAAAGTATAATGCTAAATCTTTAAATTATTAGCAAAACCTCAATATATGTAATTGAGTCTATTTTTTAAAATAGTTTAAATAAACCGATAAATTCCTATCTCTTTGAGTGTATTCGGATAATAAATTTATACATTTTTAAATTTAACATTTTGATACTTACTTATCACAAATTAAGAGCAGAACATAGGAGTTAATTCATCGAACACTACTTTTTCGACAAAATGTCTGTATATAGTGAATATAATCCCATGACTATAGAGATTGGAATATATGTATATTCGACCATAAACGTTAAATGCGTGAATTGCCTCAAAAGAATACCTCAGTCCATTTATACCTAAATAATCTTTAATTGATCTACATGTTAATAGATTATTTATCCTATTTTTTCACAATATTAAGAACTCAAATATTATGAAATCATATTATTAATTATTGTAGTTTTAATTTTTATTCAAATGATAAATAGATAACGGATACATTATTATAATAAAGATACCGGTTAGTTTGAATAAACTTAGTTCGGAGTAACAATCGTAATTGTCTAAATCACAACTTTTACTCTATAATTTTCTTTTAAGCATATACAATAGAAATATATTTTCAATTGCGACGTAAATTAATAAATACTGTTTTATATTTTAGTTTCCAAAAATATTATTATTTTTACCATATAAGAAAATATTATGTGATATGACTGAAACATTTCATTAATTTTATGAATACATGAGAAAATACTTCAACTAACTATTTATGTCCATGAACTATATTTATATTTAAATATTCAACTTTATATTGTATTTTAATTTAAGGATATTTCTGGATAAATTAAATACGTTTGTGCTCATATGATAATTCTATACAATATATATTTTGTATGCAAACATAATTTTACAAGTAATTAATTTGATTCTGTAAATTAAAAAGTGTTAAATAAAGGTATTAAAGATTATAAAAGAAAATTGAATATCAAATAATTTTTTACTCCAAAATTAATTTTATTGTATATTTTAGTTAATGCATTTTAATGTGTAAAAATAAATGTAAATTTAAAGTTATATTGTTTGAATAATTTGATTTAGCTTTATTAATACTATTGTAAAAGGTTAGATAAACAACATATTTAATATTATTAAACAAAAAAATATAGTTAATTACTATTTTGATAACATAAATTGAAAAAATTAATCTAGATAATGTTAACAAGTATTTAAAGTATGTTTAATATTATTTAATAAATGTTATAAAATAATGGTAAAATGAAAAACTAGACGACTAAATATAATTAATGAAAATTTAACATTGGTTTTGCTTGGGTAAATACGGTGAAAATAAATAAAATAAATTTTCAGGTTTGAAGTATACTAGTTAAACGAAAGCCCATCCGCGAGATATGGGCAACACGCACAAGTTGACTGTACCCTCAAGTGGAAAGAAAAAAAAAAAGAAAGCAGGCCGAAGTGAAAGATAGTCAAAGTCTATAAATATATAGGTAGCGCAGGAGACCCGTAGCAATGTTTGTTCAACCAGGAATAACCTCACGCGTACGTGCTTCTTACTTTCTTCATCAGGCAGTGGCAAAACATCACACCCATGTGAGCGAGAGTGAAGCAGCAGACGCATTTTCTCAAAAAGAAAAATACATGGATAACTTTATCATACATATTGTTGAATATTTCTGTGGTAAGTACATGTATAAGAGAATACAAGAGATACAAATGAAAATGAAGTAATTTTCATTTTTTAAATTTACAAATTTTTAATAATGATAAATAATTGCACAGTCGGTAACGTAATTTTCAAATCTAAACACGCCTATATATTTAATTAGAATGAATATGAATAACATCAAAATTGGTTTAAAAATTTGGAATAAACGAAATAGACGCATTTTATATTGACATCGCAATTAAAGTATTTGTATAAATTTTAATTTTAATAGAACTGCTTATTTTTTAATAAGTTAATTGACATATTTAAATTTAAAATAATTTATAATTCAAAATAAATTTATTATAGTTTAACTACATTATGGTATATTTGTACAATATAAAATGATAACATTGAAAATTTGTATTAAAATATATATTGAGTATGGATGATTTGTATTCCGAAATTATTAATTAAGAATGACTTGAAATATACTTTTATAATTTTTCTTTAAATTTTCATTAGACACGTAATGTGATTTATAATTCAATCTTGCATAAATTATTAAAATTATCAAATATATTTATTAAGTCTATAAAATATTATTAAGTTACATTATCATTTTTTAGAAGACATGGTATAATATTTTATAGAATTAATTAACTTAATTTTTATGGAAAATTATTTAAAAAATATAGAAAACTTTGCTTTGTTAAGTTTTTGTTATTTCTTTTATTTAGTTCAGAATACAAAAGCTTTTCGACACAAATCTATTAAATTTTTATTTGTGGATAAAATTATTTTAAAATAAGATAATAGTCACACGAGTATATGTACATGTTGTACAGTTTATAAATCAATTCAACAATAAAAATGTGAAAATAAAATAACAAAATTTAATAATTAATTTAATTTAAGTAGGCAATTATTTTACAGTTAAAAACTAATACTTAAATATTATTTATTAAAAGCTAAAGGACTGGTAATACAGAATAGTCATTGTATATTAATTCGTGCTGTTAACTAAAGTGGATAAATTTTTTACGTTTTTTTAGTATATAGAAGCCATTGTGACATTACTTTTTTTGGTAAATTAAGACACAAGTTAAAAAATATTATTAAAATAATTTTTTTCTTAATTACAAAAGAAATTTTTTGCAAATATTTTATATGAAAAACATTTAAATAATGTAAAATATTTTGATGAAAAAATGTTATAATTATTTATTTTGCAAATGTGAATTTAATACAATTGTAATAATAAAATCTAAAAAATAATAATTAATATGCCTTATTTAATATTAAAATAATGACTGGTTAGATTTGCGAACTATAAAATTGAAATATATATCTTATTATTTATGAATATAATTCCTAATGCTCAAGACAAATTTAAGCTTATTTAATAATTATAAATTAGTTGTGAATCTGATTAATATTTTTTTCATATAAATTATAATTTTTCATATAATGCGTACGATTGAAATTAATGTATTTTAAATGTATATTTATAAATAGATGTAATCGTCTAAAACCTAATCTCTTGATCCTGCAAGGTCTGAAAATTGACTCTACTTAAGTTTGTATTCCCTTGAAGTGTTTAGCATTATACTTACATCCGCATAATTAGCTACACATTATAAATTTTGAATTGTGTAAACGGAGAATAAAGTCGTGTGTCAAACAGAATTTTTCCATCAATCTTGGGCGCAAATGACAACGTCGGCACCATCGATATAGGCGTCAGCCTCTGGTTGGCGTTACTTCTCCAACTAAGCCATCGAATTTTAAACACTCAATACGTATTCGACTATTGGGCTTTTATATGGTAACTTCAAGAGAAGCAAGGAGAAGACATGAGCTATATTTTCAAATATCTCAACAGTGTTTACACAATGTATTGCGTCACATTTAGACAAGGTGCCTTATATAGTTTATAAAAAATACACCTTTATACTTAACTGAAAATAAAATATTCATTTAGTACATCATAAACATAATTCACAGTAATTTAAATTTAACTAATTTTTTTAAATTATAGAGAACTTAGGATTATTTATACATTATAATATATAGTAGTATTTCTTTTTATTTTAGCTGGTAACTACGTATCCTTAACTATAATTCTAAAAGTTTCAAATAAGAAAAAATATCAGTAGATTTTACTAGTTTTTTTAGTATCATTATTTGATATATAAAATTTAACATAATTATAAAAATTAAACTGTGATACTTAATATGATTTAACTATTTCTTTTTAAATATTTGTTTATGTTGAAATTAAAAAAAATACAAATTTATAAAAATATGTCGTTTGTAAAAAATAAAATATATGTAAGGGTTAATTTTCAAATATCTGAATAATGATATTAACACATGGTATAAAGTGTTAAATTCTTCAATTTTTCTATAATTTTTTTAGAAAAATAATAGCTAGTATCAAGCATTTTATAGAAATTGTTTCTTCAATAAATTCTTCAAGCTGTTTCGAAGCAAAATTTTAAAATATTTACAATTTCAAATATTCGCTCTTTGTAATCTTAATAAACTCTGTGTAATTTCTAATACTTAATTGTTATAGTTGTCGTTGTTATTGTTAGTGAAATTTTATTATATCTATAAAGCAGTTGAATTAATAAGATATCTACAGATATAAATATACTTTTATGCTTTATAAAATGTTATCTTAATTTGAAAAAGCTGCAAAATCAATAGGACTATAAACAGATGGAAATGTATCAACATTAATACGCCACTTCTTACTGCGTGTCTGTAATACGTACAATATGATTATGCTATCGGTAATATGGAAGTAAGAAATGATTACATTAATATTAAAATTTTAGTGGTGCATCGTAAATCAGTATTACGAAAAAAGGAATAATTGCTATGAGGCAGAGATAAACACAAAGGGAGTAGTTGAAGGAGATGTACGTTATTATAAAAAGTGCGGCGATGTGATGCAGCCTGAAGGGAAAGGAGTAGTAAACGAGGAGAAAGAGAGAGAAAGAGAGAGAGAGGAAAATATCCGCCATGTTAGACACCTGGCAGCAGCCAATGGTAAGGAAGAAAGAAGCCAGAGCGTGAGGTTCGGTGTTCCCCGAGTCCTCGAATGCCACACCCTCTATTGTGGCCATATATCGACCGCCGAGTCACACTGCTATTTCCTATTATAAGCTACCGCATAGCTGGTGATTCTCTTTCCCCATTTTTTATCTTTTAAATTATCGTACTTTTTGGCATTCAATTTAATTTTCATTATAAATTCAATCATTTTATTGAAATTTCACTATTTTCACTTGTTTATCATTTTCCTCTAAAATTGAAATTTGATTACATTTTCACTAAAAGATTATTTGTTGCATATTGTTTTACTTCTCATTTTACTTTTCTGTATCTGTTGTACAAACCATAATTCTGCCCAATATATAAATATTGAGTAACAAAATCAAAATTTAATTTTACAAAATAATTACTATCCATCTGTTATTTCAATACTTTCAGGATCTTTACTTTAAAAATACTTTTTTTTATTTTATCTTTGACATTTTAATGTTTTTCTACAAAGCAAGTATATCATGATTCTTCTTAAACAGTTGATTACATAGCAATTTTATTTATCATTATTAAATATATTTTTTTCCGGGTACAGCGTCGAATTTTGATAAACAAATGTTGATTATTAAAATTATATTTTTTACCCACAAAATAAAACACGTTTCTTTATTATTTAATTATTATTATTTTTTCTTTTTTAAATCATTTTATTTCCTAAAAATTTTGCTTTCTTTTCAAAAACAATTTTCAACAATTATTGTGTTTTCTAAATTATACACATTCTTAAATCTTACTTTGAATATTTATTTTTAAGAGATATATTTTAAATTTATATTTTCGAAAAATCACCTAAAAAAAGAATTTTTAGTTGCCTCAAATCTATATAGCAATAAGTAAATAATAATAATAAATAATACATTTAAAAAAATTTCAATAATCAGTTATTTCTTCTTTGGTATATTTTTTGTGTAATAAAAAATTATTTTTGAATTTTATCAGTGTACATCAATATGTATAATATCAATGTATAATCGATATAAATTAATATTTACGTGTAATTATTTTAATATTATGAATTATTATTAATAATTATACTTAAATATAAAGTATTTCACAGTAGTATACATGATTCACCGATATATTTTATCCACGCTTGGCATGGTCTTAGAACCTTGTCTTTACACTTAGAAACTGCACTTGACACTTAACGCTTCTGCGATTGTTGAAACTATAAAAAATATTTGAGCATTTTTACATGTTCTATCAATCCTAAGGAATGTATTATGCTACTTCTCTCTCTCTCTCTCTATCTCTCTGTTTCAGGAACAAAAAAACATTGACAAAGAAAATTCTTTATAAAGAAAATTTTTTTTTGCCTTGTGTGTCTTTTTTCTGTGAGCCGGATCCCGAAGGTATAATAATCCCAGATCCAATGTACGTATGTTTACATAACGTGTCTTGAAAAAATATGTCTATTACTGAGACGCTCTCAGTTATCATCAAGTAAATAATATTTTTTTTTTCAATTTTATTAAATATCAACTGACTAACTGATTGCTACAGTCATGAATTTCTTGTCAAACAATATACCTAATGAGATTCATTGATAGAGAGTTACAGATTAAATCGATGATGTTTTTAAGAAACCAGATTGTAAGGGTTATCTTAGTAAAAAGTATTTCAGAAAAATTTTAAACATGAACACGTAAATATTTACTAATTATTAATTTATTAATTATTTATTTTTTAAAGTTTGTATTAATTTACTCGAAGCATATCGATAAATTAATTATTAATCAAAATACCTTTTTTTACTCGTTTAATTTACATTTTAATCACGAATACATTATTGAAAATGTAAAAAAGATAGAAGATGTATTATTGAGAGTTAGTTTAAAGCAATAAAAATAGTTGAGATTCGAAAGTAAAATTTAAGTGCTGTATGTTTAAACATTTTTCAGATTGTTACAAAGATTGTACTTAATTTACAGGAGCTTCGTAGGGAGATACTTTTATAAAACCCGGTTACGAGTGATCAATCACTTCAATTCTTATCCCATTTGCCAAGTGATAAAAAAATATAAAAAGAAATGAAGGTTGAGCCGAGTGTCGCCAATGGAAGACTGACAACAGATATACCTGTATTTACTTATTTAGGGCTTTGATGTGCTTAGCTATTAGGCAATACAGCCAACCTAAGCATGAAATGGCCTGCGGTGCAGATAAACACAGAAGTTGCTTGGCAAGCGTGGATAACTCACGTGTGACAGGTAAAGAAGTGAACACATTTTAAAAGCCCTACTTCTTAGTTCTTTGCCCCTTTTGTAAGCCAATAAAGAAACTACTGTCGGAGAATGTACATATCCATCCATTGTATACTCGTGCGATTCAACAATCAAGAGATGTTCTCGGTGCAGAATGCATTTTATAGAGTTTATCGTTCGATTTTTAATTTCTTCTTTTAGTACCATCGTACATCAAGGGGATTTCGAGGTTTCGAGCTATTCAAAAGGTATCAGAAAAAACCTCTCCGGCTGATTGTTATATCTCGAACACCGACGTTGTCAGTCTCCTAATTTTAACAGCTATAGCCCACAACATATATTTTTTTTTTTTAATTCACTCATTTTTTAAGATTCCGTATTTTATACAGAATTTATATTTACTTTCTAATTCCGAGGTTTTCTTTCTTTTTTTAATGTGTATTCTTAAAGTAACCCTTTATTCTTATGAAAAATTGTTTAAATTATTTATAGTACATAAGTTATTTTGAATATCTTAGAGTTGAAAACTATAACTAAAGTAATCTGGCGGAATAACTCAAATGTATTTATGCTTTGATTATTTATACCTTATTTGAAATTCAATTAATAACTTATATAAATTACACTTAAATTATTCTAAAACTGATTTTTAATAACTACACAGAAATGCTAAAGTAACTATTCATTTTTATTATTTTTTAATCATTTCCAATAATAGTTTTTAGATTCCAATAATAATTTATAGTTTTCATTAAAGGTTCAGCAATTATTTTTATAAATAATCTTTGATTTTTAATCATTTCTAGTAATAAGTACACTTTATTTTTGTTACAATTTAAACATTGTTAAATTCTGATAAAGTCTTTTCTACGTAATTATTTTATTTTTTATTGAATTTAATTTTTTGTAAGATAATTATACAATCTTAAGTTATAAACAAATATATAAATGGTTTATTATTTTATTATTTAAACACATCCGATGTACATAATATATGTAATATCTATGCACATATTCTATACATATTTTTTATATGTAAAGTAGGGTATTTTACAAATGTCTATAACATTACATAGCAACATTTATTTCCATTTATTAACAATTCATTATGATAATATTCAATATAATACATTTTTTATTTATCTTCAATAAGCAATTAAAAATTTACTTATTTTTGACATAAATTATTAGTAATTTATTTGGAATATTGATTTTCCTTTTAAAATTGTATTATAAACTGTATTTACATACTAACAAACCAATGTTTAATTATTATTAATAGTTAACAGAATTTTTTTATTTATATTAAATTAATTGATTAATAATTGTAATATAAAGTAAAAACATTTAAGTTTATATATAAATTTGGATTTAGCAACTATTCTCAGCTTTGGTATGATTAACCTACAATAAATAAATAATTCAGTTTGACGATAGAAAAATTAAAGACACTCACATGAAAAGCGTAAAAACAAATGTTTTGATTCATGGATATTATCATTAAAGCTGTTTTTTCATCTGTCAAATAAGAGATTTTAAATTAATTTAAAGGCGCACAGAAACAAAAAAAGGAAGAAAGTACGCATGAAAAGCAGTGGTTAAAAGACAAAGTAATTTTTTGTTTCTAATCCAAATATCCAATAAGTATCGTATTACAAGGAAAAGGAAAGAATAGTATATAGAGCAACTATTCGGAGTTTTATAAGTTTTTTTTTTAAATTTATTTTCACACCTTTTCAGCTGCTTAATGAATTTAATTTGAAATAAATTATATTTCTAATAAATGATGCTACACCAGATTTGAAAAGATGGTGTTAAAAATTATCTCGGAGGTTTTGTATGGACTTGTTTCACAAATCATTCTAAAGTTATCGTACAGTCAAATTAATACTAATATGATACAGAAGGCAAAGAAAGGTATAAAAATTAGATATTGAGACAATAACAAATAGAATGTTTAGACTTTAAATTATTGCACATTAAATATTAAATTATATATTTTTCAAGTTAATATTTTTAAAATATGAAAAGCTAATAAAAATATTAAAAAAACAAAAGATACTTTAATACTATTATCAAAACTTTGATTTATATCAATTAAAAATATCGAGAAATTCACAGAATTTTACTTTATATTTTTTTTATGACAGGTTGTAATATATAAACATAGATAGTTGTATAGTTTAGCACTAATTATTATAATGTAATGCTTTAGTTAAAATATTTTTAATTGTAAAATATTTTTAATTGTAAAAATATTTTTAATTCTATTGGAGATATTTAATAAGGGTACTTGATTTTATTAAAGTTTTTTATTTAAGCAATACTCTACATTTATTTATTATAAAATAAGCATAAACAAATAATTCAATAATATTCTTTGATATTTTTCTTAAAAATAAAAAATTAGCATTTTTTTTACGTTAAATAAGTTTAACGCTAAAAGTTACTAATATGGTTGAAATCGAGTAATTTATTTATTCGAACAATCTCTTTAGAAAATAAAATGTACTTTTAAAATTTTAAAATTGATTATGAATTAACATAGTATGAGTTGACGTGGTTTCCATCACTTCAAATTACGGATTTGGTGCTGAGACTAACTTTGTACTCAAATGCATTATGCCGAGGACAAAATACATATTTCAAGAATCCAAGAAACGAACCAGGACAATTGTATATAATGTTTATAGATAAAATTTTTATCCAACATTTGTCTACACGTCGGTCATTCTTGTAACCCCAAGAGAAGGAGAAAGACTTCGAAAAAAAAGGAAGAGTGGAGAATGGGGTGAAGAATGGTGACGTCCGGTTTAAATGTACATTGGAAAGAAGATTCGCGAAGCTGCATGTCATTATTCATCAATTCTCGGCATCTGTTTACTCCCGCACCTAAGACAACATCCAGGGTACCCCTTGAAAGGACACTCTGTGGATTTTTGGTCGATTTTCCTCCCGTAGTTACCCGCGCAGGTGCTTCAACAAAACCTAATCGTCGATCGATGAAGTGCTTCTTTGACCAAGAAAAAGGCGCGGCCGAATGACGCGTTTTATAATAACATAAGACGTTTTGTCCAAACGTTTAGTACTTGGAAAGATTGCTGAAGATTATGGGAGTTCTCCTGTGATTCTTTAGGATTATATTATAAGAAACGGATCAACATTTTTCAATCGGACTCGGTTTTTCATGAGTGGAAATATTTTGTAAAATAAATGTAACTGCTTATTCAAACTATCTATCCTCAAGCATTTAAGCATTTTTCGATGTAAAATTTTTTATATGTTACTCTAGATTATTCAACTTTTTTTTTAATTCATAATAAATTTTAATTTCGGTACGGTCGAATCTAGGCTCTAAGCTTTCCTCAATAATATAATCAAATAAATAGTTATGAATTATTCATTTTCTTTTAAATATTTTTAAGTATGAATGGTAGAAATAAAAATGAAAATAATATTTTCAGTAATATTCCAAGGTAATACATGCATTTAAATTTTATTTTATTTTGTTCTATTTCTTTTCTGTTTTCTTATAAACTATTATTTACAGCACCTTGGGTAAAAATATTATTTTCCAAACGCATAAAAATTTATCATTGTAATTTTAAAGAAATTTATATATGGTACTTTGAGTATATTTATTAAAAAAAATATAAATTGTTTTGAAAAAGTTACCTATGATATTTAATACATAAATGAATGTACGCATTAAAGGTATTATAAAAATATGTTTGGAAAATTGAGTATTAACTAAATAAAAGATAAAAAACTAAAAATCATATCAATTTTTTTCAGATTTAATTGATGTACTAATTTCATAAATAATTTTTTTTAATTAAGTAACTAGAACATATTAAAATCATACACAAACGTACAATTTTTTCACATATTTTTTTAAAATTAATTTTTATTCGATTCAATATTATTAATATAATTTTTGATACTTATTATCAGTAATTTTCATAAAATAATATTAATATGTAAGAAAGAACAATTTTCTTGTTAAACATTATACAAAATAATACATCAATTAATACATAGATAAATTATATTGAAATGATCAATAATATTTTTATCTACCATAAACAAATTGAAAGTTTTAATTTATTTATGATATATAAGAAATTTTTTACATGCATTTTTGTACATGCAAAATCTATGTGACACTAATTGTTTTTTTTTAGTATTTATGGATTATTTCGAACAATCAACTTTAGTTTATATATATATTTATTATATTTTAATTAATTATCAATATAATTATATGTACTCTATCTTTTATCAATTTATATTTAAACAAATTTTTTAGTGCAATATATATGTATCTACAATACACCATAGTTAAGTAGTAAAGTATTTTTTTAACTTAAATTACAAAAAAATTAATTTTTTAAAAATAGTATTAAAGGAAATATTGCGGTATGTGAAGATACTAACTAGACTTACCCTGGAATAAGAAAATATTAAATTTCACATAAGAAGATAGGAATACCATAAGTGAACAGAGCGTAAAATAAGATGTAACCTACCACTACGGTGTGTTTCGAGGAAATCTTCTCATCCATGTGTTGTAGGTTAGCATAGTTCTTCTACCCCATGTATAAATGAAAAAAAGTAAATGGGAAAACAGATTTTTAAAAATGGTTATTGTTAAATCATTATTTCTTTACTTCTTTATATCGGATAAATATGGAATTTTAGAAAACGTGTATTAATGTTGAATTAATTCATTTTTAATTCATTCAAATTTTTTAATATACTAAAATTTAATACAAAAAATATTCAGCTGTTTTATGCATCATTTAGTTTTTTCAAAAATCCTATGTCATTAAATTTCTTAGATATATTTAAATTTGTTGATATCTGAGCTTAAAAAGTGTAATCTTATTTCAATTTTATCCAATATTTTTAAATAACTAATTCTATTAATAAGTTTCATAATTAAAATAAAATGATATTTTCTATATCAGTATGTAGTTGACAAATATGATTAAAATCAAAATAATTATTTATAACATTGCCTGTTTTATAAATATAAATAATGTTGATTATGATGATTAAAAAAAAACATATAAATTACAAATTAATTTCACAAATTTCAAAAATAAAAATTTCTAAAATCATTCATTTCTTATTTAGTTAATATTATAGAAATTGATTATATTATACTTTTATATTTCGACTATACTAGATAAACAATTTAGGAAAAATATCAATAATTCGAGATATTATCCAAAACATATATTTAAATTAAATTGGAGGAAAAATTAATAATCTTTTGATAAAATTTTGTTTCAGGAATTTGATGGAGTATCCTGTTTTTAGAAATAATATTGTTTTTAATGTAAATAATTTTTTTTTTAAGCAGTATAATTTTTTATATATTAAAAAATAAAAAACAAAATTATCTTTCTATATTTATTAAAACTTTATTATGATATTTCACTATTAAAAAATTATAAAAACAATTAAATTCATAAGTGTAATAAAAAATATCTATCCACAAATTAATTATCTTATTTGAAAATTTTTTAAGTCGTATCACTTGAGTTGCGTTGCGTATTCATTGATAAATATACTGGATATTTTTATTCACTCAAATGTACAATATTCATTGGTTGTTTCATAGTGTAATCAGTACTTGTATTTTTTAAGAATGTGTATCCTCACAATTTTGATAATTTTGTCATTGAATTTGATATATTGTAACAATAATCTTTTGGCTAATAATAATTTATTTTGTTAATCGAATTAGTCTAACTAAAATTTTAAATTAGTTAAATCACTTTTAATACTGTTCTTTGTATCATTTTGATTATATTTTTCTGACATTTAAAACACTAGTTCTAGTTCAAAATGAAAATTTGATAATGGTAGATAATAAAAATTAAAATCTGTGTTATAGTACTACATTATAAAACTATATACTTCTAATACTTGATATTAATTAGCTTTATTATCAATGATTTAATTTAAATTAATTTAATTTTCAAGAAAGTATTTAGAAGACGAAACATTAAATTTAGTAATCAAGCTATTGATACTATTTTTTAATGGAATATTCAGTTTTTTAATTTTCAATAAAGGAAAATATTGTACAGACGATTAAAACGTTTGGATGAAAATTACACATACGATCTGGTGTATTTATGATTATTTTAACAATGACATGGCATTAAGTTCTAGTCATACGACTATTCATTAAACACTTTTTCAAATAATATACTTAATTTATGGATAATATTATTAATGTATCGTTATGCAATTAATCATTTTGTAATTTTGTTATAATTAAAAAATATTAAATATCATAAACACTATTTCGTTGAGCAGTACTTTTAAAAATGTTTATATATTTTTAGAATACTATATATGTTTTTAATTATATTTTAATATTACAAGAGAAATTACGTTCGCAATTTAAATTTGATTAAATTTGGTTATTTATATTTAATAAATATAAAATTGAATTGTAAATTTTATTCGACCGTTTGATACATATTATTGGTTATCTTTACAAAAATTATTATAAAATTATTTTGTATATATAATAGTGTTCGTGCACTGCTTTTGCTTTGAGATCGTCCATTTAATCATTTTTGTAAATTTAGTTACTCCAACGAATAAATCTACACGTACATTTTTTAAATGTAATTGCTATCATACGCCAAAAAAATAAAGACATAAAGAAATTTAATTTTCTCATCAGCAAAAAGTTTCCTTTGTTTTTTTTTTTTTTTTTTAAATGAACAAAGACCAACAGAAGTCAAATTAGAAAAAAAAATTAAGCTTTAAAACAAGAAGCAGAGAAAAGTGTTTGGTATAAAAAGCAACGGTGCACTCGATGTGTAAATCGGTTTAACTCGCGTAACTCTGCCGATTCGGTCTCACTCCTATACCGCCTATACCACCCCGTAAAATAACAACAGCCTCGTTTCCATACAAACATCACATCGAGTGCTTTTGAGTGCTCCAAGTCTATCTTTGTATACATACATGTATATGTGTAGTGTATGACAGCGTCCGATCTCGATTCGCCGAAATCTCGCTAAAAATGCCTGACGCACGCGTGCACCCACCCACCCATTAACACACCCACGAAACGGTAAATTTTGAATACACATCTTCCAATAAAGCTTTCTCCATAGTTTTTTTGGAAAACCTAATTTTCTTTTTTTAATCGAAGAATAATGTTTTGTACTTTATTGTGCACGGTAAAAACAAAATTTTGTTGAAAAAAATTTTAGTACCAATTCACGTATAAATTTCGGTCAAGAGACTTTATTAATTAATATAAACAATTTTTTCCAAAAATTGAAATAGCTGAAACTAAATTCTATTTAGGCGAAAATAAAAAAAAGCTTCTGTTGTCTTACATTGGTAATTAACTAAATAACTATTGATTATTTTTAAAATATTATAAATTATAGAGTTATGGAGAAATTAGTATTGTGACTGTTTCTCAATAATGAAGTCCAAATTATTTTTCACTCATGTGTTCCAATTGAACCTATGCTGTTTATTCGAGAAGTTAAAAATATAAATCTACAAGTAAATGTATGTAGAACTGTTATATCCATTTTAATTGAGCTGTTCAAAATTGAAAAACAATTACCTATCAAACGACCTAATTATACGTGCGAGAAATGATTTGAGGTGTGGGCACTGATGTATTAAAACTTAAGTAAACAGAAAGTAGAATAGTACCAAGGGCGATTTAAGGAAATAAAGAAAGGGAACAAAATGAGGAGCAGAGCGATAAAGAAGGAGACGAGATCTGCAGGAAAGAGGAACGTGCGCATACTGTTTGTTCAGCCGCAACTTCTCCAAATCTTTTGTGATGTATTCGGGCTACATTGCTGAGGGTTGCAGTCCTGCCATGTCGATAAGTAGATATGCCCGGCTGACGCCGAGAATAGACTAAGATCAACTGCAAAAACGAAAAGACTACCGGGAATCTTTCTTGTAAATGATTCGGCTTCTAACTTTTCTCTGGCCTGTGACTCTCTTTCTCTTTCTTGTGTATTTTCATTTTTTATTTTTTCCGAATTGAACTTTTGTTGGTTTGAAGTTTTAGCACGTACCTGATGAAGCATTGGTGAAATTTTATCATTTATTTTGATTTATCTCTATTTATCATTATAATTGTCATTACATATAAATGCATTATGAAGATGCCTGATTTAAATTATCATCATCATCATTATCATCATCATTATTATTGTTGTGCACTATAAACTAAAATAATTATTTACAGTAAGTCAGTAGTGTTTAGAAATTGTATACGATTTGCCATATACGTGTATGTGTATGTTTTAATACAAGTTATTTTTATCATAGATTAAAATTTCCACTTATTATTAAATTATAAAAGACTATGTAAAAAATATAATATTTTTTGAAAAATTGAAATTATCCATAATTAATAAAATTATAGAAATTATATACTAATGTGCATTTTTGTCGTGTTCAATAATTTGATATTATTAACACATTTTACATTTCAGAGATAATATTTAAGCATTCAAACGCATCCAATTTATAGAAATTAGATACATAATTAAAAAATTTAATTTAATTTATATTTATCTATATATACAGTTTTTATGTATTATTATTAATTGATTTATAAAAATAGTTAAATATAAAAATAATTAAAAAAAAATAATTTATTTTGTTCAACAAAAAATTAGGTACACGAAGCAGTAATTTTTAAATGTTTACGTTTTGTTTTTATTTATAATATATTATTTAAAAAAAAAAATGTTAGTGATAATTTGATTGTTACTTTATTCAAAAATTTTTTTCAAAAATATTAAAAATTATTATAATCAACTCTGTAACTTTAAATGTATTATTGAGTATATTGCATGTACAATCAATAATTTAAATAATAATATTATAATTATTATGATAAATTATGTCAATTAATTATCTAATAAGAATAATATTTATAAGATATTATAAAAAATATATATTTGTGTGTTTCCTAAATTAAAGTAAATGTTATTATTTTCTACATACACAATAAACCTAATCACTCAAATCAACATTTAGTCTAAATTATTTAAGATATAGATTATCAAACTTACGTATTATTTGTGCCGAAAAATATGACTTAACTGCTTGTGAAATATTTTATCTATAAAGTAGTTTAAATTAATTTCCTTTTTTTTATTTAAACAATTTAAAAATATGAAAAAATTGCGTTCTTTCTTGAAAAGTAACTATTTTTTCAAGCATTTTAATATCAATAAATTTACTATAATATAGATAATAAAAATACTTTATGAATGATTGGTATTTCTATCCAAATTTTTTTTATATGTTTAATATTTAAATTTTTGTACATGTATTTACTTTATTACATCAAGTTATTAATTAGTATTCTACAGAAGAAAAAAAAATAATTGAATTTATACGATAGCAAATCTAATATAAAAATGAATTTCTTAATATTTTCTGTGTTTAATATTATTTTTCAAAAATATTAAATAAAATATGAAATCAAATTGATTGTTAAATTTTTTTTAATAGCTACAACTCACATAACATAACATTAGGTTTAACGTGCAAACATTGTTTTTAACTTTGTAATCTTTATGTTCGATTAATATATATTTATTAGAAAAATTATTGTTTAAACATTTATAATATACTACGAAGGCCTCCAATTATTTGTAAAATAGTTTAATTTAAATTATAAACTCAAAATATTAATCAATTTCATTTGTTTTTTTAATTCAGTTAATTTATTCTTATATACAATAAAATGCAAGTATAATAAAAAGCTCATTTATTTTAATTGTAAGTAATACACTTATAATTATAATTATAATTATAAAGTTCATAAATAGATAGATAAAATATAAATATATACACACCTGTATATACATTTTATTTATGTATTGTATTATACTTATACTTAAATTTATATGGAAATAATGCGTTATAAATAGACATACACGATATGTGTATTTATATTTTATCTACCTATTCATGCGGTATTTAGTTTATTATTTATTGTTATTTAATTTATTATTTATTATTATTTAATTTTTTATTTATTTATTATTCATGAGTACATTTACAATAGAAAGAAATGTAGTTGTTTCAAACTATTTCATCTTTAAACAAGTATTTACGTTTTTCCTTCCGAATGTCACATCATATCTGAGATGATGCGTACTTGTGCCGAATAACGCAGCTAATTTGAAATGTTTACTTGGCAAGCATTTAAGGTTTATCTTGGCTGTTACTCCATGTCTTTTAGGTAGCAGATCTATGTTCTGACTAAACTGAACACTACGTCTTATAAAAGCGAGCAAACAGTGCGGATCCAAGGTGACGAAGTGCCAACAACGTCAATAATACCTCGCGTTTCCCGACTTTTCTGTATCATGTCAAATACCCGTGAAAATCTTCTATGCTATTCATAAAAATTTGTTCTTGAAACTTTAGAATCATTCAGTAATATTTCTGAAGGATTTTCAATTACTGTAGATTATTACATACTCTTGTATTATATATTGATGAGAATATAAATAGTGATTAATTATAATGGTTAATAATTAATTAATAATTAATTAATCAGAATTTATATTTATATATTAATTAATTTACAGCAGCAATAATTACAGTAATAATTAAAGTTAATGAATTAATTATTACATCTAATTTTAATGAAAATAATTATTTATGGTCATCTATGAAGATTTGCCTATTTTTACTTGCAAGAATAACCATTGCTTGATAATCTTAAGTTATAATAATTTTGAGCTTTACAATTACTACTTAAAATAATAAATTTATAGTGCATTTAATTGTACAGAAATTATTAATCTTCACTAAATCTTAACGAACAATTACAACAGGGTAAATATTTAATACATTTTATTCTTGTGTTAAAAGTGATGAATTAATTTACATTAAATTTAAACCGAAATAATTAAATATTTATTATACCACTGCAACTGCATGATATGGTATGGGTAGATTATATATTTGAAAAAAGTCACAATTTAAATTAATATGAAAGTAAACAATTTTACAATTTATTCTTTGAACATCAAAACATATTTTTTGATTTATAATTAAATGAAATCAACTAATTTCTAATTTGTTCTTCTTGATTAGTTCCACACTTAACAATAGCAAAATAAAGAATGATCCATATTTGCCCCAAAAATATGGTTTTCATATATAAAAAATTCAAAAAAATTTTATATACAATAATAAAATAGAATTAAACAATTGTTGAGTAATGGTTTTATAATGAATTTTTATCCTTATCAAATTTAATATTTTAAATATAAAAGTATTTAGAAAATTAAAAATTAACTAATTCTTATATTTTTTCTACTATAATACAATTAAATTATAATGCGTACATTTATTATCTATAGGTTTTGATAATAAATTATGACAATTTTATAACAATTTTTAAGCTTAAATTTCAAATTGTAGGTTTTAAATTAAAAATTTGTATTATATTTTTAAATAAATTTATTCAATTTATAATAATTCTTATTGTAATACTTATTTCATAAAGTTATTTGTTTTATTTAAAATAAATAGTTTATTAAATATATCTCTTAAATTACTGTAAAATTTTTTAATTTATAAATTTTTTTTTGGGTATCCACGATTTTTTGCCTCTTGAAATAAAGCAAGTAAAGAATCAAGAACTTCTTTACAATTTGGAATGATTTCCTCTGCTGGAAGCAAGTAACCATATTGTCCTATGTCACGTAGCAAATAAACGAAAGACAACTGCACTTTTAATTCACCCTTAACCCAGTCCATAGAACTACCCGGTATTAAATCTAAAATATGACAAAAGTTTTTTGAAATCGTGTCATTTTAAGCTGATTTTAAATTACCTGATTATATAATGTATTATTTTTTGATCGATAAAGTAAATATAAAATAATATAATTAATTAAGCAGATTTATGGTTTTATTTTTATACTTACTAAAAATTTCCCCTACACTTCCCGCTGTGTATGTTTTACCATTCCTTTTTGCAATAGCTGCAGCAGCTTCATTTCCAATTGCAAGCTAAAAATTAAATTTTTATCATTATTTTTTAAATATTGAAAATTAAAACACTTTGCCAAAAAAATAATAAATAATTTACAGAATCATCATAATTGTCAAGATGCTCCTTGGTATACCCATATGGGAACATAAGAAGTTGACCCAAATTATGAAAAGTAATATAGGCAAATATATTATTTGAAATTGATCTGATATACTTGGAAAAAGTTACTGCTTCTATTTCAGAAAATGGTGTATGTCCGCCGAAAAATGAATAGCATTCACTGTTGGGAATTTTAGCTTCTAAATATTTATAAAAAAAATTTTATATATATATTTCAATATATTTGAAAACTTATATCTTTATCAATATAAAATTTATTTTATGCTTGTTTAAGCAATTTTACAAAATTATCTTTATTAATTTTACAAATAAAATAATACTTTTAAATTGTAATCTAATATTGATGTGTCTTAATACTTAATTTCTTAATATAAAGTTATATTTGATTGTAAATTTTTAGATAAATTGAGCACCTTTTAAAAATTTAGTAACAAAAATTATATAAGTAAATGATAAAATATTTTAATATGTTAATGAAAATGCTTATAATATATAAAAATAAATGAATACAATATAAAAATAAAAGAAGTCTTTATATTAAATTTATATTATTAAAATAAATAAAATTTAATAGAACTTAATAAAACTATTTGAGTATAATATAACGTTGGCTTATTAAATATTTAAAAAATATGATATATTAATATTTACAAGTGAAATAGTTTTATCAATATATATCATCGTTTACATATTAGCAATGTTCAATTTGACTTGGATAAAAATAAAAAGCGTAAAATTAGTAATTGATAAGATTGCAGGTTACTATCAGGACAGTTAGTTTATAAATAAGAAAAATGAGTTTAAACATACTGTAAATAAAATGTAACTTAAATATTTTGTAAATATTAATAATAAAGTAAGTCATTAAAGTTTTGTATAACTTGAGTATTACATATTATTCTGGTTTAATTTTTTCATTCTTCAATATTTTTTTTTATAAATATAATATTAATGGAACCACTGAAATTTATGTATTAATATAATATTTAAATAAAAAACTTCAATTCTAGAAATAAAAATTTTTAAAAAATGTAAATTTAAATACATAAAAAATTTGATTTGTATGCTTGAACTTACTTGCCCAATTATATCCCCAATTACGATTAAGGTCAACACCGAGACAAGTACCATTAAGTGTTTTAATCGGTGAAACAGTTTTACGCCATAATCGATTCTGGACAATTTATTTAAATATATTAAATTCAATTAGAAAATCTAAAAGATATTATTATAAATAATACTAAATTAAAAAAAAAAATTAATAGCTTATATGTCGTAATTGATTTTTTTTTTTTTTTTTAAATAATGTATTTATTTTTAAAAATTTTTTGTTATATAAATATAACATTACTATTAAAATTACTTATTATAAAAGCTTAATAAAAAACTTACTGTTGTAAAAGTATAATCATATCCATCAGCATTAAGAGTTGGGAAAACATACCAGTCGTATGATTCAGCTAATTTTCGAACGTTTGGAATTTTATTAGTCAAAAATTCATTGACTAAATAAGTCGTCGTGGCTGGTGCTATCCATTCATTAGGGTGAATACCACTTTCAAGAACTACACCTGGATTACCTTTTTTAAATGATACCTTAATGCCCTTAATTTGTCGACCTTTATAAGTACGACCAGCAATAATAGTTTCTACTATTCCTGGATGCTTTTTCGGAAGACTATCGAGCCAGTTATATATTTCATCTAGAGTATGATACCGTGTCCAATCATAGGTTTTTAAAGTACCTATTTTTGATCTTTGATTGTCAATTACTGATTGTACATCATTCATTGTAACTTTATAAGGTATATTAGCTGATTTCATTGCATTTTCAAATTCGATTACGCGTGCTGGCGGTACTAATATAGACATTGGATGAATAATATTCCACGGTAGATACTGTATAGAACGCATAATATTTTTATTAAATGTAAAAATAATATATATTGATTAATTTAAAAAAAACTTAATTATTCTTATATTTTGTAAAATATTACATAAATTATATACATAAATTATTCTATTTAAATTTTTAAATTATATTCATTAATAGAAATCCAACAAATAAACAAAATATAACACATTTATGTTTCTTTTTAATGAATTTAAGGTTTTTTCAAAATCATCATTAATAATTATATGAAAAAAAATTTCTTTATTAAAATTTCATTAAATTATAAAATATTTTGATGATTCATACATTAAATCTACTTACTTCAGAAGATGAGGCTACTATTTTCATTACTGCTGCTTTATCTTGATTTGTCTTTGAAGCCATTGTATAAACTCTGTAGTTTCTATACGAAACTTTTTGACCAATTGCAAAAGTTGCAATTATTGCAAATATTAAATAATATAAAGTTTTTCGATCCATATTGATGCTAGAGTATTATATTCAATATTTTATAATTAACAGACGAAAATAAATATATATTGTACATAGTATATCATCAATATATCGTATCTACAAAATTTAAAAACAAATAAAAAACTTTAATATTAAAAAATATTTATACATGAAATATGCATATCAATAAATCTTTATCACTTATTTCTTTATTTTTAGTTTTATTATTTTTTGTTATTTTTTTTTGTATAGTTTCATAATAAAATAGTTTTTATTATAAGTATACTTTATCTACTCTTTTGTGAATAAACAAAAAACTTTAATATTATAAATATTGTATTTATATTAATAAAAATATCGTAGATTTATATAAATAGTTTTAAATTAATTAAAATTACTTTTTACTTATAAAAATTTCAAAAAAATTATAATAAACATAGAAAGAACTGACCAAATTTTTAATAATATTACTCAAGAAAGTTTGATGAAAAAAATAATCTAAAAATTAACATTTTGAACAAAAACTTTGTTGCAAATGGAGTACAACATAATTCACTCAACCATAGATTAGTTTGCAATTAAATTTATTAAAAAAATAAAAATGTTTTGATCTTCCAATGACATATACAAGATAAATAGCCTATGAGAATCTATTTAAAGCAGCTTTATATTTTTTTTCGAAAATAAAAGAAAAAAGCACATAATAAAACGAATATACTTTAAAATACTTTTCTTATAAAAAAAATGTATAAATTCTTTTGAAACGCTTTCAGAAATTGAAAAAATTTGCATTTTTCAATAATGCAGTACAATTTATTTCCCAAATTTTCAGTTTTGTTTTATGTATGGAATTACTAAAGGATATTATTTTACAGTAAAGGAAAGCATCTGTTCATTTTTTTAAATAAATAAAATTTAATTATATATTTAATTATAATTTAATTATAATATGAAATTAATAACAGAAATTTCTCGAAAACAAAATAAAAATAATAATAAATAGTAATTTTAAGAGTGAACTAATGTTACTTAATATTTACATTTTCAAAACTAAATTGCAATCTAAGTAGAGAACAAACAAATACTTTAATTATAATTTTCAATATTACTATAATGTGATATTTTTTAAGTTATTTTGTTTTTGTTTATTTGAAACTATAACAGAATAATTTTTTAAAACAATCAGTAAGAAAATATTATTAGTATAATGCCAATATATTTCTTACTAGCGGTAGCTACAATTTATATATTTATATATATATAATTTATATATTATAGTTATAATGTAACAGAATAATTTTATATAAAAAAAAAAAAATTTATAAAGAATGCAAATGAAAAATATTTTTCTCGTAATAAAATTATCATATTTGTAACAAATTTAACAAAGTTGATGTACAAATAATAATATAGATATGTGTATTTATCAGAATTATTATTTTTCTATTCATGAAAATGTTAATCTTTAATATATTTAATAATATTGAAAAATTCATCAGGAAATAGAAAAGTGGAAAAAAACATTTATAAATTATTTATTAAACTACTTAATTTTTCAATATTTAAATAATCATGAAATTCAATATAAACTAACGAAAGATAAATAAGTTTTATAAAATCAAGTTCTTTCGTACTTTTAATTTTTTTTTAATCAATTTAAAATATTGTCCCGTGCATAAATGTAAAATTTTAAATTTTCATAATTGAAAAAATTACATCATGAGTTCTTTAATATTCTTCTTAATTATATACAACCATTTATAAAAAAATTTATGTTAAATCTGGTTTTTAATATTAAATTATATTTTATTCACCTTAAAAAAAAAATTAATATATACATATATACAGTTCATATATATACATTGATTTCCGTTAATTTTTAATTTATTTAATTACATTAGAAATTATTTGAATTTTTATGAGTTATATTAAATATATTTATTAATACATCTGCAATATAATGTTCTTTAAAGATCTCATATAAAAAACGCATTTATATTGTTTACATAAAAGTCATAAAAACAGACTAGCTACAAATAATTTCGATACTGAAATTATACTTACTATTTCTCCTCATAAAATTAAACTGCGTATTTTTTTACCAAAATGTGGCTTTAATAAGTAATAAATAACAAAATAATAAAAAGAATTATCACTGTGTACAATCACTGAAATATTATTGTAAGCGTAATAAATTTATTACCAAGGTACTTTTAAGCTATTTTTACTAAATATAACAAAAGATATTTATGTAAATGCACGTTATTTGTAGATATAAAAAATATGTAGTTTTATAAATTCCAAAAATAAATATAAATTTTATATTATGCAAATTGTATTGTTTTATTTTTAAATAAATTATTTGTTATTATATAAACTTATTTGAAGTGATCAACGTGATTGGTAAGTACCTGAAAATAAAATTTGTTATAATAACAACTTTATAACTTAAGTTTAATAATAACTTCAAAACATTTTATATTATTTATTAATCAAAATACGAAAATTTTATATATTGTAAAACGTTTAAAAAATAATATTATATTTAAGTAACTTAAAAGATAATTTATTTATTAATTATATATTTAATTATTACTATTAATTAGTTTAACACGATTATTTTATTACATGATTATAATATTATATAGCAAATTTTATGACTTTAAAGTTAAAGATGTACTTATTTATAATTTTGATTATTTGAAATTTAAGTATTTTGAAATCATCTTTTTACTTTGTGTAAAGAATACATAAAATAATTGTTTGAATTTTTTATCTATTAAATTTCTTCTTTTATACACCAATTAATAAATATACATCTTCATAACTATCATTGATAAAAATTTCTAGTATATTTCCAAACATTTATTTATGATTTTTTATTACATTTTTAATTTAAACATTTTGCTTTTTATGCTGAAATTAATTGATAGAAAATATATTTGTATTGTAAAATTTATTCATATTATTTATATAATTTATTTTGTAAATTATTACTTTTACAGGATTATAATTATCCATTTTTTAACAAATGAATTTAAATAGATAATAGTTCCAAAGTTTTATTTATATCATCTGTAACATCATTTACTGTATTTATCTTTTATAATATAAATTTTTAAGTTATTTATATTCTATAAATTTTAGTTTAATATTGTAATTTTAGAATACATAAAACATCGAAAAGAATCTTGAACTTAAATAATCTTTATACTTATGATTTAATTTTCATATTCTATTATGCATAAAATTATTATGCCTACATATATTTTTTAACTTATTGTGTTAAAATGCAACAATATTCATGTATACAATTTTTATTATCATAATCCCAATATCACCTTTTTCAATAAGAGTTTACATAAGTACGAAAGGGTGGTGTACTGATGCATCCAAAAACACTAATGAACTTTAATATTATGAAAATCTTCATAGAGTAAATTGCACTGTTTGATACATATTCTTATACACTGTAATATCATTGTATCTGACGCTACAATTTATTGCTTGTAAATATTGTAATAATATATATATTAAAAAGCATAAAAATAATAACGGGTTATGGGCCTCAGTCTAGATATAGTTTGTAGTGCAAGTGTTTAAATAACTAAAACTAAACCAACAATTAAATATGAATTCTGTGATCCAATGAGGTGCCAGGTGAATAAAAACAAGTCTATTCAAAGTATTTGTCGACGTTTCGGCAAGTATCACTTGCCCTTATCAAGACTGTTTATTAAACATAATTACAATTTAACAAGTTTTTTATTTAATATAAATACATATGTATATTATAACGAATGATATAATTACCAATTGAGATTTCGGAATTAAATATTCTACAACTTATTAGTCGTAACGTCAGGTGTAGACTGTAAACAAACTTAAATCATATGTCCTCAATATATACTTATCACCTGGCACCTCATTGGATCACACAATTCATATTTAATAAACATGGAAGGTGCATCACATCAAACTTCAAATTATAAACCAACAATTATATAAAATATTATAAGTGTGTCATAAAAAAGTGCATATAAAGAATTCAAAAATATTTGACACTTTATGTTTTCGGTTTGCCATAAAAAATACTCAATGGTGATAATTGCCCAGCATGGAATTATAAAATTAAGTTCTTATTGATAAAAGAAAGCACATGCACAATGATAAGGATGAAGTAATTTTTCCGATTTCTGTAGAATGGTTAAGAAAAGATTAACAAGCTTGCCCATTAATTGGTCTCAGAGTGGAAAATAATCAACTTACGCATAAAACAAACGCGAAAATTGTAAAAGAAGTTTAGGTAACTCTCAAAAAATTTCACCAAAAATCGACAGCTATTAGCAGAGTGCATTTGCTGAAAAGAACATATTAATTCATTCTGAATGAAAGTTAAAATATGGAAGAACATGTGGCTCAATACTCAAATTTATTTCATGAACTCGTTGATATGGGAGATAAAACACCGAATGATGTAATTATAGTGCCTCTTTTAACGAGTTTTCCAGAATCTTATGATAATTTTCTGATTACTCTTGATGCTACACTAAAAAGTGAACTCACGCTTCAATTCGTGAAGAGTAAATTGCTTCACGAATGTAAAAGACGTAATGGAATTGAAGAGCCACATAGCAATGTATCAATCATACATCTTTGTACACAGAATCTAAGTTCAGTGATAACGGCAACAAAAAACATTGCTTATTTTACAAAAAATCTCACATTAAAAGTGGGCGCCGAAAATTTAAAACGTAGCAACAAAAGCAAGAAAAAGCCTATATACATGATCTTCCCACAAGGTATCGAGTTTTTTTTTCATTTTGCATCTATTGGTCATAGCGATTTGGAAGGAGTTTTTAAATATAGAGGGAAGCTTTTTCCATTTGTTTTTTTTCCATAATTTGAAATCGCAAGATTTTACTTCGTGCGAAGGATGTTTTTCAGTTTTTGGACACGGCGCGATGGAGCGACTAGTGGAACAGCGTTATGCGATAAAATTGTTTTTGCAACTTAAAAGCTTAGCTACTAATTGACACATGGGAGATCGTGCTCAAACCAAAAAATGCGAATGTTATCTTCTATAAATGGTGAAGGAAATGTCGAAAGATTCAAAGCCAGATTTGTCACTATAGAAAATGAACAGAAATTTGGAAACGACTACGTTAAAATATTTGCCTCTGTAGTGAAACAAGCAATAATTAGAGCTTTTTTATGCTCTAGTGGGACATGATCATTTAACAATAAAACATTTTGATGCGAAAACCGCCTTTTTAAATGGTGATTTGCAAGAAAAAATTTAGATAGATTTACCTGCTGGATATGTAAGCAAAATAAAGAACAATTTATTTGTTGATTAAAAAAAGGGTTTATACGGTTTGAAGCAAACGCCAAAAATTTGGTAGGATAAATTCAACACTACTGTACAAGAATATTATACAAACTATAAGTGATACATACCTATACATGAAAAAATACAAAATGATTATATATACTTAATCGTACATGACGACGAATTTTTAATATCTACTAAAAATAAAGCTGAAATAGACATGGTTATTAATTATTTAAAGAAGAATTTTAAACTGACTGATCTTGGGAAATTAAAAAATTATCTGGGCATTGAAGTTTGACAATAAGAAGACGGCATTTATTGTATAGAACAAACAAAATACTTCAGTGGTATTGAGCATAGAATTGGACTGGAAGACGCAAAAATATCTTATGTGCCATTAGATCCTGGTTATTTGAAAATAAGAAAGGAAGAGTCGCCAATACCTAACGGCAAAACTTACTAGTAGGTGATCGGGACATTACTTTATATTTTAATAAATACATGCCCCAACAAATGTAACGGAAAGTATATCTATTCTGAGCCAGCATAATAAACAGCCTTCTACAATCTACTGGAATGAAGCAAAAAGGATTGTTCGGTATTTCAAAGGGACAAAAGATTATGAACTGGACTAACACTTCCACGAATTTGCTTGAATTTATTTACGCTGACTGGGCCGAGAATAAATTAAACAAAAAATCCAACAGAGGCTATTTATTCCAATATTATGAAGCATCAATAAGGTGATCATGCAAAAAGCAAACTTGCGTAGCTTTATCGTTCACTGATCTGAGTACATCGCTCTCAAAGGAAGCCACGGAAGAAACTATATTGATTCAACGTCTGGTTCAAAATCTTGAGAAGACTGCACCGCCTAAAATAATAATGTTTTAAGATAATCAGAGTTGCTTAAAAAATATTAGCGATAATAATAACAAATCTAGCAACAGGGCCAAACATATAGATACAAAGTTTCATTTTATTAAAAATGTACGCGAACAAGGAGTAATTGCGTACAAGTATTGCCCCATAGATGAAATGGCAGCAGACATGCTTACAAAACCCTTGAGAAATACAAAACTCAAGAATTTTAAAAATAAATACAGATGGATTGATTGAAATGAGGTCATGATTATTGTTGAGGAAGGATATTTAAATGCAATAATATTCTTGTACACGACTTTTATTATCCACTATCACCTTTATCAATAAGAGTTTACCGGAGTACGAAAGGGCGGACTACCTATACATTCAGAACACTAATGAACTTTAGCATTATGAAAATCTTGATAGCGCAAATTGTACTGTTTGATACACATTCTTACACGTTGTAATATCATTTTACCTTACACTAAAATCTAGTGCTTGTAAATATTGTAATAATATATATACATAGTTCATCCACGAAGTATCGAGTTTTTTTTCATTTTGCGACTATTGGACGTAGAAATTTTGAAGGGGTCTTAAAATGTTGATAAACTCTTTCCTCATTTTTCCTTTTTTATTGTTTTGTTTTTTCGATAATTTGAAGCGGCAGGATTTTACTTCGCGCGAAGGGTGTTTTTCAGTTTTTTGACACGGTGCGATGGAGCGACTATTCGAACAGCGTTACGCAATAAAACTTTGTTTACAATTAAAAAAAAAACAGCGTGGAAATGTATAAAGTGTTGCAAGAAGCGTATGGACATAATTGCATGTCAAAACCGCAAAGTGGAAAATGGCACAGAGCTTTTAAAGAGGATCGAGAAAGAACCATCGACGAGTCTCGATCTGGGCGCCCGAAAAGCTTTCGAATGGCTAGGAACACCCGGCGCGTGTTAGTAATTTAAAATTCAGATCGTTTAAATTATTAGAGTAATCGTGGAAAAACTGAATTTAACATGATCTACAGTGTACAATATAGTGAAAAGAAATTTATAAATGTAATCATTTTTGAAAAACATCAAAGCTGAAGAGTTTGAAGATACATTTGATATTTGGAAAACATGCCTTCAAAAATGTGTTGATGTAGGAGCAAATTATTTTGAAGAATTTAAAATTTTTATTTTACACTGCTTATAAGTCCACCAATAAATCATCTTTCGAAAAAAAAATAAGAATTTGGGTATGGCGGCTGTATCCCGTAATAAAAGCGAAAGAAAGAGTTTTACGTAACTTTATTTCTAACTATATATACAATATATTTATACAAAGTAGCTGCGGGAAAAGTGCGTACGCGTGTATAGAGCTTCTCGTCCGAATTGACCTGAGTGTTGTACATTTATTTGCTGGAGGTCTTACCTGATCGACGCAATCGGCGATGCGACCTTTGTACCTTTTGTTTCCTGAGCTAAGTGATTTTTCGGATTTCCCAGTTATTGCTTAGAAAATTATTTTACATTTTCGGGTCCTCTACAAGAATTTTTTTTTTTTTAATCTTTGAACAAAACATTCTCGCGTAGTGGTTTTCCACTAATCGCTTCAGCGCGCCGTGTCAAAAATTTGAAAAACACCCTTCGCTCGAAGTAAAATCCTGTCGCATCTAATTATCGAAAAAACAAAAAAAAGGGACATATGAGGAAAGAGTTTGTTAACATTTTAAGACCCCTCCCAAATTTCTACGACCAATAGTAGGAAAATAAAAAAAAAACTCGATACTACGTGACACTATATATATATATATAATATATGATACTATGGGAAAATAATATCTAGTGAAATTTACATAAATCAAAAAATTTATTTTTTCTATAAAAATTTATTAATTCATTAATAAATTAGACTAAGTTAAAAAAATATTTAAAATAACATATTATTAAACTTTTAAAAATTAATATAAAATTATTTAAAAAAAAAGAGTATGCCCAAAAAATATATTTATTTTACACCAATTTTTAAAAAATATTGATACTATTGAATTTAAAATTATTGATATAATTATAGATTTATTTCCAAATTTTTACTTAAATAAAATACATGACAGATAATTAATAAATTTAAATTAATGTGATAAATTGTATATGAATTAAATACATTCTTCATGAATCTAATAAGTAAAAATACAAAAATTATTTTAGTAATTTAATATATGTAATATTATTTTGGCGTCAATCATGAATTTAATTTACATATCATTATACAACAAATAAAATATTCAATTTTTGTTAATATAATCTATATTTGTTATATTTTTTTGAAATTTATATATATTTTAATGCAAATTGCATAAATTGTTTTTCTAAATTTACTAAATAAAACATTGATAATTACTTTTAAATTTATTTCAAATTTATTTTAAATATATTTTATTTGCGATATAAGTAGAATTTTCAATATAGTAATTCTATATCTATAAATCAATTTTATTTCCATAACAAACAATTTCTTTTTAAGTCTCTATACAAAATAATTTTATAAACGTTTTAAATATAATGATAAACATAACATTATACGTGACTGTTATTATTTGTTGAAATGAGTCATTATTTAAGTATCAATTTTTTGATATATTAAATTTATCTTTAAAAGTATACACAACGTCATTCATGCAAGTATAATAAAAAATCATCAATATTACTTATATCCGAGTACTTGAATAAATATTTAGTTACCTATATAATCTTTATGTACATGTACATAACAGTGTTGTTATTGGTTAGTGGTTAGTGAGTTATTTGAACTATATGATTAATTAAAATGTTAATTTAATATAAGTCAAATAAATATTGCATAATAAAATAATTTTTATTTTTATTAAATTTATTTAAAATCACTATTGATTTTAAGAATGATTCTCATAATGTTGTAATAATAATTATAAAATATAAATAATTTGATTGAAAAATATTAAAAAATATTGAAACAAAACTTGGTATATCATAAAATTACTTTTTGTTGTATTATAAAAATAAATTTAATATGTTGAAATGTTTAATTCTAATAAACATTTTGCGTAACATCAACATAGTTAATATCGTGAAAAATGATAAAAATGTGTATACATTTATTATTATTTACAATGTTCGTTTTCGTTTCTAAACTTTTGTTATAATACGCAATATCTAACATAACAAAAAATTCAAGCACACCTTATGTGAAAAAAATATTAGTAATGGACTTTTTTGTGGCTTATCACTTTCGTATTATCAGTATACCTTTTACCAAAACTCTATCATGAGATGTACGCTTAGCTTTCTTGCAAATATACACTATTACTACAAATATACACATATATATTTGTTATAAAATGTTTCATATTTATGCGCTTAATACATGCATGTGCAATTTATTTACACGTGGCTCAGAAACCAGCAGGATGAAAGAAAATTATGTTCTACACGTATGTAACGGAATAAAAGAGAAGAAAGAAGATCTGTCAATAGAATATACCATAAAATAACGCAAGTATAATTAATATGTTTAAACATTGATTTAATAAATATATCGAATAATTATTATAAAAATCAATTTTATACAGGAAAATTTGCAATACTTCCTATTACTTTCTGGTAAAACTGTTAGGTATTAGTTCGTCTTTATTAATTCAATATCTTTATCAACTTTACTGGATTTGAGTTCTTTATGCTTGTATGTAAACTAATTTTTTGATATGAGTGTATTGGCAAATATTACTTTTACTATATCACATATGTGTTTAGACTGTTCGTTTGTTTACTGAAAATTATTATGGTATCATCACAAGAAAGATATTATTAATCATCTTTCTTTGTTCTTGATGATTGCAATGTACATCAATCTAAAATTCGTCAGTAATAAATTGAGGTGTTTCGAATTTTTCTGACTCTTTTTCTGTACGTATTCTAAAATCAGTTGCAGTATAAAATTTTGTGCGATAACTTATAAAAAAATTATATGGATGTGTAGCTTTGATCTTAATTTAATCAATTGTGTATGATTTAGATCGATACTTTTAAATTTATTGTGATTTATTTATTTATAAAAATACAGAACAAATTGAAGTTTATGTATAAAAAATTCCAAACATACCTGGCATAGCCTTCTACACACGCATGTGTAATTAAACTACTATTTATTTTATTTTTATTAGAATTTATTTATTTTAATAGAATTTATTTTTAATAACATACAACCGATATGAAACTCCGATCTGCATGGTACAGCAAAAAGTACAAATTAATGAGTAGATAAGGACAATCGAGATCTCGTTAATTTTTTTATTTGCATGTTACTAATTACGTAATAAGGTTTCTGGATACTTATTATATGTATTCTAGTGAGGGGATTACACTTAACGAGAACTGTCGGAATTGGATCCTAATATAATTGTTTTGCTTATGCTAGAAATTGCTACATGAAGAGCAGAAACAGCGTTCAGATCTTTGTGGAATAAACGTTGCATACTTAATAGTCCAGTTGTCCGTAAATGAGGTAGGTATTTCAATGGAGTTTTTAAATGCTTTCATTGATATTGTTAGCCAAGTTCTTCCTGGTACCTTTAAGAATCTCAAGGTTTCTAGAGTAGGACCCCTCTGGATCCCAATACCACAAGATAACTTCTGTCGAGGTAGTTCCGAAGTTTTACTTCAATTTTCTCAAGATAGATTAATACTTGCTGACCTTGTCGAGTCTGCAAACAGACTTATATTTAGACCTTAGTATCGGATAGTTATATTGAGCACGAGCATGAGGCCTGATTCGTAAGTACGATTAATGCTTGATAATGATATATCGAGACTGTTCAGGTACATCTTACTCGGTGTATCTGTAGGGTACCTTTTCCACTATCACTCGTTAAATAGATAATATCGTTAATAATTATTGTTAATGCAAATTTGTTTCCAACGATGTTCATATCATTCATAGATTTTTATTTTTTTTAACGGTCTCATTAGCAAGGTAAAAAAACAAGGAAAATAAAGGAACTTTCTATTTGACACCTCGCATAAGCTTAATGCAAAGCTCGTTATCTTTCCCCTTTACTACAATGTTGTAGCACTAATACATTTTCCTAGTGAAGTTTGAAATATTAGGTACAATACCTTTTCTAACCAAGCTCACTGTAATTACGGAATATCAAAAGCTTTAAAAATATCAAAGATGTTAATGACACCATTCATCTTTTTTGATAGATATACTGACTTATAATGAACTGAATCCTATTATCGAGTAAACCAAAGAATATTCTATTGATAACAGAAATCATTATTATGGGGTGTTAATTACTGATATTTGTCAAATCTTTACCAGATTTCTGGATCATATCCATACAATTCGTCTTTAATATTTTTAAGTAATATTCCATTTGTAAAAGAACATTGAATAGCCTGAAGAGGTCACCTAGGATATTTTCTTTTTCAAACCTTGCTCTTTTAACATTTTCAGGTTCAGAAACTAACTTCCTCCAGAAATCCTTAATACTCATCACTTCAATCCCATGGAAACCACAGGAAAGCGTAAGCGATTATTGCTCAGCTGCCCTAAACTTAGCTAGCTTGGACTTAATTATATTGATGCTCCAATTAAGAATAGTTAAATAATTTTGCAGGACAACTTTTATTTAGAAAAAGAATCTGAGATATAAACAAAAGGAAGAAATGAGGAAATTCCATAACAAAATATTAGATTTGTAGGAGTAAAGTATTTGTATAAAGTATAGCGTTTTCGTATTTTTGACCTCTCTATGCATACGCTGACATGTGCATATATTTTTATTTGTATAAATTTTAAATTAAATTAATAAGCATTTAAGCTTTGAAATGAAATATAAATATTGCTTTATAAAATAATATTTTATTACCCATTAAATTTTATATATGATACAATTACTTGAACATGATATTCTATATACATATTTTCATCTACATATTTTTAAAATTTCGATGACATTTATACAATTACAAAGATTGCATTTATTTGAGTTAGGTCATTTTATATTTTAAATTAAGAATTTCCAATAATTTTCATACAATGTTCCAAATGTTACATTATTTACTCAACTCATTTTTCCCAAGTATCAGTTAAAAAAATATAAGTTTTTTTTATCATATGTCGTATATATGTGTGCATTTGTAGTTACTTTTTCATGAATTTTACGATTACATTGAAATAAATTAAATTTCTTTAAAAAAAATCAGCTATCGATAAATTCATTTATGCTACTGAAATTGTTGTTTTAGATTTACTTTCATTGACTTAATTGAAACCATTGCAAATAAAAGTAAATAATTACTACATTTTAATGATCTAACAAATAGCCTCCATATTATATTGATATGAATTTCCTTTTCGGTGTAAAAAAACACAATATTTTGTAATTTTTATGCTGACTAAGTTTCATTTTTACTTAAAAGTAAATGAATCATATAAGTTTAAAATACTCATAAATAATTTATTCACATTATTAAGAGAAGAAAAAATACAATGATGAATAGTATAAAAATCAAAAGGCAAACAGAAATTATACTGAATTGAGATGAAAAATTTTAATCTTGACCTTAATAGTCCCCATAATATGAAGATAATGCAGGGATTTTGGAATACAATAAACGTAAAATCTAAATTTTGGAATAAAATTTATAAAATAAATTAAATATCCGAATTAAGGAAATGCGAACGGCGAAGAAAATAATCGATAGCTGCATTTTGGTTTATTAAATGTACCAATACTGTTTACAACATAGGGTAGTATTTTTCCGTGTAAAAGTTTTAAATGGTGTAGAAAAGATATTAAAGGAATAGAAAAGAATGTGAAAATAAGAACCGTCTGACGTTTTACACGTCGTAATTCTCTTTGTGAAGATTTGTAAAAGAATATTACCTAAACATTTTTGTGTAAGATCATAAAGTAAATAATAAATTATATACATACAGTGAGTTATTATGAATATTGAGAGTAACTATACTTTCAGAATATTCTAAAATGCAATATTTTTAGTCAACTTATTTTATTTAAAAATATAATATTAACAATTAAACAATTTTAAATTAAAAAATATTGGAATTATTTAATTTTTTTATTCAATCAACTAATTTTCGTTATTTATTATTGCAATAAAGCTTCGATAATTTGTTAACATGATGATTAAAAACAGAAAAAGAATTATTCATAATCAATTAAAATCTAAGTAAAAAAAAGAAATAAGTAAGTTAGCGTAAATAATTAATTTTAAACACAAAAAGAATCATGGAATGAAAAATAAATTAAAAGAAAGAATTTCATATTGACCATAAAGTTACCCAATTAACTACAATACAGTAATATTTTTTAACTAATTTATTAATTTAATTGTTTAATTTGAAATAATAAGTAATAATATCTTATAATTTTTTAATTAATTTAGTGCATTTATTTATGCAAAGAAAAGATATTTAATTTCTTATGAATGAATACTATTTGAGTATTCTTATATGTTTATCTTCATATAAGGAGAAACTATAAGCTAGTTATTCAGCAAATGAAATTCATTTAAATATTTATAATATTATTATATTATTTTATATAATAACGATTACAAAAAAAATTTATGTTATGAATATATATTTTTATATTTATTAATTTTAAATATACTGTAAAATACGCAATATTAATTCTTGATTGCTCATATTTTATTTTTTCAATATATAAAATCCGCATAAAATTGATTAAATTTTTTACAAATCGAAATATAAATGTTTTTAATTTATTAAAATAAAAAATTCATTTTCAGAAAATTTATCTCATAGTTGACTCTTTCTTCACTAATGTGTGGTTACTTTAAAATTAATATAAATTTGCTTATTTAGAAAAAATTTTCATTGATTATAGAATTTTTACAACATGTGAATATTAAATTCTTTGTTATACTTATTATAAATAAATCTGATAGTCAATGGTTAAAGTAGTAATTTTATTTTATAATCAGATATTTAGTTTTTTTTAACGATGCCAATATGTAATACTTGTAAATGTTTATAGATGAATAAAATACAATCAAGAATATTTTTTAAAATTTTAGGTTTCGATCATTAAAAATTGTTTAAATAATATTGTGAAAATTTGTGAATTGCTTATATGATCATATTTTTTATTTTTATTAATATAAATTGTATCATAATTAATTGAATTTATTTTAGTAATGTACTAGTTTAAAATTACTATTTTTGGATGTCATTTTAAATAATAATTCTGAACTCAAAATATATTGTAAATTATAAATTATTATGATGATTTAATGCCATAGTTATGAGTTATGAGTTTCAAAATATTTTCGATTTTTTAGATTTACAGAATTTTATAAATATGATTTTTAAAAAAAGTTTGTTTTGAAAATAAAAAATTGATTAAATTCTTGAAGCATAATATTATCGTTTGATGTAAGTTTAAATCATACATCTTGGATTTATTAAACATTAAAATTGATTAAAAAATAATTATTTCACGCTTCGAGAATCCAACACTTGTGAATATTATCAATCATACAATTGATCATATATTGTTTTTAACGATTTGTTCAAATAATCTTTAAAGTATTTTTGTTTGAAATCAAGAAAAATAAAGTAAATAAATTAACAAATTCAAGGTTTTCAGTTCGTTCGCCATTGAATTTTCATTAGCGATAATATTGTACTGATTATTGATTAATAATTTTATAATATACTATTAATTTTAATTAAACCTAAAGTTTATTCATTAAATATATTGGGATAAGTTGTTTTTAAAATAATTTTATAAACAATAATTTTGGGTTAAATTAAAATCATTGAATAATAATAAAATAAATGTAGGTTCCACAAATTAAGAAAAAAATTAATGTAAATTTATTGTACAATAACTAATACGCACATAAAAATATAAATATAAATATAGTTGTAATATATATACATATACAATTGTAAAAATGTGTAATAAAAAATAATGATAATATTATATGTATCATTTATAAATTTTAGACAAAAAAAGAGCAAAAACTCATGCTTGAATAGTATTAAAATTAAATAAATCCTCATGACTAATATTAAAAAAGTGTTGTTATGTAGTTCCCGGTGTTTCGATATTCAATAAAAAGTGAATTAATTATTTAGTTCTATCGGGTGGCTGATAGTGTGCGGTACAAGGTAACAATGCGCTTTAGTCGGCACACACCCGAGCACACACAAACTCACACACCGAAATCTGCACGCGCAATTATAAACATACAAAGCAGGGAATGGTTGAACGTCTGATCTGCTGGAGAGTTTTTAACGTCAGAGAATGTGCAACCCTATCTACACGAGCCAACCGCAGGAATATCGTCGGATTCAGATAATCCGAGCCCTGTGCCGCCATTGATATGCTGATGTCTGGGACTTGTCGCATGAAATTGCCATCCGACGCCCTTGTATTATTACTCTCCCTAGTACTGCTCATCTCTCTGAACGTCAATTTCATTCCCTTCTTTTTCCGGCTCTTTTCACATCTCGGAAAATATTGCTCTCTCGCTCTATCTTTTTTAACACTTCATTTTTTTTATTCTCCTTTTTGCTATACTCGTATCGTCATTTTGCAGCTCAACACATTCATGCATGCACCAATTTTCTGTAGTTTCCATTTTTCATTTTCCTTTTTCCTCCCTGTACACAATTTTTGCACTCCGTGTAAACCGCACGTTAAAGGTTATAAAAGCATAATTAAAAACAACTATTTATAAGTGTTAAAATGTTAAAAATGTTATAATGGAAGTATAATAAAAAAAAGATACTTAATAAAAAATAAAACTCTTTCTAATTTTTAATTGGCTTTAATATGCACTTTTTCTCGTAATTAATACAAATATTAAATTGTTTATATTTTATCCAATTAGGATAATGCTTATTTGTAAGTTTGATTTAAATCAAAGTATTATATGCCTAAAGAGATAAATATGTCGTAGATAATTAAAATTTCAAATCAATTTAATATTAATTATACTGAATGTTGCGATTTAAAAAGAAAAAAATTAAATTGCCCATGAAATATCAATCGAGAACTTTTTTTGTGAAACGCAGAATTTGATTAATACATTGTATAATTTTAATAAGTCAACTCACTCTTTAAGCATTAACTATAATCGGTAATAAATATAAACAAGTTTTTTATAAAAATAAATATGAATATAAAATTTTGATTTATAAAAAACATCTTGTACAAATTTTTCCAAAACTTTACATTTATATTCGATGTGTTTAATTAGATACTCCAGATTTTATTTTTAATATTTTGCAAGCATGGCACTCCTGTATGAGTATAATTTACTATGAAAAACTTGATTAATTATGTATTTAAATTTTGAAATATAAAATTAGAGAAAATATTGTTGATGTTTATAAGTATGATTTATGTGTAATCATTCTAATAAGTAACAATTGATTTAGGGCTGCAACAAATTTTTTTAATAAAAACAGAAATAATAAAGTTTTGATTTAAAGCAAATCTTTCATGTTATATTTTACAAGAATTTGCTCAATAATAAAATTATAAAAACATTAATTAGAAACCAAATTGAAGAAATTAGTCCAAAAAAATGTATATTCATCTCACGAAAAAGAAGATTTATGATCAATTTAGTCTGTTTGTAATATTTTAAAAATCAGACAAAGTATACAAATTTCATATGCAGAAAGTTAAAGCTCATTATCTAACATATAAGTAGAAAAAAATAAATGATTTAAGCATAAACTATAAAGAGCTATTCTCTCAATTAAAATATGATGGAGATGGCTACAGCATAACCATCAATAGCAATTCAAGTTATACTGCTAGTCCAATTTATTTAATAATATTTATATTTATGTTTTACGTACTCGAAATTATTTTATTTAATCAAATAATATTTTTCTAGAATGAGATTTATATAAATTCTTACAAATTTAAAAGAGAAAAAAATTAATATACATTTTAAAATAGCATCATATCACTTCTATTTAAACAGTTGTTCATTGAACATTGATTATTTCTTTTAAAATAAACTATTTTTAAATTTACCACTATTTTTTACATGTA
Source organism: Eupristina koningsbergeri (assembly GCA_018907245.1). Lineage (NCBI taxonomy): Eukaryota > Metazoa > Arthropoda > Insecta > Hymenoptera > Agaonidae > Eupristina > Eupristina koningsbergeri. The sequence goes on from JACCHV010000045.1 coordinate 928,791, forward strand.
ATTTTTATTATATTTTCTGTTTAATTAATTGATAATTAAAAAATTAATTTATTAATAAATTTAATATTTAAATAAACTTTGATAAATTAAATATTTATCAAAGTTAATTTTATGCTTGTAGTAGTTCAATATTATAATATAACATAATTTCATAATATAATTCTATTTTAATTTTAAATTAAAGTAAAATTATAAGCTGTAATGTTGAAATTTAATTTTGGTACACTATATGAATACCATGTAAAGAAAGTACCTAATCTTATTTAAGCTGTCTTGTTATTATTTTTGAATTTCATTCAAGTATATAAATTTGCATAGTCAAATACAATACTAAATTAATTTTAGAATTCAATTGTTAAAAGATCAATCAAAATATCTTGTAATATAAAGTACATTGGGTATTTGAATTTTACACAAGTGTAAATTAAATTGAAATAATATAAAAAATGAATATATTTATAACTATAAATTAAATAACTCTTATTGATTATATATTATAATAATTTGTAATTTTAATAAGTTTAAAATTAAATATTAAAAAACTATAGAAATGCATGATTTATTACATGCAACTATTTCAATAACTAATATAAATAAAACATTTTCAATATAAAAGTACCATACGATAATTCATGGAAAAATACAGATCAATAGTGGTCGCGGGTTTCCTCAAGTATAAGCGTTCAAATATTATTTTTGATAACATTCAATTTGTTATTCAATTTTTTTTCCGTTCATTTATTTTTGACAATAACATTATTTTGTTGATAAATAACTAAATATAGTATAATTGTAAGAATATAAATTCAAAAAAAAGTTTTAAACGATTAATATCAATATCTAATTAAAATATGATTACATTGAATATCATCCTTAACGATATATGTAAAAAGATTCATTTTTTTTAATTATTTATACTCTTCAATTTTATAATTTCACCTTTATACCTTCTTTATACTTTATTCTTTTAACACATGTAAATATAATAAAATCAATTAGATGTAAAATATTATATAAAATTATAGGATGGCTTTAATTAAATTATTCACATACTTTCTATTCTGCTGAAAATTGTTTTCATTGTAATGATGTACCCATTTAATTATTTATTATTTATTATTTATTTAATGATCTTATGAATTATATGGTTGATATGGGCGATATAAAAAAAGGCCAAAATATTTTTTAATTTATTATTTGAAAAAAGTTTGTTTTGCAATTTCGTTTGGTTGAAAATTATAAATATAGATTCGGTAGATATATTTTTTCTCTCGTTCAATTATTTATCTGCTATTAAGTTATAGTTTTTTGTATTTTTATAATATAAAATATTTAATTCTTATATATTGATTAAACAGAATTTTTTACAAATTATTATAATTGTTTATTAAAATTATTTATTATAAAATTAATAAGTAATTTGATTGGTAATATTTTATATTATAATTTTATTCAATTAATATTCGTTTTGCTTTTTGTAATCAACTTTCATTTATCCTAATATTGTATACAATAAATAATTTAAAAAATCTTAATTCAAATTAAAAATATTTACAAATGAAGATCTTTATAAACATATAAAAAAAAATATTTTGTTTAACAAAAATATTCGTATAATGAAAATTAATTCTATCTTTTAAAGATATATTTTTTTCTTGAAACAAAATAACATTAAATTGTTTTGTTAGTCATGTGCTAAGAAAAAGTACATAATTAATTAATTAATTAATATAGCACAATTTCTTTTTTAAACTAACACAATATTTTTAGTAATTTATTATTCGTTTGAAAATGATTGCACATTAATTTAAACTCATTAAATTACTGATTAAATTGCACGCCAATAAATTTAAGCCAATTAAATATATTTCTTACTAAAATATTTCTAAAAGCCTTTGAATAAAAAAGTTTAAAATTATAAAAAGATATTTTAAATTAAACATTAATTTTTATCATTAATTTATATATTTAATATTTTATAATATATTTATTAAATATTATAATCTTATGTAATGAAAAAATATTATATTCATAATAATAAATAATGAGAAATTTAAGTAAAATTACGATAAATATATTAAATAGAATTATAAACAAATTGAAATAGAATGCATTTTTATATAAAATGGGAAAAAAATAAAATTAATTGATAATTTCTCAGGCTATAAATAAATTTATTTTTAGTTCGATTTCAATAATATTTAAAATTTATTTCATTATTTATTAATTTATTTCTGTACTGTTGAAATATATCATTACGGTTTGATTTAATATAATTACATAAATTAATATAATACACTTTATATGCTTTTAATTTGATATAAATACAATCCTTGATTGTTAACATGAATTTATTTAAAAAAAAATTTATATATACATATTTTCAACACGGAACAAAATATGTTCTCTAAAAATTTTAACTGAGTATTATTAATAAAATTATACAATAAAATCAATATCGAATTATTACTTAAGTTTTAGTTTATACAATATTTAAATTATAATGATTTAAATTATATATCATAACTAAAAAAAAATTATATCAAACAAATTAATTGTACGTATTTATTGAATATATATATAAAATCATAAATGGATTCCGTTAACAGACACAGTGGCGAGCGCAACGTGCTAGCACACAGTGAAGATTTTACATTGCATATAAAATCATAAAAATAAAAATTTTTATTATTATTATATAAAATATTTTTAAAAAAAATAATGAAACAATTCATTATTTACTATAAAATAAAATAGAGCTATATAATTATTGGTATAGATTTAAAAAATATATAATTCAATATAAAATTCAAAGAATATAATAATTAAGCTTTGAATGTTAAAAAGTCAAAAGTTATATAATGAAATGTATGTATGTTGGTTATATAGCCTTTGGGCGTTTCACGAAACATACTGAATTGTTACTGTATAAGAGTATTTGAAAACAATTGTGCCACATTTTTTGTTGTCTTGCTTCTTAATTGTCTTTCTCTCTCTATTTCTCTTTCATTTCATTTAAATAAAAATTATGTATCTATTTAATGTTAGAAGTAGAACTGTAAGATCTCAATCATTGATCCCACATTTTCGGACTTTTCTATTTTGTTCTTACATAAAACCTTAATAAATATTCAAAAAACATGGAGTGAAGAATTTAAACTCATTACACTAGGAAAATAATTTTTTTTTCTATTATGAAAGACAATTATTTAAAAAACATTGTTCATGATTATATTATTCAATAATATTATAAAATTTAAAAAATGCAGCTATATAAAAATTTGATCATTATCTATTATAAAAATAATTCATTAAAAAAAATATATGATAAATTAATAAAAAATGTATATAGATAAAAATAATTATCTAATTATAATAATCGATAGTAATACATAAATAATAAAAAATAAATTAAATAATAATATAAATCTAATTTTTAATTTTTTATAAATATTAAATTATTAATTAATTGTTAACAATTGTTAGTTAATTGTTTATTAATAATTTATAAAAATTTTTATTTAGTATTTACAAATTAATAGAAAAAGTAGTAATATAATATTAAACATTTAAAAACAAGAATTTTGTAATACATAAAAAATGCATACCAAATCATGTCAAGTCCAATAATTAATGAAAAAATTTATCAGCTAAACGTAATTCTATCAAATGTAATAATAGAACAAAATTTTAATCTAAAGCAAATCATAAATGAAATAAAATAATATATAAAATAGATGTGCAAGAATACTAAAAGAATTTCATTATTGTAACAAAAATTTATATTTATTTTTAAAAGAAATAATAACTTTTTTTTATCAATCGTCGCTTATTAGTTCAAGTTGATTAGCCGATAACTTCAAAAAAAGCGTATAACTTTAAGAGGATGATTAGATGATTACTTTGTTCAAGATGGGCGATTTATCTAAGCAAAGATCGCTATGTACAAATCAAATAGAATAGATATATGATAGATAGATAGATAGATCGATAGATGGAAAGTGGAACGGAGAAATTCTCCAAAGTCTTCAGTTATTCGGTTTTCTTTATATTGAGGCATGGAACTTTGAACAAGATGGAGGTATATTTGAGTGTTTTTGCAACGCAGGAGTTGGACCCTTAGAAAAACAGACGCCAAATCGAATCCTCTCCTATCCCTCTTTTATGTGGCTTAAAAAATGTTTCTTCGTCTTATGCATTTTCACTTTCATAGTTTACGTGGGTTCTGTTTGACCTGCTCTTAGTAATTGTAAGGCTTCACCAACGTTTTTTGTTTTTGAATTCTTTTTATAAAACAATATTATATTCAATCATACAAATTTTTTTCTTATATTTTCAAAAGGTATTCTGATACATTTTGTTGAATTGGCACCCAACATAAGAATTCTGGTAAACAGTATCAAAATCTACAATCACGTATTTAAACTATATTTAAATTTCATTTTTTATGATAAAAATATATCGTATAAAGTAAAAAAATATGTATAAATTTCAATGCCGTGTTCAAATTAATTCATAAATATAATATTTTAAGGCAATACATATGCATCTAAATATTTGCTAAATTTTTAAACAATTATTATAGAATATTATTATTATTATTATTTAATAATCAAATATATTTAAATAATTAATATACAATAATAGAACATAAAATTTCTAGTACAATCGCTTTATTATTTTTGTTACATAATCACTATTTTTATTATTGTATATTTTAGATATTATAAATAAGGATATTGTCATACAATTAAAACAATATACAATTTATGTAATAAACCATAAATATTTTTTTTAATTAGTACAATTATTTAAAATTTAATATTAATATATTGAATAAAATTTAATTATTTACTAATTTAATAAAACTATATTAAATAAAGACATGATTCAGAAATATTAATTATTTTTTTTAATAAAAACTACCAAAAATACTATTTAAGATTATTTTATTATTATGGAAATTCGGAATAATGAGAAAGTAGCATTTGAAAAATTGTAATTATTTCACAATAAACAGAATGAAATTAAAACATTTTTCTATTAAATATAATTTTTAAATATTTAAAATTTTATAAGTAAAATTTCGTAGGATTATTATAGTTTTTTTTTAAAAACTAATACTAATTCAGTAATTTTTAAAGAAACTGATAAATCTATTCTAAAAGAAAAACTAAGTAAAGTCTAAAGTCAAAAGGCATCTTTTAAATGAAATTCTTTTTACACATGCACACACACACATACATATATATATTTCTTCAAAAATTTTTATATTATTGTTGTATTGATTGAGGTTGAGACCAATATGTTTTTTATAACAAATAGTATTCGAATATAATTAAAGCGAAAAGATTCCATGGTCTCATCTCTGAGTTATATATCTCATTACCGTTTTACATTATACTTTTTCTCATTCCTCTTATCATTTACTGTCTCTATCTCGGTAAAAACCGCAAACTCCATAGTTGTGCGACTTGTTCTTTATCCCTTTTTCTCAATCTCAATTTAGTTCGGGTGACCTCTCATTCTCATCCACTCGCTAAACCACTGCTGCAATAGATTTGGTAAAGGGTGTGTCCTGATTCCGGCCTTGGCGTGTCTACCTCACCACCAAACCAAATGCAGCGCTCGAAGCTTTCACCCAGTCCTTCATTCAATTATCTTTCTCATTGGTCGACTACTTCGTGGGAGTATTACAGGCTCCGGTTGGCCAGCCTATCAGAAGCCTCAAAATATTTCAGCATCCCCCCTACTGCGCAAGAGGTGGTACCGGGGCACCAGAGCATAGTGGCTCACCGAATTTTTCGGTAGGGGCGCGCGCCCACGCATCGAATGCTACAAGACTCGCCTCTCATAGAAAGAGATCGTGGTAGTGTGAAACGAAGAGCCCTCGCATATTATTTCTAAGCGAGAGCAGAAACAGTTTTGGTTCGTGTGTGCGCGCGTGTGCACGCATCGGCGTCTTGATATCTGGGCAAACCAGCCCACTTCATGCATCTTTTTACAGTGTGTCTTTTCAGTCGTTTTTTAAACGGTAATCGGTGGGAAATTATAATTCCGAAATTCAAGGAGGCAACCGTAAAAAAAGAACTGTAAAAAAAAGCGAGAGGGAGGGACAAGTGTGTGACAATCTTGTTGTTCCTCGTAATACACGAAGAGAGGAACGACACTAGCTCTGACAACTCCATCATTTTTCGGAATATTATCGTGCGTGAATGTATTGTGTGTAATTTGTGTCTTTATAACGAGTACAAGTTTTTAATTATGTTCGCAGACTTTAATCAAAACTGAAGATAAATTATTATTATTGAGTAATATAAAAGTTAATGACTACTAGTGTCACAAATAATTAATCACTCGGATTTTTTTGTTACTCAACAAGAGCAAGTACGTAAATATAACTGAAAGGAGATGCATACATTGTTTAGTGAGCAAAATGCCTATTACAGGCATGCAGCAGCCGTTCCTATGGGGATGGGCACTCCATCCTACTCGAGCGTTGGAGGGGCTCCTGGCTATTACGAGACACAGTACCGTTATGGTAGTTACGCTACTGCCGCAGGCTATCCAGTAACAGGCATCACACAACAACACATTCACCACCCCGGGAAAGATATGGTCAAGCCTCCGTACTCATATATTGCCTTAATTACAATGGCTATTCAGAACGCACCAGACAAGAAAATCACCCTCAATGGTATTTACCAATTCATAATGGAAAGATTCCCATACTACCGGGAAAATAAACAGGGTTGGCAGAATTCTATTAGGCACAATTTGAGTTTAAATGAATGCTTTGTAAAAGTACCAAGAGACGATAAGAAACCTGGGAAAGGCAGCTATTGGTCTTTGGATCCAGACAGCTATAACATGTTTGATAATGGCTCATATTTGAGACGTAGAAGGCGATTTAAGAAACAGGACGCTCTCAAAGAAAAAGAGGAAGCGATGAAACGACAAGGTCTCATTCAAACGAAACAGCGAATTGATGATAACAAAAGCTCTCTTAATATTTCATTACAGTCTGGTTCCGATGTAATAAATCCCAACGGTAAAAAACACCTCGATCAAAGTGGACTCTGCAAGCCCAAGAGAGAGCCTATAAATGATTCCAACTCAGGAACTCACTGCATGGTTACTAGCAAATACCACGACCACCATAGTCCTATTCAAGACAGTAAGAATGCAACTAACAATAATGTTCAAAACACCGTACAAAGTTCTCTGGTATCAAATCACCAAAGTAATCCTCATCACCAGCAACATCATCAAAATCCTGCGATCCAAGATGTTTCCATGTCTGGTCTTGATCCAAATAGTTTTAGCGTAGACTCCCTCATGACTAATAACCGAGATACGACTAGTCAGATGATAAGTGGTCAACTAGCTAGAGATCATCAACAACAACAGCAACATGTGATGCAGCACCACACGCATGGCTCACACAACGTAATGACAACACGATCGGAGCCAACAATAGCAAGTGTTGTTTCAGCCGTCGGCAATGCAAGAGATCTTTCGATTGTTGTAACGACATCAGCTACGGCTACGACAGCAGCTGTAGTTGCTATGATGGCATCTTCAGGATACGGCCACGTAACTACTACTAGGGCCAACCCTTCCCCGACATCCAATATGTATCCGGCTTATTGTCCATCTGGATATATTATGGATCACACGGAATATAATCCAACAACGCGAAGTCATAATAACGTGGGACACGCGCAGTGGTACCAAGAAGCTGCAAGTCCAGATACCGCCGGCATATATCAGGAAACTCAGTCATCAAGTTGTCAGTTGTACAGGTGAGTAATGATATTTTTTATTCTCAACTTGCATCTTAGTATAATTTAATATTTCATACTATAGATATTATATATACAAAAATATTCTAAATATATTGTTATAACTATAATTAGTTATTCAATATTAGAAGCTATTAAAGTTTAATATTATTATTTATTATGTAACATAATTTTTATGTATACACATACACACACAAACGCATATATATATAATTTCTTGAATTTTGGTAATCTATTCTTTAATAATATGTATTAATAAATTGAAATCTCGTATTATAATACTTTATAGATATATCTAATTTTTTTAAACTATTCAATTTTAGAGTATAATATGTTGATCATACACAGTATTATTTCTAGAATAAGATTTTATTTAATAGGAATTTATTTTTATCATATAAAAAAAAATAAAAAATAAATTAGTAAATAATAAAATTTATATAATTAATTTATAAAGCATATAAAAACATCTAAAAAGTTTTACATATCAATATTTAATTATTGAAGGTATTCCATTAACTAGATAGGTATAAAAGTATTCATAATGTAAAAAATATGAAAAATTGAAACATCAATATTCTAGTTTAATTTAAAATCAATAAATAATTTTTTAATATAATCCATTTTATTTTTTACTTGAAAATTTAATTAATTTTACATTTAATCAATATATTTATCAACGACATAAAATTTATTTCATATAAATAATAGTTTAGTTAGAAAATAAAATTTATTAATAAGGGAAATATAATAAATTTTGAATTAAACATTATAAATATAAATTATATTTATAAATTGTAATATATTTCAAAATTTCCAGTGAAAATTGAATTTGAATTTTCAAGTAATTTAAAATTTTATTTTCACTATTAAAATTTGATTAATAATAGATTTCATTTCATGAAAATTTTTAATTGAGTATTATTAAACTAAATGAAAAAACAAAATTATTACTGTACAATACAATAAAATACGCTACAATCCAAAAAAATATAATTTTTAAATATAAATTTTCCATGTAGGGTGTTTAATTAAATATTTTATACTTTAATTTATTGTCTAATATACTAATTTAAACAAAAGAAATTGCGGAATGTATGAAATTATCCAATAATAAGTTTAATTTTCACAGCTTTAAAAGTTTTTTTTTAATGAAAGGTTTATTTATCAATAATGAAGTATAAGTAATGTAATATTTTGATTTTTATATTGAAAATAATTTCTAAAGTAATGCTATAATTTATAATCGTGTTTCAAAAAATTTTTTTTTAATTTTTTATAAATTAATGAAAGAATAACAAAAACAACGCCAACAACAAAATTAGTCGTTAATTTACAAAATAATTATTTATGCTTTAAATTTACTTTTTTTGCAGTTATTTCAATACTTTTAAAAAAATTTCGGATAAATTTAATTTTTTGAATATGGTTCTTTATAATCTATTTTAGACTTCATATAAAATCATAGTTAAATAAATATAACTTTTCATTAGTGATAAAAACATTTTTTTATAATATTCTTTATTGATCGTAATTGTACTTTTTTCATAATAATATTTTTGTTCTTAAATATAAATTAATAAATAATTAAATAAATAAATAGAGTTTAATATAATTGTTATAAAAATAATATCATAAATTCAAAACCATTTTTAAATAAAGAAAATAAGTTTTATCTCTATTGATTTTTTAACTAAGCTTAATATAATCATCTATGATTTAACAATATTGTCATATGATATGTAAAAATAATAATAAATAACGAATACTCGATAAGGAATTATTTTCAAAATCAAGTCGATAGGTGTAGTTGTAGAAGTGCGCGTCATGAAAAATCGGGCCAGACGTGGAAACGTTTAAATAAGTAGTTTCTATGTCGACGGCTGAAAAAAACTAAAAAAGACATCAAAAGTCACTACCGTTAAATTTTTTTCTCTTGAACATTTATGTCTTCACTCTCGTATTAGTCGGCGGAATGACTTTCACGCCTCACGAAAATCTTTGACGCACTGTTGGGATGATGATTTCTGAGTGTCATTACGTATTTCACAAATTCGCAGTGTACCTTGAGCATGAAGCTATGCGAAATAATTTTAAAGATGAAAGTGCCGAAAGAATAATATATGCGCATCGATAGACGTTCTATTTAGATAGTTCGACGAACTTTTAATTATAAATCCATTGGTTCACCATTTACGAAAAAATAATAAATACATTATAACGTAAAAACGTTGAGAAAATATTTAAATCAAGCGAGATATTTATAATTCGTGAAAATATTTTTGTTGAAATTTATTATTACTTTATTAATAATTGTCACAAATAGAGATTAAATAACTTTTGACATACTTAATTGCTTTTTCATATATATAATTAATAAAAAAAAAAACAGAAATAAAATTGTGTGGATGAGTTGCCAATTCTTATTGAAAAAATATTACTGTTTATTTTTTTGTAGACTATTTGAAATAACCTTCAAATGATTATTTAATTTAATTTCTTAAATAAAATTAAAGAACTTAAATTGAATTAAAAATAATATTAAAATAGTTATTATTGTTGCATAAATGAATCGAAACAAATTCTACTATTTAAAATATACATGTGTGTATGCGCGGTAATACAATAATTTTTACAGTAAATTTTCCATTAGCTACGCTTTTTCCACATTTTATTTCTCTCTCTCTCTCTCTCTCTCTCTCTCTCTCTCTCTCTTTCTTTATCTTGTTGTATATGTGCGTACATGCGTACGTATTTACGCATGTTTCTTCAATTATTATTAAATGTATATTTGTTATAAAATTTCACTTATTAAAATAAAAAATTTGGAATTCCAAATTTATGTGTACTTCTATAAAATATTAATGTTAATTTTAATATAATATTATAAATTAAAAATTTTATTTTTTAAAAAAACTTACTTAATATTATTCAGAAAAACAACCTCTGTATTTATCAATACCAGGTTTTAAATTATTATGTGGTTTTATTATACATGTAGTTATAGAAGTTTTTTCAAAATATAACAAAAAAAATTAATGTTAAATAACAAATAAAATATAATTCATTTAAATATACCGAATACACGTTGACGATTACAATTGCTAAATAATATTTTTTAAATACTCTTAAAATCTTAATGTTATTTCTTTTCTACAATTACTGAATTATACATGATAAAACCAATTATAAATATTTATATGAATCACTTAATTTATAATTATAATATGAACGAAAAACAAACAATTACAATGAATGTGCAAAAATGCCTTGAAATTGCAATTGATTTGAGTGGTAACGTCAGAAATTAATTTATAATAATTATTATTTCGCAAATTTTAATCAATATGAAATATAAAACTAAAAAAAGTAAATGCTTTGCATGATTTCAGATCAAGTCCTCCAACCCCCTTATCTTCAGCAGCAGCAGCAGTAGCAGCAGCACCATCACCGCCACTGTACCACCGCTACTATCAGGATTGCAACGCCGTAAATACTAGTGGAAATTTACCCATAACGCTGCATAAATACTGAGAATATCGGAATTCAAGGCCCCACAGCCAAGGCCTTGAACAAAAACATCAACAACACATTACCACTGTTAACTGCACCGGCAACAACAATTCATATGATTCTAATTTAGTCTATGTCAAACAAGAATGGGTACCAACAAGTGATGAATTCTAGAAAGATTAGAGAATTAAATTTGTTGGAAATACAAGGCTGATTGTTATAGAAGATACTAAAATTTTGAAACCAATATTCTCTACTATTTCCATATTTTTTTTATTTTAGTCTAATTTATTTAGTCTATTATCAAAATAGATTTTTTTAAACATAATACGAAAGGATCTCGTTAATTTGTTTATTATAAAATTTTATTTACAAATACAGTAATATGAGTGTAAAACAAATATAATTAGTCAAGTTAAATCTTTGTTTTACTCAAACTACTTTGTTGGTTTCTACTGTTAATTACTAAAATGAAAATAAATTTACCTTCATGCATTGTTATGTAAAAATGAGCCGTGGTAGCATATTATCTTTTTATGAAATACCGATTTGTGTATTATAGGGTTGTAATAAATGAAAATAAAAAATGATACATGTTTAATTTAAATTATGTGCATTTATATATAGAAAAAGCTGAGATATATTTATTGATATGTAGTTCATTAAAAACATGATTAATCGATAGTGTGAATAGATAAGAAAACTAGCATAGTTTATGTTTCGTTCTGTGTAGAGAAAGAGAGAGAGAGAGAGTCCTAGTGAGAAAGAGTATTAATATAAATTCTCAATCGTGTTTAGTACATTGTATATTTTGTAGATTTTGAAAAGGTGAACCTTTGACTAAACGATAGAATGAATCATGAAAAACAAAGAATAGAAATGTAGAATGTATTACAAATAATACAGAAAAATTTGATGAGATTTAAGCAATGATTGTTGGGTGTTACGTACCATATAAATAATTTAAATAATATTTGAAAACTTTTTTTTTAAATTCAATATCTATTTTTTATTTAATTATTTGTCATTCTTTTTCAAATATTATTAATTATTTTAAATTTAAAATTGTTATAACGATAAAAATTCACTCAAAGCCATTTAAACTATTTCAGGTGATTTTGTAAATGGTAAATTATTAATTGTTTCTAAACTGCGTCACATTTCAAAATTTTTTTAATATTCATTAAATTTAATATTCAAAATTAAATTTTATAAGAAGAAAGATTATCATCTTCTTTTTAGAAAACGAGTAAATTACATATAAATAAAATATGAATGTTATATATTGTGGTCAAAGATAAACTATTTGAATTTCAAAAGTAGTTAGACATCTGTGTGTAATATAAATAAAAGTAAAATTGCAAATATCTTTAGAAATATTGTATAGTTAATATAGTGTGATAAATATGAAAATATTATTATTATTATTATTATTATTATTATTATTATTATTATTATTATTATGAATAGAGAAAAATAGACGAATATAGTATGCAAAAATTAATATTTGCAATTTATCGAGAATAAGCGTTATTATTTTAAAATCGTTCATTTAATACATATACTAGCCAATAAAAAAGTAAAGAATAAATATATTATGGATAGAAATTCATTGAAAATGTGTTTTATTATTAAAAATCCTCTTTATTCACTAAATTTGTAAAGTTTTGTTTGTGATGTATTGATTATTTTCAGACATGTCAAACGATTTTCATATTTCGTTTTTCTGAGTATTTTTCTGATAAAATTGTTAATGAAATAGTTTTGCATAAGTAAATTAATATCAAGTTCGTACTAAGATAATAAAACACGATAATAAGCAGCATTAACTACCACTGTTATCAAACCAATTAAATAAAAATGCATTGGTATATAAGAAGAAACTGCGTATAGACTCATGGAAATTGAATGAAAATGGCCTTGAATTACTTGTACTTACACGTACAATAGATTTAGCGCGATATTAGATTGATGATGAATCGTATTCAGGAGAGCAGAGAGGAGAGGAGAGCAGGCATTACTGCGGAGACGATAATAATATGGGGCAACTCCAGGGGCCATAATACCGCTAAACAATAAGATAGTCCGCACGGACAAGTTCGGACGTAGTTTTCGAAGCTTCGGTTCTCTATCCTTTCCATTCGCCTCGGCAGAAACGAAAGTCCCCCGCGTTTATCCAAAGCACGTGTTATGGCAGATGCACCGCAGTTAAGTCCAAATCTCACCCCGCAAGTCGTCGTTTCGAGGGCTGCACCTCCTTTCAGTGTCCAACCTAAAACGCAGTACACTACAAAGTCATGAACTACGTTTCAAACAAAACGGGGATTTTTCCCCATTTTAAATCCATCAATCTCAAAGAAATTGCGCACTCTACCTCTAATGCTCTAATACTCCAATCTATTAATAAAATTAAAACTTTCATTATAGTTTTAGCATTAGTAATACCATTTGCTACATTTATCATCATTCGCCATACAGTTTAAATTATTATTCAACTTCTATTGAAATTAAAAAAAATTTTATATCTTTCAATCGTAAATTTATTAACAATGGCTGCAACTTCAAATGAAAATTTTGTAGAATTTATATTCTATATTCAAATGAGTTTTCCACAATATTTCGGTTGTCAACATTTTTTTTTTTTTGCAAATAATGTATGTATTTAAACATCAATTTCGTCAAAAATACTCTTGACTAACATCTATAATAACAGATGATAAAAAATAATAAATGAATTTTTACTGACCTATTTATTTAAAAAAGACCAAAAAAAACCAATAAAAATTTTAACTTTGAATTACAAGTGTAACCTTAGAAAATAAATGATTATCCTACATTTTTACGTCATCCAACTAAAAGCATAATAAATTTAAATAAAATGGATAGTTTTACCATAATTTATTATATTGATTTAATATCAAATATTATCTTTTGTGAAAAACTCTTTAAAAAATTGAACACGTATACATAATGTAAATTTTTATCAAATTTTATTCTTAATCTCTGAAATTCAGGTTTCTCATATTGTACATTTTGCATTATTTATAATTTCGATGTATATAAAAACATTATTAACGATAGAAATCTAAAGTATTTTCATGAAGTAAAAGTATAATATACTATATGAAATAAAATTTAATCAGAACTATTATAAATACTTAGTTAAATAGAAGTTTTAGATAAATATTATATTTTATGTTTACAATGTATTCAATATCTCAGTTTCTTTTTGTAAAGAATATTTCTTACAATTAAAACATTTTATACATTATATATTGTGAAGATTATTTGCAAGCTTGAAGTAAAATATACCATGTAGTTCATTTAATCTCAATTTATTATCAATATTTCATAAATATATTTATCAATATAATGGAAAATAGAGTATTTGAAGTTTTTCGAAAATTATAATTTTAAATTAAATGTCAATTATTTTGTACTTGAAAACAAACTTGAGTACTAAATTATAAAATGACTGATTATTAAAATATTTTTGTATGTATACATGAAATTAAAAATTCATAAATATTATATATAATAATAAATATATTTTAGAAATGAATATAAATAGAATTTAAACGCTATTTTAATGTTAATAAAAAATAAATTATTACTTTCTTTAATTCCAGATGCTAACATTTCCAATTTATGTAAACTATTTATGTTAATAATTATAAAAATATTTAATTTATTCTTTTTTTTTCACTATTCAAATAAATTAACTAATTATGAAAAAATGTATTATTATTATTATTATAAATTCATCGTTCACAATTATTAATATGTTTCTTAGCATTTAGAATATTTCAATAAACATTTAACAATAGATAGCAACGATTATTAGATTTTTAATGGCAAACATATTAATATCTGCAAAAAATCAAATTATAAAAAAATTAAATTGCCAAAATAAGAGAAAAAAAATGAACTTTTTCTAATAATAAAAAAGTTATAGTCGAATAATCTCCGTATATTCCAGTATATACTCAAATGCGCAATACGGTATTTGTGTATTTAAGGCTGCTACTCCACCATTGTTACAGTACTATGGGTGCATAAGTTAAGTTTCTCCTTACACCCTCCTTTTATATCCACTTTCTTTGCAAACACTTGAAGTTATCCTTCCTAATTCGGTCAACAAATAACTACAAATTACTCTACATTAGAAATGGCGTTTATATTGGTCCATAAGAGCAATGTATATTTATAGTATTTCGTTGTATGTACAAAGCACTAAAAAGTGTACCATATTGTAGATAACAAATTTTTCGAATTATTATATTTATATTTTTTATTACATAATAAATTTAAATAGTAAATTTACAAGATCATTTATAAAAATATAATTAAAATTAAATATAATATAATAAATTAAAAGTATACTAACTTTCCATGTTAATATAAAATATATATTAGGAAACGACATAATTCATTAATGAACAATTAAACAATAAATAATCCTACAGCATATTTGTATAAATTGGTATGTATATTATAAA
Organism: Eupristina koningsbergeri; assembly: GCA_018907245.1. Taxonomy (NCBI): domain Eukaryota; kingdom Metazoa; phylum Arthropoda; class Insecta; order Hymenoptera; family Agaonidae; genus Eupristina; species Eupristina koningsbergeri. Next base: position 944,608 of record JACCHV010000045.1, read on the forward strand.
TTAGACATTATACGTAGGCTGTGTTCATTTGTTTTGATAAATTCATCATATTAAAAAAGATCAAATCAAATTTGTTTCATATTGAATTAATTTTAATTTTTTTTCTTCTTTAAAGTACATAATGATAATATTTAATTTACTGCTAAAATAAAATATAACAATTTTTTACAATGAAATTTTTTTATATTATATTAAACTTAAACTTACAAAAGAATATTTGTGAAATCCCCAAATTATGACATTCAGTTTGTTTGCCTTTACAATGAACTGTATTAAATAACAGAAATACAAACATTGACATTTAAAAATGTAAATATTATTGACTTTTTGACATTCACTTAATAAAGATAAAATCAATTTTGTCATATTATCTATATTTTTTGTCATTAATTTTTTGAAATAGTAGTGAATTTGAAGGTTTCTTAATGATTATCAAGTTACGAATCTTTCTTCTGAAACTGTCACAGAGTTGACATGACGGCCTAATCTGAAATAAAATACACAAAAGCTACTCCGTTTTTGCTTGATAACTTCATGACATTAAAACACTAAATTGCTCGTGCCTAAACATTCTAATGCACGTGGGAATTACTGCATAAGTCACAAGTTCATATTAACAATGGGGGTCGTGCAATTTGCAAATTTTAATTTGATCTCTAATACCAGTTTAAACATAAAAAATTAAACTTCTATCGTGATTTCATTGTTTTTCATTCTTCCTTTCTTTCTTCCAATACTCATTACTCTTTTTACTTATTTGTTTATAACACACTCTATCTTAGTTCAATTTTCTTATACTCTATAATTACAAAAGTGCAATTAAAAAATAAATAATTCAATCTAAATATTTGGGCATTTAAATATTTAGGGATTTTTTTCATTTTAACTATTTGCTAATTATTTTCGATCATTATTAATTTTATTATCAATTGTTAAAAATATTTTTTTTACACAAATATATTTTGAAACTGCTTTTTTGATCAAGATTCTGGTTAATAATTAGTATTGTAAATTATCAGTGTACTGTGCAGTATAAGAAAGGTTTTGTTTTGTTATTTCATGATAGTATTGCAATTGAATGAATTTATTATAATGTTCTAGAATTAAGTATAATAAAATTATTGATTTCACATTGATGTTTTTGATAAACTTGAAAAAACAATACATTTTTCTTAAGCATTCGTGCACATCCTTCGATTTCACGATTAGTGACTTTATATTAAGGATTCAAGATATAAAAAATAAAAAAGTACCATGACATAGTTTATAAGTTATATAAAATCTATAAAATCACCACAAAAAATACTTGCATTGTTTTTATGACTGAATACCTCTTCGTGAATTAATACACGAGACTAAATTTGTTCCCTCCATATAATCGTGCACGTAAATTTAATAAAAAAAGTTGCAAACTCGTTTTAAATTGGTATAAGATGATTTCTCTGTAAAATTAAATAAAGACAAAACGTAATTAAATTTTATTGGTGTGGGATTTTTGGACTTGATGTGTAACGATATAAGATATCTATATGAGTGTTTTCCTGCAATTAACTATATTGATGAAAATACATATTTGTTATTTTAATCCGTCCAGTCTTGACTCTGCAAATTTTATTTAAAAAATGATTATTTGTCTAAATAATCTATGTTAAAAAAGTCTAAATAATAAAATCTTAACAATTTAAGTTATGGCTTTGATTATTTTAAAATTTTTTTGTATAAACTATTTTAATGATTTAATGAATTTTCGTGATAAAAACAAAAATTTTAAATATTAAAACATAAATTGAACAATATTTTTTACTTTATTTACTTCATATAAATTTCAAAAAAATTTTGTAAAACTGAAAATATTTTATTTTAGGAAATGCAAATTATTCTAAGAAATTTTAATAAAATATTTTCCATTTAATTCAAATCAATATATTTCTATAAGTCTTAAAAGATAATTAAAATATATTAAAACTTATAGCTATTTGGATTCTTGGATGACGTTGAGATACTTAGTATATTGATAATATTAAAAAAGATTTGAATAGAACACCTTTTTAAAATAAAATAATAAAGTATAATTAAATTATTTTTAACAATTGTTTTGTAAACAAAAATTAGGATTGCATTATTAACAATAATATAGTTTATGAGAATTTTTAATTTCGTAAAACTATTATTATTGGTATTACTGGAATATAAAAAAAATTGAGGCGTTGTTAATCGCTTAACGTATTATTATAACAATTGATGCCGAGAAAAAGTGAAAGAGGAAGAAATGGGGTAGCAGGGGATAAAGTATTTTTTGAGATTACCGAAAACGAGAAAACGGTTATTAAACAGGTTTGTATGCTTACACGAGAAAATATAAAAAGTGTGCTTAGATAAGGACAAGAAGGTCTTGGGGTGGGTCCTTGTTTGCGAGACCACCCGCACAGTGTATGCATACACGAAGAGAAAACTCAGGAGAGGAAAAAGTGGAGGAGTAAACCTCAAGGATCGCTCCAACCCATTAGCGCAGTCGCCGGTTGTTTATGAAATTACGAATGATAATGTAAGCATTTTTTCACGCCCTCTCATCACGAGCGGGACCTGATCTAGCGGGAGATATTGCCGCGCGTTTGGTCTTAGAGACCCGAGCTAATTTTAGGGTGTCGAGTCGGAGACCATGCCTTCGGCTTCAATACTTTTCCCTCTCCTACTCACTCTTGCTCACTCTCCGAAACGCAAGCCTGTTAAACGACATTAAATTTTACAGTGCCCGAATTGCGGTTCCCGGAATTGACAACTGTTTAAACGAACAGCCTTTACACGTTCCCACTCCTGTCGGACATGAGATCTACATTCAACTATCAGTGATGCGTATTTTCCGTGCCAGCGAGGGCTACCGTGTTTATAATTTCTTTTATTTACTTAATTTGACAGGTTATTCCATTCGTGTTCGATTGGCTAAGGAACTATTCCATTCCATGACATCTCTGAAATTAGTGCTACTAATTACTGAAATAAAAAAACATTGTTGTTTACTCATTATGCGATTTTCGTAAGGATCAGAGGTTACCACTACTACTACTACCATTATTATCATCATCATTATTATTTTATATTTTATTTTGTAAAATGTGTTCGAATTATAATACTTTAATTGAAAGTGAAGATTCGACAAAAATTTAATGTCACTGGATTACGCATGTGTAGGTCTAATGAAAAAAATTAAGGCCATAAAATAATTTGTAATAGATATATTATTAGTGAGATTTCAAATCGTATAAATAAATTGTAATGTTAGTAAATTTAATACTCATTCAAAAAAAATGTACAACTCAGTGATAGTGAGCCTCATATTAAAATGTCATCAAATTTCCAATAATCGATAATAATTCAAAAGTGACTTGTTTTCCCAACGATCAGCAATAAAAAAAGTGCCAGGATTCATTATAAGCGGTCGGCAAAAGGATATGTGAATCGACTGCTTTTCTGAACCGCTTTTAAGAAAAACAAAGTTTTAGCGGTGAATTTTTATACAACATAATTATTGTGTAAAATATTTATTGTTGCATTAAGATTGATAAATTTTGCTGTGAAGCGAGATTTATGTTTTAATGCAGTTGTAGCGGGCGTGGCAACGGGATTTCGGCTTCCCTCATGGCAAAGGAAATTCCGTAGCTGCAGAAAGCTACACCTACGGAATAATCACGTGTCGCTATTATCAGGGCGGAAAATATAAATGTAGCGACGTGTGCATGAGTCTCCGAATCGTCTTCAGGTGCTGGGGAAATTCGGCAATGAGAACTTGTTCGGTGAACTTCGCCGCCTGTACATCATGTGTAAATCTGCATGACTTTGTCGATCGACCAGAGTGTATAGTTTTTCAATAAAATATTTGTATGGCTCCGCGCAACAATTTTTAATTTTTTTATAGTAAACAAGATTAGTTTAAAGAATTGTTATCGTAATCAAATAAAAGGACCCCTGGCAATCATCTTCATTAGAACAAAACTGAACGAACCATTATATCTCGGTCGACTAATATCATTTTCGAATGAGATGAGTAAAGAAAATTGAATAAATAGCTTGGTAAAGAAAGAAACAGCCAAAAAGCATGCGCGATACTACGGGAGGCACAATCTCAAATACAATGCTAACAGCTTCGCGAGGGAATCTCAAAATCGCGAACGCCTACGTATGAGTACAAGGCACTGTAAAGGCAATCAGAATCCATGCTTGATTTAACTTCAAAGAGTACGAGGAACCAAGGATCGAAGGATCGAGGGTTCGAGGGACGGGGCATCTACACTCCGGATAACAAATGTACCTTCAGTTTCCTATCCATACCCCACGTTTCGTGGTAGAAGATACATTTTCAAATACCACTGATATGTAACATTTTTCTTTTTTCGAGCAGGACTGTTAGATTTTTCCAACCAGAATCTAATGTGAGTGAGGGAGGGTTGATGCGTAAAATTTAGATCTCTACTTTTATCTCTGATTTTTTGCTAGAGTAGGTATTAATGTATTCAAAATTCAATATGCATTTTCAATAACTTTTCTTTATACATACACATTTAAATATTGATATTATTTAATTTATATACCCGACGATAAAATATCATTATATTTATCTATTAAATTTTTTATTTTAATTTGCTCTTTTTATTGACTTATTCTTTTTATTTATACTATATACTTAAAACTTTTTCATGTTTACTATTTTTATATCTATTTTTAAATATTTAAAGAACAAATAAATAGTTTATGAGTTTATAATCTGAAATTGAAAAACAATGAGTTATATGAAAGTAATTATTATAAGATGTTTGTGGATACATTTTATTGTATAGTTTCAATAAATTAAATGGTAACAAGATTTAATACTTTTTTCGAATGAACTTGAGTATTTTAGTTAATAATCGGTTCTTTAATAATTTGATAAATCTATTGGAAAGCTTTGACTATTCCATTTTACGACAATACTAAAATTTGTATTCGTATTTAGAGTTTGCTAAATATAAATAAATTTTTAGGTAATTAGTACTTGAAAAAAATAGTACAGTCCACAATTTATAAGGCTATTTCATTAAAGTACATTTGTATAATTAGAATAAAAGGTATATATGTATAATAATGATGATGACGATCACGACCATGACTACCTAAAAATTGAAAATAAGAACAAAAACAACAAAGAGGTTTTACGTTTATTTTTATAAAAATTGAATAAAAAAATTGGCTGCAAACCTCTTGAAGATCTTCGGGTAATGCACCTTGCAGTACCAAACAATGGACAATTTTTCGAGTATCTGAAACTTACTTCACACGAGCTCAATGCTCGAGCGAAGCGAAAAGCAACGAGAGGTCCTCAAAAAACCGAATAGCATTAACACACGGGGATGAAATGTGAAATAATGGAATATAGATAGGGCAGCAAGACTTCAAATTAGAGTTCACGCCCGAGTAGTCATGTGATATCCGTAGCTTGTTGGGTATGTGCATGTCGCACGAACCATTATGTTCCAATAAAACGATCTCCGCCGGGAGCATCCTATCGTGTTTGGCTACAAAGGGCGCCAAGCCGCATTAGAGCCCCGGGATATGGGGCACGATTGTTCACATTGTTCGCATTGCTCACACGCACATGCACCGACGCACACGTGAATGAACCCATGTAATGCGCATCACGCCGGCTTTAGGATCTACTGAGATCTAGCGCTATGGGCATTCCGGCTGAGATTTCTTCACTCGCGAAATCGCTTTTACCTCCATTTCATCGACAGCTCTTAGGACTACCTTTGGGCTACCGTTATCAATCATCATCCCTTTCTAGTTGATAATTTAAAGCCATTTACACGTTTACTCACGCGTCTCTTCTAAATAGATACGATAATTCTTTACAGATCAAAATAATTTATCAAATCTCTTGATTTTTAAAAACAATTTAATCGGCTTATCTTTCAGACGTTAATCTAACATAGTTTGGAAGCATTTTATGTACACCCTGAAAGCATGAGTACATGCGTACATGTGTACATGCTTTCAGAGTGCATTTATAACAATTAATTCATAATTAATTAAACAATAAAAAACAAAATTTTAACTATCCATTCACAAACGAGCTCTGAAATTATAAATTTTGTACATTTTATATGTAATCTACAAATTCTTTATAATATCAACCATAAAGAAATTCCACTTCTTTTACTGCCTTTACTACTAATCTTAAACACGATGCTAATTATAAAATAAAACTTGCATTTGGGTATTTTTGAAATAAATAATGCTCGATAAAACAAAATATTTAATTTAACTATATTCGTAAATGGATTAAAATTATCAATGATTATCGTCGTGTATAATTAATTTATACAAAGCTATTGTTAAAATGCTTTATTTGATGCCAAAAAAAGTAGTATTTTAAAAATATTCATTAACATAGGTTTTTATAAGTAAATAAAAACTCAAAAATAAAACTTAATCATGTTTTTTCTTAGAAGCTAAATATTGACACTGAACTAAACTGTGAGAATTGCACATAAATTTCTTCTTCAATAGAGAGGAAAGACGATCTAGAGATGTTCGGAGATCTGCGAAGTCTCTGGGTAATAAAAATGATTTACTTCTTTTTTATTGTGGATAAAAGTTTGCGTAGTTGGTTGTAACAAACATGATCTCCTTTTTATCCTACGTATAAATGTCCGCATGTATTAATCGACGACCTGCAAGTTTTTCCTGTATCGAGGACGTATCGAAGATTTGCTTGTTAGCGTTCAAACAATTTTACCTGCTGGTGAATTCGACAAATACAAAAAATACGATAAAAAATAAAAAATGCATATTCTATATTCAATAATTTTTAATCATTAAAATGGATCTATCTTTTTTTTAATTATCTTCTAATGTAAATCTGCTTTCTTTGCTTGATTAATAGTATGATTTGCATCAAATATATTACATAAATAATAATTTAATAAAAAATAATTTAATTATTTTTATTGTAAATATTTCAACTTTAAAATTCAAGTTTATTCGTTTACAAAATAAATTAAAAAAATTTTAAACAACTTTTAAAATTGATAAATAAATATAACATCATTTGCTATTGTTTGCTTTTCATACAAAATTGGTTCACTAATAGATAAAATATTATGAAATATTATGTATAGTAAATCGATATAATTATCTTCTAAAAATTTTGACTATCAATAATAGGTAATAATATTAGAATTTAAATATTTATAAATAAAAAACGGACATGTGTGACGATATAATTGATTATTTCAGGAATAGCTAAATCGATTTAGATGAAATTATTTTTAAAATATAAGTCGATTAAGGAGATGGTTTTTAAATAATTAAATCAAACAATTAAATAAAAAATAATGTAATAAAATAAAATATTACATAAAAAAAGTATGATAAAGAAGTTATGGATTTTATTAAAACACTCAAATGTTGTTAAATGAAAATTGTGTAATAAATGTCGTGTATTGTATAATAAAGTTTTTTAATATTTAAAAAAAGATAATTCAACTTATACATGTTATATTATATTCAATGGTTTAATACATACTTAAATAAAAATAATATTATTATGAATTTTATGTAAAAATTATAATAGGATAACATAATGTTGGAGATACTGGATTATTGTAAGTGTAAAGGTTTTTATATTCATAAAACATGTTATTTCATTTTGTGATGAATATAAAAACATACCAGTTAATAATCAATATTTATGATTTTAGATGGTTTTAATTTAAAAAGTAATATTTCATGATAAAATAAGTAGATTTATATATTTATGTCTCTTAGATATATAATATAATACACACCTATTTGTCAAAAATAAATCATGTAATGTTTTTCTTTATCAAATAATCATTACTGTTAACTAGATGCAGTTTATCTTTCATGCCAATTTTTGACATGAGCTTTCAAAATGATTAATGCGAAGAAAACCAATTGCATCAATGAATTTTTTCCGCGAAAAAAGTAGGATAGTGAATTTTTAATCAGTAACCAATGTCAATAATAAATTTCATTTCACAATAAAAAGATTTTAATTTTTGTTATTTATTTATTAAAATATTTATTCTTTAAAAAATGCTATTTTGAATATATATAAATATTCTGCAATATTATATCAATTTTGTAATATTCATTTCATTAAAATTATCAAAAAAATTTATGGTACTCAGTAATTTTACAAATATTCTTGTATATAATTTCATTAATGTTTTAATATTTTTTTGAAAAACTTGAAATATGTACTATTATTGGTATAGCTGTAAATAAGATTTAGGTATTTCTTTTTTTTTTTTAATAAAAAACAAAAAAATAATATCTTGCACATCTGCATAACTGCAGAATAACAGAAACTGAAATATGTTACGTACCCGTATTTTTATATACATTTTTTATATGTAAATTAATTAGAATATACGTGGAATAAAAAAATAGTTTTTCAGCTACTTGTTAATAGATCAATATAAAAATATCAAGCATTAAAAATTCAAAGAGTAAAAATAATTTTATTTAAAGTATAATGATAAAAAATAGGATTTAAAGATGAAATAAAGTACAGAAGGTCTTGGTGAATTGATAAAACAATTAAGGACATCTTTCCCAAAGTATTAATGTAATATATACGTGATATGTATCGGAGTTGGTTCGGAGTTGACCTCTTAGATGAATCGCAAACAGAGCGTAAATAAAGATTTGTGTCAGAACTACGTGTCTTGTCGTACATACGCAAGATACGAGCTTGCGATTATTTCTAGAAGTCAAGGCGCGAGAGAGACTGTCGCTTCACTCTGACGAGGCCCTGCTAACGACTCGTTGATTGACAAAATATTCTCAGTCCTCGCAGATGTAGCAGTGCCGGCGGCCGACGGCAAGAAAAATGTCCGTGACGAATTCCGCGGTGGGTTGTTCATTTCTCGCATTCTAGGGAGGACTTTGAGTGACGTGACATCTCCCACATGATTACACTCAAGAAAAGAGGAGACCTTCTTCGAGGCTAACAAATATTCAGGGTTTTTGGGAGAACTTAAGCCGAACCTGCTGCACTGTTGAGAGGACAGCTCTATTTCTACTTACTTTGATAAAGCTAAACTTATTATAAATAAATAATACTGAGGAACAGGTGCGTACAAAACGTATATACATATATTGTTCGATCACGTATCTTCCAAATCTCGTAACGAGTGTTCGACCAATATATTGACAAAAATAGCATTTCGAAAAAATCTTCTCGTGTATTCAATAATTTAATTTAAATACTAGAATTGTATCGAACGAGCTATTGCTTTAAAGGTGGAGACAAAAATAATGTACTTATAATTCGGTAATACGTACAAATTACATTGCAATAATATTCTAATAATTGTGTATAAAATTGTAATAATTTTTTGCGATAAGATTAAAGAAAAGATTAATGAAGCAGAGTAAAAAAAATATTTTTATTTATACTTTACAAATTATAATAAGGTCGAAGTAACATTTATATAATTTACATTGTTAATTATGTTATAAAATTGTTTTTTATAAAAATATAAATATAAAAATAAAATATAAATGAACTAGCACATACAAATAAATTTTTTCAAATACGAGATTACACGATTTAAGTAAGTTATTTTATCTTAGAAATGAAATTCAAGAATTTTAGCGATTGTTAATATAGTAATTATGAGCTTCAAACTAAAGCAATAGGTGTTTCTTCGAATTTAAGCAGGATGATAAATGTGAATCATTACTTCAACGGTGGTTAAGCTGCAAAATGGATCCAAGTAAAATTTAAGTATACCAAGTGTATCATACGTAGACTTGTGTGCATAGTTAACAATGTAATTGCATCTTGTTGATACTGGCAGTGTCCAATGTTGACTTTACACGTGGAGTGCACTTGGACGTGCAGTCGTCATCTCTTTGTGTACTTATAGTCGTAGTGAGAATGCATTGTCATTTAGCATTAATTATACATTGATCGATTATTCATCCTTATTCCGATGGAACAGGAGTACGAATAAGTATTTATTTATATATTTACCTTCGTAAATATGCTTAATAAAATATTAACATAACCCCTCGTTACTCATTTATTATATACAATAAAGATTTTGAGTATTCATTTAAAATATATAAAATTCATAATTTTTTAGCTGTAATTTACTATTATACATTTATATTTTAAACATAAAATATCCAAAATTTTCTGTTAATATAAAAATTTGTTTTAACATGCACGTGTATTGGAAACACAATCGCCTTGTAATTCAGTTTTAAATCCTATTATCCTATTCAGTCGATAATATAATTATAATACATAACTAGTTTGTTGATAAATATAGACTTTAAAAAAATAACGAATAATGAAAAAATATGTGGATGTTTTATTTACAATTTCTTTTTTTAATACTTTAAATGTATTATTTGTTATACACATTTTTTATTTTAGAAAAGTGATTACACAATATAATATTTTTTTTATAGTAATAAAAGAAATATTTTAATCTATTTTTATATTTTTACAAATAAATTTGATAAAACCAATTGAGTTTTGATTAAAAAAAGATTATAAAAACCAAAATTATTTGAATATGTTTTTATTAAAAGTCTCATGAAATCATGAAACTCTTTTCTAGGTATATTCCTAATACATAAGTATCAATTGGTTTTATTTTTCCTTCTGATAAACGTCTAATTTATCCCAAATTCTACATAAAATATATTGTACAAAGTATGTATAAAGATTATAAACCTTAAGAGAACAATTTTTAAGATTAAATTTTAGATTATACTATTTTTATTATTTTCTTCTATAGAAGATATTTTTAAACAAGATTTTCGTAGTATACTTTTCTATTTCTTATTGAAAAAACAGAGTAATTTTCAAAAATATTTTATTCATATATACGAACTAATGCAGAGGTTAGTGATATGTTACAATTGTAGTGTAAGTTACTACTTCAATAGTTACAAATAACGGTCCACAATAATTCGCCATAAAATATCTATTTTATTGTATATAACACATAAATAAAATTAGTATTTGCCTCAAATTTTTGTTCATTGTTTAATTCTTTTATTACATTTGAATAATAATTTTTATTATTTATTTTATTCTAACTGCATCTCATATTACCTCATTTAGTCTATCAAGTAGCACGCTATGTACCATTAATTATCTACATTTTTTAATTAAAAATTATATTTTATGTATTTAATGAAATTATTAATTTATATTACATAATTATACTTCAAAATTCTGTATTATAATATTGTTATTTTTCTAGTATACAGAATACAGACAAGATTGAAATAAACTAAAATTTAAAAAAACTCACTTTATTTCAATTAATTAAACATTAAATCACACTGCCTTAAAAAATTACAAATAAATATTTTAAAATTAAAGTAAAGGTATCACATTTAATTTATTTATATTAAATGTATACATCCTAATTAATATTATAATGTTATAATAAATAGAAAAAAAATTTTTTTTTTTTTATTAAATAGATAACACAAAATAATAGACTTGTACAATTTCTTTATATATATAAGAAATATAAATTGAAATTTGTTTAACGTACTTATATTCATAATATGATAATTTATTAATTATGTTTCAAATTATTTTAAACAATTGAATTTTAACTCTAGACAGTATATTTATTATGTAGATTATTTTATGTAAATTTACCAATAAATTGGTTGAGATTCTTTTAATAAAATCGAAATGGAACAAAAATAGCAATGGGACTAAAAGTGTCGGCGTGATAAAACGAAAACGATAGTGGAAAAACGACAGCATCAGTATCGAAGAATAAAGGACCTTGAAAAAAGTGCAAAAGCTTGTATGTAGAGGTGGAGCAAGCCGCGAGAACCCTCAAAGACTCCTCAGAGATGGCAATGAGGCTTCAAAGTATTCGTTGAAGAAAAAGCGAGCAAGAATGCTCCTCCCCCGGAAGAGCAAACGCGACCGATGAAGCCGGAAAAAGGAAGTCGAGGAAGGAGGACTTAGAAAGGCGAGCGGCGGTCCAGATGCTGCAGAGAAACCAAACGAAAGCGTGAAAGCGTAACAGGAAAGGGGCTCATGCGTGGCTCGTTTATCTTACGAACCGTTTAAAATTTGTCTGACGATTGATTTTGTTTTGTCTCTATTTGGGTAATTTCAATTTGAATTTCACGAAATTGTTAAATTAATTTTACTCGAATGGGACCTGATTGAGAGATTATTAATTATTCATTACAGTTTAAAATGTAATTGTTAATTAAGATTTTCAATCTATTAAAATAATCATTATGTGAATGATTTGTCAATCAAATAAATTGATTTTTCTTGAATATACTAGTACAAATATGATTAATAACAAAAGAAATAATAGCTACATTTCTTTAAATGAAGTTTCTAATAATACTTGAAGCAAAGTGAACAAAAAGTATTTAATTATTTGATTCATTTATGGTGCATAACATTGCATTTTATTTTAATTATCAATATATTTTATTATTATATAAAATATAAATATAAAATAAAATATATACATTGTAAAATAATTATTTGATTTTTTTTATTACAGAATCAGGATTTACTGTAGACTTTTACTTTGTCAAATATTACAAATAATAAACGATATTTTATATTTTAATGATTAAATCAGATAATTACTTAGAAAAACTTCAATAAAAAAATTTTTATTTTTCTATTCAATTTTAATATGAATTTAATAAATAAATAAAAATATTTTTTTGATGAAATGTTCATATCATTAAGAGGTATGTCCAGAAATTCAAACTACTGGTTGTCCTTTCATGCTAAGAAAACTTTTTTTTTAATTTTAGTAATATTGAATGATAGCGGTTCTACTGAACTCAAAAAATACAAGTCCAGCATCCTAAATACGAAAACGCATTTCTCGTTGTATACATATTTTAAATATGCCAATAAAAATTTTTTCTAATTGCATCTTTAGGTGTTTATTATTATTAAATTTCCTCTCACTAAAAGTAAAAAATTAACTGAAATTCTTTACCGAATGCAAGGTTTAGCACATCTACTATCACACATATTTAGTAATAATGCATAAGTTTTTCTTCACCGATTCATTCATATAATAAATACAGCCTGTCAAGTTTTTATATTGCAATGTCTGTATTCATATTTATAAGTACTCACACTATCAGTCAGCATTATGAAACTTGTAGAAAAAAAAAATTTGTTAATATAAGAATGAAACAACTATTCTTGCTTTCTGGACGTACCTTATTTTTTAGTATAAGGTATTATTAGTTAAATGAGAATATTCAGTAGTGGTTCTCGAATAATTAAATTTTTTTTTTAACAACATATAAAACTAAATTTTTTATTTTTTTAAAAACACACTATATTTAATTAATGTAAAATTAAAATTCTGTTCACTTGATCATTTATTTATTAAAATGAGAAAATATAAATGTTAATGTGCAAGTACTGATATTATATTAAACTTTAATATATTTTTAATAACACAATTAATATTTGACATTAATTTTTTACTTATAAAAATAAATGTTGATTTTGAAAGATTTAAACTTGTATATTAAATAAACTGATTTTAAATATGTGAAATAAAATAACACTATCGAACTATCATTTAACAATATTATTTATGAAATAAATTAAAATAAGTAATCAAACAAATAGTTGAAAATCTTAATTATGCTTCATTTGCCTAATGCTAATTACAGAAATATTTTTCTTACATACTTCATAATGGCTCGGGAGTGAAAAATCCATTCATGGTCTATTGCTTATTTCTCATTTCAACGCTCGAACCTGTCGACGCATCAGTAGAATATCCATTCTAGGAATTCGGGCGAGAAAAATCACACAGGACAAGCCGCTGTTTTTTTACACGAAAAACACGTACGTATTAAAACAGTCAATATTCAACACTTAACATTTTCCTTATTTTTCAACATTTTTACCTATCGACGAATGACACAACTTCGACACTATTTACAAAATACAAGGAAATCTTTTTTTTAACTAAAAATCACGCATAAGTTTTTGATCGATTGGAAATCTTCGTGATCTTTATTGGTAAACTCTAATGACTCTTATTTATTTTTAAGATTTTGTTTTGATGCATGCGAAAACATAAATTATTGGAATTTTGAATTTTTTTTTAATAATTTTAAGTTGCAGTTCTTGTAATTGTAATCCAGATGTTTGCCAGTTTGACAATTTGAATTTATTTGGTTTTGTAATATTAAAAAAAAAAATTTCAAATGTAGAATTCCAAATAATGTATTTTTAATTATTATAACTTTATTTCTGAAATAATAAGAATTAAAAATATCATTTTAACACAAAATTAATACAAAAACCGTTTTTTGAAAATGATTTTTTTTGGTTGGTCTTTAATACTCATTATGTATAAGGAAATTCAAGTATCTCGGTATTATAGACTGCTGATTTATAATTATTTATTTTAATTCTAATAGAGTCATTTATAAAGGAAAGTCATTCATTATGCTACCTTTACCAGCAACTATTTAAAATGATAATATTTTTACGTCAACTCTCTTACGTATAAACTAATATGATTCTCAAAAAGAAAAGTTCATACTTCTCTTTCTTTCACCGCTCGAAAAAATCACTAGTTAAATCATCAAGCAGGGACTTGCCAACCTATCTTTTTAGTCCTAACAAAGTAGATATACAAGAAATTTTGATGCTTTTATCTGCTCAAAGAAGCCATATCTCTTTCAAAACTCTCTAAATCGAAGGAGCGAACAACGCTTGTGATGATGACTTGGTGGTCGGTACTCAGTCATGCATCTACTCTTTTCGATGGATTTTAATACGTAGGAGTCCTCGAACTTATAACTCGGAAAAATGAAAATAAATGAAGTCTCATCTCGAATTTAAGTTCCATTCTTGTTGCTGTGGAGAATAGTGACAGGGCAAAAAGACGCAGGAGCTGAGCCAACTCATTATTGTGAGTGAGCTTGATTTCTCAGTCTCAATTGAGATAAACGAGAAGAGTAAGAAGAAAAAAAATATTCTAATCAATCTCTATAAAAATATAGTATAAGACACGACAGAGGTAAAAACGGTTAGCAGGAAGATTATATTATCGGTAGATCATTTTATTATTTAAATATTGAATTTTTCCTTATTTTATGGAATTTAAATTCTACATATTAATAATATACATTTTTGTACGTAAGTATTTTTAGTATATTTTATTCATTGCGTTATTTTTAATAATTCTAATCAAAATTAATTAAATGTAATTTTGATAGATTTAATTATCTTTCAAAAATATGTAACATTAAATTTTCTATTGAAAATTTGCATATAAATTTTTTCAATAATGAGGTTTAAATTGTTCAAATTTTAAAATGAAAATTAAAGAATTGCTTATTGCAAAATATTAATTGTATTTTTAATAAGTTTTATAATTATATAACCTAATGAAATGAAACTGTAAAATTGATTCAATATTATAAAAATGTATATATTAGTTATCTGTTCTTATTTATTTATTTACTTTATTTAGCTGCATATAAATTGGTGTATGAATTTAATGGTTACTTTCAATTCTAAGAAGATATTCAAAGAATTGTTAAAACTAGTCAAGAAAAAAAATTAAATTTACTTATACTGATATATTTTTTTCTTTTCATTGAGATTTAGACTCACATAATACATAAGTTGAAAAGTTCAACTCAGAGCGGCAGCAAACTTCGAGTCACTCCTCGAATCGCTCCTTCATCTATTTCTTCTGTCTGGTTGTTTCATTCATTCATTCACGTATCCTCGGCAGGGTTTTCGCAGACCCAATGGCAAGATCTTTTCACTTAAATGATGTAGAGTTCGCCTCAAGTGGAATATAATGAGAAGGAAAGAGAAGTAAAGAGAAAAACAAAGAAAGAACGGTGAATATCTTGTAGTGGAATTCCGTTACTGACTGCTGTCTACGTCGTTTTGTCTATTCATTTTTTTATTTTTTCACTTCATAAGAACCAAGTATCTTTTTTTCCGACCACATTCCATAAAAAATGTTGGCGATTTTAAACTGATCAGCTCTATCAAAATACATATCTTGAATTTTTTTACAAGAATCGTTAAATAATTATATTATTATTTACATGAATTATAATTCCAAAGATTTGATTATATTTCTTCATAATATCAAATGCATATGTAATTAAATTTTATATTATTATATTGTATTTTACTCTATATTGTAATATAAATACATCATTATATATTTATATTAGCTTAGACATTTATTATTTATATGATTTAATTAAAATATATATAAAATACAAAGTCATATTAAAAAAAAAGTGTTAAGTTTTACAATTTTATGAATGTCATAAAATCAATTACATTATTTATTACTACTATTCCTTAAAATTCATTATTCTTACATTTTAATTACCATTTTTAATTTAAAAATGTAATCTTACAATTATATTTAAAATATATTTCAAAAACATAAAAGTATGAATTTCAAATACACATTTTTTAATGATTATTATTCTATTTATGAACATAACTAAAGAAATATAATAAAAGTATATACATAATCCATACAAGCATAGTCATTTTTTTTTAATTCTCATTTAAAATAAAATTCTATATAATATCTAAAAAAAAAATAGGTTTTTTATTTATTTTAAAATATAATTAATATAAAAAATGCAAATAGAGAAACATACGTTAAAAATTAGATGAAAAATTAAAAAAAAAAATAAAAAAAATAGTTAAAGCTAAAATTAAATCAATTTATTTTGAATAACATATATTTTGAATTTATTGCATTTAAATATTTAAGTAAATAAAAATGTATGTATTTATTTTAAAATGATGGCTAAAATTAGTCTACATTGCCTAACTTACTACAAAAATATAATTTCAATGGTATAGCACTTGATTAATTAGAAAAAAAATTTTTTTTTTAATCGTCTCCGAGTTAGTAATAAGTTTTAAGCGAATACTATCTTAAATAACCATAATTTTCTACAATAACAAGTTTTATATTAAATACTTATAAAGCCTTTACTTTTATGAATAATTTTTGTTATAAATATTTATTTATATATACATTAATAAATAAATAATAAAATAATTTAATAACGCAATAATAAAGACTCTATATTAAATATATTTCTAGATTTACCGATAAAATAACTTTATTCAAAAAATTATTTTATTACTAAATATTATATTTAAAAATATGAATGAAAAAGAAAATCAGAAATTTACATTTTAAAATTACTATTTGAAAATTACATTACCAAATAAAATATTTGGAATTGTAATCTTTCATAAAAATTTATTTTGA
Source organism: Eupristina koningsbergeri (assembly GCA_018907245.1). Classification (NCBI taxonomy): domain Eukaryota; kingdom Metazoa; phylum Arthropoda; class Insecta; order Hymenoptera; family Agaonidae; genus Eupristina; species Eupristina koningsbergeri. Next base: position 961,944 of record JACCHV010000045.1, read on the forward strand.
GAAATTTAAATAGATAGTATATTATATAAATATAATTGCTTAATTTTATTGAACTACATACGATAAATATAATATATTAAAAATATAAATAAATAAATATAAATGCACTATTAAAAAAATAAACTTAGTTATAATACTACTTAGAATATATATTGGGAGAAGACATTTTTGGTTTTTAGAAACTACTGATAATTTAATTTTAATCAAGTTAAATTAAAATGAAATTAAATTAATTCAATCAAAAAAATAAAATAAATGTTTACCTAATTAAAATATGTTTAAAATAATGTTATATTTCAATTGTAAAAATTATGTTTTAATACATTAAATTGATACATTTAAATTGTGATATGTGTTGTACGAAATAAACATTTATTAAATTTTGAGCAAGGCCTGATGAAGACAAAGTAATTTGTCGAAACGTCGCCGACGTAAAATAAAAACCATCCTTGTTTTATTTACACACATAAGGAATTAGTTTTAAATATCCTATCATTATGGAGAGTGTACTCTTGACTTCTACAAAATTAATACATCAAAGGCTGTAAGTAAAATTATGGTAAGCGATACACGTGCTTTTTGAATTTCGAAACATATATTAATTTAAAATTTTATTCGATGTATTATATATATATTACTGACTTGAATTAAAAAGTAATAATATAATGAATCAAAATTTTTACATTTACGAATACCTTTTAATAAATAACATGAGTGGTCTAATGGAAATATTGCATAAAAAAATGTTCAATTTGTTTTTCTTGAATAATAATAAAAAAATCGAACAGAAGTATGAGCTTCTCAAAGAATAAGTTAAAGTTCGATGATGCAGACCGGAGAATGCATGACTGCATCTGACAGAAAGTGAGATAGTGTGTTAAAAAAAGAGACAGATGAGCAGGCACACTCAGTACTTAGTGTTGACTTTGGCTTGAAGCCGGGTGTGCGTTCATTTAGGTGGCAGAGCGGATGGAAATATCGGCTGCGAAAATAATTCAACGTCGAAAACTGCATTCTTTGCGAATATGGTTATAGCCTCACAATTTTCCAACCGATTGCTAAGGTTAAATTCTCCATTTTTACAATTGTATCACAATGTGTTTTCATGCGTTTTAATGGCTTTTTTCTCGCGTTTCTTTTAAGACTAATTAATTTCATTCCTGAATCTTCAGTTAATAAGGTAAATTAATTACGGTTTACAGACATTTTTATAGAATTATATAACAAGTTAATTTGTTCATGACTTACAGGTACATCGTTAATGGTGACATACTTCAAAAGTAAATATTTTTTATTTTTCCGAGTTATTATATTATATTATAATTAACATCAATTGTATTACATACTTATATTATAAACATACGCCTATAAACTACAGTAAAATATTTTTATTGTTTTAATAAATAATTTATAGTTGATCTTAAATGTAGATAAAATTATATAAGGCTATTGTATAGGATTTATGTACAAATTAATACATGAGATAAAACTATGGCAATTACATGTTAACATTAAAATTAATATAATTTAAAGTAATTTAGAAAAATAATAAATTAATCAATAATAATTACACATCATATTTACTAATTAATAGTTTAAATAACTATTTAATATTTTAGTAACACATGAGTTTCTAAATTTATAAAAATCTTATTATAAATAATAAAGGTTTAATAATTTTCAATTAAACTTGACTTTATAACTTTATAAAATGTATTTTTATAAATATGTATATACACAGGTAAGGTTGCGTACTGTACGATAAAATTATACAAAACTATAAATGTTATTTAATACAAAGCTATTCTGCATTGTGTTCGACATAGATCTACGCAAGATCGTTATATTTTCGTTGAATGACACCCAAAATAATCTCAAGATTTCATAAAAAGAGGTTAAATTTGAGTTATAATTTATATATATGTATGTTATAACTTTTATATTACAAGAAATCTCTAAATTATAATTTTTATGAAGTCTACTTGAACTCGTTTATCATTAAATTGACGACTAATATAATATAGAAAAATAAAATTGAGTATTGCTAAAATATTTCATTCAGAGATATTCAGACATCGTGTTTAATGTTTAGAATCAAATTCAATTTTTTTTTTTACTCTTATTCGAATTATTGTATCAATACATTTTATCATGTCACGATAAAAAATTTACATTAAAAAAAAACTTTATTATTAAAAATATAAATAACATTTCTTAATTAATTCAAATAAAGCTATTTTGAATTTTTTTAAATTTAAATATTTCATGTAATTAAGAAATAAATAAGAATTAAAAAGAAAATTTTTTAGGTTAGAAATTAAAATTAAGTTTAACGAATGAAAAAGGATGAGTTTAATTAATATTACTGCTTTTTTAAGAATAATCATTAAAGTTAGTGTTGTGATTAAAAAATAAAATACCATGGATGTAATAATATAAAAAAAATGAAAAATTATATGAAATACAAAGCTGGTATGGACTAATGCATATTTAGGTGAAAGGATAATTTCACTTAGAGATGCTTTTCATTTGTCAAATCGTTGTCTTTACTTTTCCATCTTTTCATTACAGTTTATTTTCTCTTTTATATGCTAGCCAGTGCATCCCTACCAAAACAATTTTTGACATTCTACGTTTTAATTTAAAATTGATCGACTTCTGAGTCCAATCTGCATCTAAAAGCTTAATATAATCCTATTTAATGATCACGGTTTAATCTACATGAAGGTAAAAAACTCAATATAAATTTATTTAAGAATTAGAGATCTACGTGTAAAAGTTCATCTACGTATCTAAAAATTGTGTAATTTATTTATTTTTGAGATTAACAGTATAAAGAGGTAGGAAATGTTTGTCGAGTTCAACGCTTGAATTTTATCAATATATTATTAGACCAAGCAATAATAGAGTACTTTTTAGGTCATGAAAAAAGCAGAGTAATAAACATCAAAATGCGTAAAAACATCAGTAGATTCTTATTTTCTAAAATGCCACTCAGTTTTAAAAAAATGTATTTTTTCGTTAAAATTGTTAATAAAAAAACAACCCAGAATATTATGAGTGGCATTTTAGTTTTTATTATAAAATGAAAAGTCCTAATTTTAATGCTATAGTGTCAATGAATCATTTGTAACTAATAAAGTTGTAAAAAAAAATTTATTTTTATATAAGTCGATTAAAAAATTAAAAAAGGAGAAATTTTTCAAAAAATGGAAAATTTTGAAATTAATTAAAAATTTGCAACTTTGTGATTTTTTAATATTTAGAACTCTAGTTTTGAAAAACTAAAGTGATTAATATGTAATTTATTTATGTAAAACTTTAGCTTGATAGGATTATTAGTTTTTGAGTAATACTAATGTTGATTTAATTATGCGAAAATTTATTAAGATATTTTCAGCTCATTCTACAGGACAATTTTAGTGTTTTTAACGGTTTTAAAAAATATAATAACAGATACAGATATACAGATGAAATTGTTTATTTTACATTTTGTATAAATTGTTTAAATTATCTAAAAAATGCGGATATAGATGACCAAAAAATGCTGAACGAGCACAATGAGGAGTGGGAAGAAGAATAGATGAGGGGTTAGTTAGCGCAGATTTCATTTCTATTACTATATATTACAATTTTTCATTTTTTAATATTCCTACACTCGGATGTTTTTGAACTAAATAATGTTTTTTTTATTAAAAAATAAAAATTTTTATTTTGTGATAAAATAAGTAAAATTACGTTACGAATTTTTTAATAAATTTAATTCGTTTGTTAAAAATTTTTTATTTCAAAGATTTTTCACGTATAAAATGTATGTATTATTTATAACTATTTACAAGCCTTTTAATAAATATAATATATAATGGAAAAAAAATCAAAAATCAAAATGTAAAGATCATAAAAATTAAGTTTTTGAAATAAAAGAATTAATAAACAAGTTTTTTCTTTATTTTTTTTTAATTTTATAAATATCTTTTTCTTAGATACTGTGATATTATATTTTACGAATGTAAATTATATTTAATGTTTACATCATATTTCTACTGTAGCTATACTTCTTGAATTTCTGATTATGTTACATATGTTATAAATGTATATGTTATAAAGTAGGTAAAGCTTAAGGAATAAACTTATTTTTTATTTTACAAAGCATGTAGAAAAAGAGTGATAAGACGTACGGTACATATGTGAAAAACTTTCAATAATTTTATTGGCTCATGTACTTCGGAATAATCGTGAGAGTACCTGGGATAACTTGTTACCCTTAGTATAAGGAACCATGTATAAAGGTAGTTAATTTTGTATTGCATCCTTTTAGAAAATCTTGAAGTTGATCCTTTTTTTATTAGGGCATGACAACATTTTATGGACAACTGCCAATATTTAACATCATATAATAAATATTTGTTGAATGTATACTTTTGTTAGAATTTTTTAAAATAATTAAGATTTTTAGCTAGTACTTACATTTATATTTTTAATACCTACATCATTATTTTAAGTTTTTAACGAATATAAAAATAATTTATTTTAAAATATAAATTTTTAACAAATGATATAAATCCATAATTATTATTTTTATTATGACAAGCTAAAAATACATATACTTTTTCGTGATAAGAAAACGACATTATTAAAGAAAAACTTCTTTTAACTTTTATATTGCAAATTGCGAATACACATACTTCCGAATAATATAATATATTACCGATAACTCAAATAATATATACATAAATATCATTACTGACTGATGAATAAGTTTTGAAAGTATTTTCAATTTATGCATAACTACTTTCGTTGCAATTATTCTATAAATATGTATGTGTTTTCTTTTGTAATCTTGCGCTTTAAATTTTAATGGTTAAAAATTAATCATATTATTATAAGTTAAATTACTATTGACTGATATGTATCAATGTATATTCAATAATATTATATTAGCCATTCATTCATGTTTAAATTAAGCGTAAATAGCTAAACAAAGTTTTATCTTTCCAAAGTATAAATTCAAGTGTTAAATTAAAAATTTTGAACTATTGGTTTTTATAAAATTATTTAAAACATATAAAACAGTTTTTGATTTCAAATGATATTTTTAAAAAAAAATATAATTTTATGAAATAAATAAATTAAATAATAGATGATATTAGATCTTAATGATGTGACGAAATTTTTTATAAAAAAATTAATAACATGCACTTGATTAAAAAAAATAAGACCTGCTTGCTCAAATATTTTCATTTAGCTGCACTTAAATTTTATTAAATATGTATTAATACACCTTTAAGAAGTTTCAGTTCTGCAGGCGTAAAATTCTAAATAAATCAATATTTACAAAGAGAAAAGAGAATCCCTGCCACGGCGAAAATAAAACATCCGTAATGCTTGAGAAAACAAAAAGAGAAAACAAATGGAAACGGATATTTTAAAATGATGTGCTTATATCTGAGTGGCACAGGTGTGATATAAGCTGTAATAGTTCTGACACTATTGCTATCAATGAAGCATCTATCGTCTATAGAAGAACTGAGTAAATACATTTATAATTCCACACTTGACTGTTTTTCTCTTTTTTTTTTTAATTTTTTCCTCTGTTTGAGGATACCCGTATCGACAACAGTGGCTGCTTGGATATCCAGCGGATCTACTTGGTCACGTGACAAGGCACACAGGCGGGAAGATACTGCGGGCTCTCGCCGAGGAAAAGATAGGTACCTTGAATAAATAAAAGATGTTGGAAATGAGTTAGAGATGCGATCTAAATTATAGGTGGCTTCTGTCGTTCCCTTATATATAAGAAAAATACTTTAAAACATAAGAAATAAGGTGTTAGAACTTTCAGTATTGTGGCTTGTCTTTTTAATATAAAATATATAATTGTGTAATATTATCGTGTAAGTTTATATGCCGATATATATTATACTTATGCACACAATAAAAAAAAAAAATTAAAATGGAAAAGTTGATAATTTAAATCAATTCCATCTGAGATAAGAAGAGAAATAATTTTTTATCATTTGATTGATGCCTGAATATGAATTATAATTTACTCGGTTATCTTTGGTGCCTTTAACTCACTTACACTTGAAATTATGTGCGATTGACAGATACTTATTTAGTATAAGAAAGAGAGCATGGAGTTGTTAAAAATTATATCAATACACGGACAAAGCCATCTTTGTAACTTATTTAGATTACACGTGGCTAAAACGATTGCAAAAACCTCGTGAATGAAATCTTGGTCTATCTTTTTAAAGATTATTTCAAATTGAAAAATTAAAAGATAAACGCTTGATTCATATGGTTTTATGCTATTATATATATACTTAAAAAAAATTTGAATAATGAAGATTTATTTGAAATAATATTTTTAAAAATATACTTAATAATTTTAGATATTTCGAATACCGATTTACCATGAACTGAACTTATTTAGCGCAAAACTTGCCTACATGTATATAGTTTCTCTTAGTTGATATATTAAATACGTTTATGCACAATAATTGTAAACATTTAATTATATTTTATTTTAAAATTTTATTTAATTTAGAACTATTAACATTAGTAATATTAAAAATCGTAAAATATGTATTGTCTAAAGGAGAGTAATGATAAAAATGTTGAAAAACTAAATAAGTAATACAATTAAATTTATTATATTAGAAAACTTAAAATTTTTTGTATTATAATTACTTTTATAATGTGCAAAATCATGGTAAAATATTTTCTGCTGTGATTTTCAGTATGTGCATTACTGTATAGTTTGATCCAGAATTAATAATTAATAATCAATAAATACGAACATTTTAATGAAAATTATAATAATCAATTACATGTAAATTTCTTCATTTTACACATAATTTTAATTGAAGGACATTTTATTAATGTACTTTGGCTTTAAAATCCTTAATTAATCTAAACATAACGATATAATTATTAATTTAAATTAAAATGACTTTACAAGCACAATTGAAATTAATAAATGGGATTAATTTTAAAAAACCCACAAATTCTACATTGTATTCAAAGTAGTACATTATTGCCCTTAAATCTAGATAGCGATTAGCAATGATTTAATTTAAGGAAGCGTGGTTTTAAGCACCGATTAAGAAATAGAGTTAGTTGTAAGAGCCTTATTTCTGAAAAATTGGCAATTGGTATCCGGTGTAAAGCCAGTAAATAGTAAAACATTAATAAACGGTCGTTAATAATCGCGACTTCACGATTTTCCGAAAACAACGAAAATCTGACAAAATGTCAATCGTTTGTTGGGGAATTCCCTGATTCCTTCGGCTGGTTATAATCCAGCTAGGAAACAGCCAAGAATATTCCTTTATAGCATACGGACAGCTTATAATTTCGAAATCCCGAAATGCCACCAGCAGCACGAGCCTCGAGGAGGCTTTTAAGAACCACCTCGAACAGAGTTAACACGCGCACGATTATCGGCCTCAGGACCCTCGGAGAGTGCCTCGTGTACTAACCAGGATTACCGAATGCGGTGACTCGTGTCATTTCCGACCTGGACTCTAGAGAAAAAGCCATGGAAGATATGGAAGACAACCGACCACCTGGTGCGCGTCGTTTAACGGATTATTTTTGAGGTGCTGTCTTGTCAAAACACACGGCTCGTTTGCTTCTTAAATATGGCTTGACTTTACACGTGTTTACGGCCCAGACAAAATTTTCCGAACAATATTTCCGATATTTAAAGCTGGTTTCCTCAGTGTAACAATTATAAGCTACCGCGGACATATTATATGTTTTGTTCGAATTCTACACTTTATACTAAACCTCGTTTGGATGATAATCAGTAATACAAAAATTTAAATAATTTGACGACCTACCAACCTCTTTAATTCTTAACAAAATTCAAAATTAAATGTAATAAATTTTCTCAACACGTTCAATAAAGTCAACCCTAATAATTAATTTGCTTTGACCCGAAAACATTTTATTTTACTGAATTTGAAAAGTGTACACATTAAAATTAAAATTCTACCCTTTTCAAAAACAAAGATTATCAATTTTCAATTGTTGTTATCATCATTATCATTGTATATTTTGTTATATTTTATTTATTTACTTATTTTCATTTTGACACACAAATATTAATAGAGCACATAGAATTATATTTAAAATAATTAGTAATAATTGAAAGATAGAACAGACAATTTAAATGAACTTTATTTAAAATAGATATTATTATTTAAAATAAAGCTGAAAAAGGCAGAGCTGTAACAAAGGAAAAAAACCCACTGACTGCGTCTACTGTTGATCTGACATTAGCCAGCTTTTTCATCTTAACCATTGTTAAAAGGGTGGTTTGCACTCAGCCATCCCTTTCATCGTGGTATTCAAGCCATAGAAAATATTAATTATTAACTTTATTTTTCGGTTTAACTCTGTTTTTGTTCATCCTTTTAACCACTAGTAGAGCATTAACTATAATTAAAATAATAGTTAATCTTAATTATTCAATAATATATTGAATGTGTTATTATTGTCATTATCATCATCATCGACGTCTTCATAAATCGTTAAATATTTGTACTAGTCTTTTCTATGGCAATATTTTATTTAGAAAAATACAGTTTATGTTTATATTAGCAACTAAATAAAATGGAAGATACCACGATTATTAATAATTAACATTGTATAGTGCAATTTTAAGTAAAATGTCTATTTTTATTTTATCGATTAATAATAAAATTTAAAATTTTTATTTTTTTCGTTAAAATATTATTAGAAAATATTCAATGATAAATTCACCAAAAAACATAAGAACTGTTAAAAATATTAATTTTAATAGTATATTAAATTTATATATGTTAGTAATCTACTGATATTTAGAAATATATCAGTATTTGCTTATCATTAATCTTTTTTCTAAATCGTTTTATAACTATAAAAATATAATTTTATTTAAGATGAATGATACAAAATGATTATTTTTATTGCATATAAAATATATAATTAATGATATAATTTATAATTAAACAATGAATTTACATCAAATTAATTTATATTAGTTACATGTGATTAATGACAAGTACAGTATTAGTGATATGGTTATCCGTATATTGAATCAAATTTTTTATGATTGTATTATAATAGGTTTAGTATAAATTAATTAACTTTTGACTAATTATATTAAATTATTAACAAATTAAATTATAAGCAGAGATTCATTAGATAAGTATAATTTTCGTTCAGCTTTGATAATAAAATTTATTATGATTTATTTTAAGTAAAAGTGAAGAAGAAATACAACAGTCTGTGTTATTGAAATGGAAAAAAATGAATTCTCTATTCTAACAAATGCTTGCACATAATACAAAAATTAAAACTCTATTTTTAATTTTATTATTTCATAGAATATATGCAGTTATCAATAGTAATTTTATTTAACAAACTAAATTTGTGTTGCTCTAAGCATACGACACAAAAGACTCTACGAATAAATAAAATTAATATAAATTATGAATTACATTTTTTATAATATTGACATTAAAATAAAAGACGCTCATTCAGACAGCGTTTATCGCATTGATTAGCATTTCTTGAAATAAATTTATTTTTTAATTTTTTTTTCAAGACTTTAAAATGTAAATGCGTGAAATAATTTTTAAAAATGGTTAATTAACTATTATTTTGAGTTTGAGTAAATTTACCAATGATTATATTATTAACATACTTATAGATAATATTTTGTTACCTCTAAACAAAAAATTGTGAATAATCTGTTAGTACAGTTACAAATATATTATATTTAGTATTTTTTAATTTAAATAAATTAAAATAACACGTGTAGAAATATGTTTTAATTTTTTTAATTGAATTGATAAATTGTTTAAAGCATAAATTTATGTGCACGTATCTTTACTTGAATTTGATGGCAGTTGTAATAAGTATGCGATATAAAACTATTTTTATGAGGGAGAAATTTCAAAAAACCTAACACAATCGAGAATGTCAGAATGTTTACTTCGATGACTTTCAAAAGAAAAGCGCTAGGCTATTATGTAGCTGACGATAAATGAACCGAAAAATTCGATCTTGCCTCTCCTCAAAAGGTCAGAGTGCGAGAATGAATAAGAATAAATAATAATAAATAATAGTGGGCGGGTGTGGGTGTACGTGTGCGTAGGCGGTAACCAGTGTTCCCTCGGCTCGGATTAACATGCGATAGAGCACGCGTCTTAAGAGACCCGATGTAGTATGCAAGCATCCGGCATCCGACGATGCGAACTGACGATCGAATCGACGAATGAAAACCCTCTGACACTCCCTCATCTGAATACAAAACAAAAGATCCAGTTTTACGCGCCATATTATTTTTACTCGGGTCAAGACGGCCGCTGTCGCTGAAAACTCAAGCAATTAGGTTGTTCGAGATAGGCAATTAGATTGCTTGCAAAAGCGTGTGTGAACCATCGGCTTCCTACCACGATCAACAAGCCTATATCGCCAGAGCCATAAGTTCCCCCTAGGAAATACAAATTTTATAACGACAATTATCATTCGAAAAATGGAAAATTTCAAAATTGCGAGATGCTTTCGCAAAAACAGCACACGAATATTTTAAGATTAATTAAAAAGTTTCCCGAAACTTATACTTTTAATTTTGCATACCATTCCCATGCATTTGTACGTTTTGACACAATAAGTATACACTTTCTTCTACATTCTTTTGAATTGTTTACTTATCTTTTAATATATGATTCAAAATCAGGTAAAAAAGAATTCATTTTGACACGCTTTTTCGATACTTTCATTAATTGGTATTTTAAAAAACCTTAACCTACATCGTTATAATATAAATCGTATTTACGATTGCTGGTCGTTCATCAGTATCATTGATTTAATTTTAAACCAAATATTAATAAAAAATCATGTAATTCTTTTTACAACGGTCGGATTTGACTTTTATAATAATTTAATTTTTATAATAATTTAATTATTATATACTTTATAGTAATTTAATTTTTTACATTACAATAATATTGTTTAATTATTTTATTAATTATTGCAATTCTCGATATAAAATAATTAAAATATAATTATAAAAATTGAATAAAAAAAGTTAAAAACAAATTTAAAAAATATCAATTTTTTATGAAAAATTATTACAAATAAATTACAATTACTTTCGACAATTTAAATGTATTCATAATAATTCAATAGTGGTGTATATATAAAATTTTATATCTCAGCAAAATGTTTTAATAATATCTTTTCTCTCGTTTTCCTTTGGTCATTGAAAACCAAATTTTTCAGAGGATTTTAAAGGAAATTCGACTAAATGCATTCCTAGGATTTACGACGTATTGACGAAGACGTTTAGATTTTCGAATTTTTAAACCCTGAAACGTTATATGAGATGTTTATATACCATAAGGAAAAAAGAGGCTGAGTCTTGTCAATTTGATGTTCTTGTCGTCAGACCGTTAATTATGACCTCAAAAAAGATAGCTAAAATTAAGATGAAAAAAATGTGTAAATAACAGAGAAAGATAATTTGGGATGAAATTTAAAAATTACAATTTTACCTAACAATTAAAACTGGATTACCAGATTTAATAGGTTTTTTTATACTTTATATAATATCAAAACATTTTTTTTAACTATTAAATTAAATGTTCATGTAATATTTTATTTTAATGTGAATTCAATATTAAATTAACAAAATTTATTAAAATTTCCGCGAATATCTTATTGAAAATTTAAATTATTTTAAAAAAGAAAATGATTTATTATTATTATTTATTATTGTTCTTTTAATTATGAATATCGTTTATTCTCATTTAAATTAAAATTTATTAACGATATCTTAAAAATTTAATTCTATTTTAAATAATTATTGATCCTTAAATTGCAATGCTAAAAGACTAAAGATTCAATTTATTCTATTGAGTATTTATGTTTTTTATATTTAATTTTAAGTAAAAATTAATTATGTCATGAATGTAGTATACTAATATACCACATATTAACATAATTATATATTAACAAATGCATGTATTAATGAAAAACTTTACCTGAACTTTTTTTTATCTGAATTTACCTGAAGCCCCCGAATTTGTTCGAACTTACTGTACAAATTATTACTAAATACGATAATGTATGTACATTATTTGTAAAATAACTCACTTCAGCTCCAATACATCAAGTATTCATTACATGTTTAAATCCAGAAAAATTAATTTGTGTATCATAATAATTTGAAAATAATATAGTTAATATTTAAATTTAATTTAACCAATTGATTAATTCCAATCAAATAAGAAATAACTAACAAATAATTGATATTTCTTTTTCTTCTTCTTTGTTTTGTTATTATTATAATAATTATTATTATTATTAATGAAATAGTAATCAATTATTTTATAAATAATCTGTAATTATATAGTATAAATACAATCATAATTAATGATTAAATGATTAATATGAAGAATACATTTGAGTGTTTTGTAGAGTAATTGTACTAGCATAAATATATTAAAATTATTAATAATAGAAAATTTTTTTTATAAATCACTCATGCATTTTTTTGATTCTTTTAAGTTGCATATTTTTAATACGATACATTTGTTATAACACAAATAAAACATTTTGGCTTAGCGAAAAAATGTACATTAAATTTGAAAATATCACCAAACAGCTCGAATTTTTCATACACACACGCGTGCGCACGCGCACACACACACACACACAATTTATTACATAATTACAAGTATTAACTTCTTATATTAGTATTTAAATACGTATATGTAAGTAGGCATTATTTAACTTTAAAAAATGATTATTTCTACGATGTTTAATGAAAATTAAAATAAGTTCTATATGAAAAATTTTTATTTTTTCTCAAAAGTATATACGTTTTAAAAAATATATTAATAACACTTAAAAATGTTTTTATTTAATTATTAAAAAAAAAAAATTGTTTTTGACTTTATACATATACATGTATTAATTTCATATTTGAAAAAATAAAAATTGAAAATTTTTATTAAATAAAAGTGCTTCGTTTTTATTAAATGTTTAATGAAATAAAAATAAATATTTTTCAAGATTGTAGTTTGTAAAAATCATATAATTATTATTATACAACTAAACTTACTATTTTATAAATGTTAATTGATCATACTTATACAGATAATAACGATAGATAAAAAAAATATTTAATAGTATTTGGTTTAGAATAACAATTCATAATTGATCAATTTATTTGAATAAAATACGAATTATTTCATCTTATAATAATAAAATTTCAAACCTTGCGTACAACTAATTGTACATCCTCATTATTATGAAGGAGAGTAAAGAAAAGAATACCGAAAACGTTTACAGTTTCAAAAATTGTGACTCTTCTCAGATTCTTGAATTATTTATATCAAGAAATTCCCATCATATTCTCAAACATCACACGTTACGATTATAGGTTTAAATTCTCTCCTTGGAGTTGGCTCTTTCTTTCTGTTTATACGTATATTTCTCTGTCTATCTTATATAATATATTTCGTGTAGGTGCCACGCTGTCTCGACAGAGAAAGTTTGTTTGTCACGTGTATTTTGGGCGTGAAATATTTGTCGTTGGTAATGGTTCAATTCGGTTCCTCCGCTTAAAAATGAGAAAAAAAGGTGGTAAAATAAAGTGGATATGATTGTAAGTTCTTTGAATGTTCGGTTTGAATTTCTTGGGTACTTATTTTCCCGGTGATTTATTAAGTTGATGATATTACTGCTCAAAGAAAAGAAATAATATGTGTAAAAATCGTAATTTCTAACATTTTTACATTACGAATAATTCAGTGATTCTAATTCTGAATGTTATTTGAAAAAATTATTGTTATGGATGTAATAAATCTTCTATTACTAATATAAAATGTTTGTTTAAAATTAAATTATTAAATTTAAAAACTAAATATTTAATTTATTTAATATGGAAATTTTTTAAGATTATTTTTTCTATAATTATGGAATAAATATATGTTTATAATATTGTGAATAATTATTAACCATAATATATGAATATCTAATGTGAATACAATATTAAAACTAATATAATAAAATATTGTTTAGTATAAAAGACAAAATATATTTGTTATGAATTTAGCTTGAAATATTATCAATATGTCTAAAAATTTACGATGATGAGTAGAATTTAAAAATTTTTTAAATAAAAATCTTGTACTTGTTGTAAAGAAAAGGTGCATAATACATTCTGAATGTGTTATTTTATGTTCAAAACATTGATTGTACATTACAAGTAATATTATTTTTCTCAAATATTTTAGAAAAAGAAAATGAGGGATCAAAATGAAAAGGTAGATAAAAAAATCGATGTAGGTGGAAATAGAAGGAAAATCGTTCTGCGTTGTGAATAAAAACAGCCGCAAGCGCGATGGACTATGGCATCAGAGTATACCGAATGTTGTACTGGCACTTACGCAAATATGCAGCCCTCCAATTTCAGTAGAATTTCACAGAAAAATCAGAAGAATGCGGAGAGGATGTTATAGTGGTTGATGTTATATTTATATTTTATAAGAAAAAACAAATTTTACAAATACATTACCACGTTTTGGGTATGATTTATATGATACTTTAATAAAAGTATAATGTTTTAATTTTAATATCATTTTATTATGTTATATTTATACATCTATTACAGTTGAATATGCTTCTAAGTTATATACTGTGTATTAGTACATTTTAAACAATATCATTAAAGATTAAAAAACCTGTTACGAAGTGAAAATTTAATTTAATTTTTATTTATTATAGAAATTGCTTTATGTTGTAATCAATCAAATAAAGAAAAATTTCGTATTATAATTTATATGGAAAAGTATATACATATAAATATATTTTCTTTTATTAAAATACATTACAAGCATTTATTATAATGTAATCATTAAACATATAATTATAGAATACATTTATGATTTCACCACTACGTGTTTTACAAAGACTCGCATGTTTTTATCAGATACAGCCAAATTTCTGCTCCTAAACCAAGCAATAAAATAAAATTGATGCATATTAAAATTCGTAAAAAAAATCAGTAGATTCTTATTTTTTAAAACCCCACTCATAATATTAAGGGTTTTTTTTATTATGAATTTTAATGAAAAAATGCATATTTTTTTTTATTTTTTTTTTGTTATAAAATGAAAAGTCATAAAATTAACATTCTAGTATTTAATGGATGAATTATAGCTAGTAATATTATGAAGAAAATTCATTTTTATGTAAATAAATCAGAAAATTAGAAGCGGAGAAATTTTCGAAAAACCGGAAAATTTTGAATTAATTAAAAAATTTGTAACTTTGTGATTTCTTAATATTTAGAACTCTAGTCTCAGGAAACTAAAGTAATTAATATGTAATTTATTTATGTAAAACTTTAGCTTAATCGGATTATTAGTTTTTAAGTAATACTAATGTTAATTCAATTATGCGAAAATTTATTAAGATATTTGCAGCTCATTCTACAGGACAATTTTAGTATTTTTAACGGTTTAAAAAAATATATTTATAGTATAACAAATTGTGTATTTTACATTTTGTAAAAATCGTTTAGATTAAAATCTAAAAAATAGGGATTTTTTTCTCCACACTTGAACGATGAAGCATCAATGCAAGAAATGAATGCTTTTCTTGAAAGGAGATGCAGCTGTGTATGTTACGATCGGTTAGAGAGAGAGAGAGAGAGAGAGAGAGAGAGAGAGAGAGAGAGAGAGAAATCTAGATCGCGAGCAACTACAGGCGAACGTAAATCAGCCAGCAATTAAAATTAGCGAAGGGTTCGCGTTAAATGGCTGGATGTTTATCCGTCTGCAAGTCTTTGATGGGGAGAAGAAGCCGAAGATATCCATCCGTTTTCGCGGGCCTTTGATCTTCAGCATAATATCGTGCGGTCGCAGAGGCACGCGCAATTTCTCCTTCCGCCAGATCTATGATTCTCAGGCACCACCTCTAGCAATTCCCAAATATGATGTTGAAAATTTTCTCAGATCATTTGTCGAGACCAGCACACTCGCTAATTCAAAATCCTCATTATAATAAATTTAGTATCGCATTATTTTATGATATTCAAAGATTTCACCTCTAGCGGTAATCGTCCATGAAATAGTATACTGTAAAATTAATATTTGCCTTTGTAAAGACTAAAATTACAGCTACTGAACGACGTATTGTTAGCTTAAAAATTTCTTATTAAAAAATGGACTTTTAAATAGGAAATTCTTAGATATTCTTTCTGCTACAAATACTTAAACGTGTTTTTGAATATTCTTCCATTAACATTTGTAAAATACAAAAGTTTGTATTGATAATTAAAAATAAAATTAGAATGTGTTATAATTGTATAATACTTTAATTAAATTGTAAATGATATTTTATATTATTTTTTATTAACGAAGTACTACTTGCTATAATAAGGTTAATAAAATGACACTTAATTAGAAAAAAATATTTAAAAATAGTACTTGTTAAAGTATTGGTCAACTTATGAGACATTTTAATTTTAACCATCAGTCGTTAAGAAATGTCACAATTTAATATACTGCTAGTCGATTTTAAAACAAAGTATTATCAAAAAAGGATTACATTCAACTTTTAAGATAACATAATAAAGGATATTTTTACAACTTTTTTCAATCTTTATTTGGAACATTTTTTTAAAATTATGGAAAGTTTTATTATGAGTATTATTATTATAATTATTTTATTATTGAATTATTTTATAATTGATAATTTTTTATTTTAATTATTAAATAAGTAAATTTCAAATACAAATTGAATATGATAATTTTGATATAACAAATTTGATGTGTATGTGAGAAAAACAAGTTTTTTTAAGCAAAGTAACAACTTGTTATATCGTATACAATATCAGATTGCATAATTGTAATTTTTTACATTTATCTCAAATTAAAAAATATTGATTTTAAAATATATCTTTGAATTCATTTATAATAACGATAATTTTTACTATTGTATATTGACTAATTTTTGTATAATCTAAATCATTTTTAATTGTAATAAATAAAAAATTACTTTTATGAATTGTACATTCAGTTAGGTTTATCATACTTTTTCTGTAAGAGATTAAAATAAAATAAACACTATCAAGAAATAATAGGTTTATATTTTTAAAAATCAACAATTGATGTACAAACCTATAGTAAAACAACTGTAACCGCTTCATTCTAACAGTTTTAAAGACAATAAAAAATTAATCGGTATTTATTTAACATTTACTATAATACTTATTATTTATGGATTATAATAAAGACTCTATAAAAAGTTGAATATATATTCTATTTTTTAACTAAGCTATTTTAATATTATCAAAATTATAAAAGTATTCATGAATATTAAGATAATTGAGTAATAAACATCGAAATTTCTATCATAACTTTTATTATTATATCGTCAAGGATATGATAAAATATTACATTTATGTATTATATTATGTAATATATTATATCTTATATTAATTATAAGATATACTTAAATAATAAATTTTAATTTATTTTTTTTTCGATACAATTTACTATTAAAAATATGCACAATAATGATATTAGCCACAGTAACAACAGCAATATTAATAAATTTTTTAATATTATGCAATTTTTAATATTACAATATTCATTTAATAATAGGCTGATATTTTGTAATAATAGATTTATGAATTAAATTTGCTTTCAATAAATAAATAATGTTATTCTATTGTGTATATTCAATATAAGTTTCAGTATCAGGTTTAAATGTTAAAAGAGAAAAAATGTGAATCTAATATTGTAATTATTTTATATTTATTAAAATAGTTTTTCTTGTAGAAAGTTATTAAAATTATTTTATTAAAATAAAATTAGTTATTAAAATATTTAAAAGGTTTAATTATTCATCAAAATTACTAAATAAAAATTTCTCTTCAACAATTACAAATTATTGGAAATTATTTTTTGGAATATTCAAAATACTAGTAAAAAAAATTGTTCATTCAAATTTTTAAATTATATTTTAAAAGAAAAAATTTATTTTTAAAAAGTAATCAACAAATTACATCGAAACCAGGCAAAAAATGGATGTTTTTTTAGTTTTGCAACCCTGTAATTAGAGGAGCATTACGTAATCCATCCTTGTAAAAATCAAGATTTTGAACAGTCTATTTCCCAATTAAAGCTGCCTACAACTATCTTCTCCATCATCACTTCAAGCAAACTGTTGTCGTTTTATTATTTGAAAAGATAATTTTCTGCAAATTTTTTCACAGTAAAAATATAATCTGAAGGTCACCGTGTTATATGCGTTTGGATCTATTATCTAGTTTACTCTCCGAAATGACTAGAAAAAGATTTGGAGTTTACGTCGGATGTCACAGGATTAACTGGTGGCGCCTGGATGTCCACCCGTTAATAATCTGCCAAGAGCCTAATCTACATAGGGACCTCACGGTGATTTTCCGTGGCATGCCGCCGCATATCCTTTCGGTTCCTGCTCCTGCACGTCTTTCTCACAAGTTTTTCCAGATTTTCATTTTTCTTTTTTTCCTTTAGTCTCTCTTTGTGATTCTGCTCATTTATAAGTCTTTCCAGATGCTTTGACCCGTATGTCAGAGCTGCAGAAAAAAAAGAGGAGTTAATATATATACATAGATAGATAGATGGATAGATAGATAGATAGATAGATAGATAAATAGATAGAAATTTTTTTCAAAATATAAGTAATAACACATTTGTAATAGAAATATTTTTATAATAATCATATCTTCAAAATAATTTATGATAAATTATTAATGAAATATTTGTGACAAAATACTGTTTTACGCACAGTATTTTTTTCATTATTTAATTTATTAATTTTATACAATCAAATAAATGTTTTCAAAATCATTATTATAAATTTAATTTTTCATTATACTTATAAAATTTATATTTATATTTATAATTTTCTTTATATTTATTAAAAATACATTTTGGTAATAAAAATTTGGTTTTAAAGAACGGTTTTAAAAATAATAGATAATCGTTCATCAATAAATGAATATGACGTACAGTATAATAATGTATAAATATGATTTGTGGAATTGAAGTAAAATAGAATTAAAATTATTTTGTTTCCAAAATAAGAAAAGAAACATAAAATTAAAGCAAAAAGATGGTTAAATTGTTTATATATTCAAAATATTCATAATTTAAATTATTAAAATAAATTAAAAATTTGGTTGATGATATTAACAAGACAATAGGTACTTTATTTTACTTGTACATTCAAATTTTAAATATTAATAGATATATATGATGATCTCACATACTTTCGACGCATTTTCAGTACATGGGAAAACAATGGAATAAGAGAATTTTGAATTTGTAGTTTTAAAATAACTAGTTAGATTCTATATTATCATATTACTTTTTATTTTTAATGTTTTCGTATTAATTTTCAGTTATAGTTTGAAAACAAATAAATTGCTAAATGTTATAAGTTGTATTTTATAAGTTATATATATAGTATAATTTAAAAATAATAATGTGATTAATATTTTTTAAATTATTATAATAATATAATAATAAGTTAATAAAGAATATAATAAAAATGTAATTTATGCAGCAAATTATTGAATGTTTTATACTAATTAAAAACCAAAATAATTTCCTGCTTAACTATAATTTTAATATATTAATTTATAGTGTAAAATTATTTATTTATTATATGTAAATGCAATGTAAATATGATAAAAATTTTTACAAAATGATAAGATTTATTAAAATTCATTATTGCATATACAGATATCATTCATAATAGTTTTAAAATATTGTTTTTATATAGATTTTATATAGGGTATAGATCGTGATATAATATATTAGATTAATCATCATTATAATTTTCTTCATAAACATTAATTATAATATATTTAATATAATATATTTTATTTTATAATGAATATATTAAAAAAATATAGTATTAAATATATTACAATTAATATAAGTAAGATTATTTTATAATATTTATATCCAAATAATTCGGATAATATTTTCAAGAAATTATTTTGAAATTTTATAAAAAAATAGATTAATAAGAAAATATCTATTAGTTCAAGTACATGCAGCGATTTCAGTATTGATTTAGACAATATAACGAGGGATTCAATAATGTTTTTTATTTAATTTGGTATAAAGTAAGCAAAGTTAGGCGCGACAATTTTCCTTTTTCCATCTCAGGTATTATATTTACTAATTTTTCTAATTTTTATTAATTTTACTAATTTTTCCAAAATGAATAAAATTTAAATAAATGAATTTAATTATTCATAATAAAACAAAATATAATTTATTATAAGGAAAGACATTTAGATATTCATTAAAAATATTAATGTTAATTTATAGAATTTGATGTTATTTGTGATTGTAACATTGTTTTAATATTAATAAAATATTAACAGTTTATATTCTAAAACATACAGTGCATGTGATAAAATCGAACATAAATATATGTATTAATTTAATAAAAATAATTATTTTGAAAGCAAGCAGATATCGTATAAAATTAATTCGAAAACACTTTTCTAAATTGATAATTCAGATTTCTACGATAGTTACCTAATTTAACTTCGTATGTTTAAAAAGTTTATACTCTGTCGGTAAATCAAAGTGCAATATATTTTAGTATAGAAAATGAAATATTTGTTTTTTTTCTAATTAAAATATAATAATTACAATAAAATTATTTCTATATATGTTAATATTTTTCGAATTTTTATTGAAGAAGTTAGCATTAAGCACATAAAATTATTTAAGTGAATTTATTTGAATTTTGTTAATACAATTTATCTCCATCTATGAGGCATGTGGTGAATTGTTTATGTGATGTATCTAGAAGATAAAAAATATATGTATATTACAGTTTTTATATTTTAGATTTTTTATCAAATGCGTTTATAATATAAATTTTTAACAATGTTTTAATCGATATATAATTGATATCGAAAATAAAATTATTATAACTTAATTATTATATGTTCACTACCATTTCGATGATATAAATATTATTTGATAATTACGAATTTTTAAAATTTTATTTTAAGTGTTTAAAAATAATGGATTAAGAATGAGATACATTTTATTTATATTCATCAATTACTTATATTTGTATAAATAATAATGTGACATATTATTTGTAAGTTTTGCATAGTTACAATTCAAAAATATTTTTAAAATATTAAAATAATATTTCATTAGTTTTATTTAAATAAGAATAAATTGTTTAATTTTAAGTGAAATCAATTATTTAATATTAAGCAATGTTATTTAAATGCTGGCACAAATATAAATGTAAGAAAAATTTAGTGTTTACGGACAATGGTTTACAAAATAAAGATTATTCGACAAGCATTGAAAACAAACTTATCATCTCCTATTGATATATTTTCCCAATAATACAAATGATTTTCTACTTAAATCCGTTCATTTATAACTGCATCCTTTTTTATAAAAGCTACAAATAACAGCCAATCTTTGATGCCGGTACTTTGTTTCTTCTATACTAATTTTTTGATTTAAAAAGAAATAAATGTATAATATTATTTTTTATAAATTAAAATTAAATTTATAATTATATAACTCTAGAAGATTTTTTCATAACATAGATTTTCTAGAATATTTATGTTTCTATGGACTGTTAAAAAAATTATTTTTTTAGATAAAATAATGATTAAATTCATAATCGATCATAGAACTCAATTATAAATTATCTATGAATAAAGTAACTCATTTTATTTTAAATATTTGTATACATTTTTATTCAAGAACACATTGTTAATAGAAAATTTGATAAATCATTCTATCTGTATAAACATGGGCTATACATAATGTTTAAAGATAATACGATCATTAGGTATATATTAAACGAGAATCAACATGATAAATAACATAATAGAAAAATTAAAATTTTAATTTTGATCGTAATATTATTAATGTAAAATATTTAAAAACGATTCTTTAAATAATTTTTAATCTAATATTTATAAAAGAAAAATCTAAAAGAACAAAAAAGTACAAGTTAAATATTCATAATCAAGATTATAATTCCATTATTGTTTTGGTATCAGTAAAATAAAGATGACTAAATGGCTATCATAATTAATAACATTTATTTACATTAATATTATAATATATGTAATAAGAATTATTTAATAAAATTTTTACAATAAATTTAATATCTAATTCGGAATTGATTTGTATGAATTATATATATATATATATATTATCTATATGCTGGCAGTACTTTCAGGATAACATTGTTGTGTAGAAACATTTTGATATATACATCCATTTTATTTATAATAAATTTTATAAATTATAAATATGTTATATTTTTTCCATTTATTTGTAATAAAAAATGTCTTACAAATATTAAAAAATGTTTGTCTCCTGAAATACATGTAATATAGAAGTAACTATAATAAATTTCATAATTGTTTTTGATAAAAATTTTTACTTAGGTCATTGGTACTACTTTTGAATAAATCAAATTTAATTGATATTATATAATTCAATTAATTTTATTAAAATATTTTAAAAAATATTAAATAATTTTATGTATATTAAATCATGAATATTAAAATAAATATATGTAGTAAACAAGTAATATTTTAGTATTAAAAATTAAATAATAATCTATAAATATTCAAAATATGTATACAATAATTGATATAAATTATCTTTTTCAAACTTAAAAAAATATGTGAATATGAACATAGATTTTTAGTCTATTAAATTTTATTAATATGTAAAATGAAATAATATATTTATTTTGAAAAATTTTATATAAAATAACTTTCTAAGATTTAATGATAATATGAAGTAATATTATTTTCAATTTATTTGTCTTCGAAAATTGAAAAACAATTAATAATAAATAAATATAATTTTCAAAATTATTAGACAACACTATTTTTTGTGTATTAATACAAATAAATTGAAAATGATAATTAATTTACATTTTTAAACAAATAATATTTAAAATTTTTTATAAATTTAATATATCAGAATAAATGAGTAGGCAACTTTAAGTACCATTTATCATCATCATTGTCAACAACATATGTACTACCATTCAATATGATACCTTCAAATGGCTACTTCAAAGAAAATCTTCTATTCCTTACTATTTCAACAAAAATAAATATTATAAAATTCATAAAAGAAAATATTTTTCTTTTTTTAATTTTCTATTTCGTGGCATGATTGTTATTAAAATATTTAAAAAAAAATTTTTAAAAACATTTATCATTTAATTTAAAATAGAAATTAAAATACGCTAGGAGATGACAATATTTATAATTTTTTATTTTTAAACATTTATATTGAACTTAAGTAATGATATTTATAAATTTTTTTAGAAAAAATATATAATATATTATATTACAAAATAAATTAATCAAATCAAAAAAGAATTTTAGCATTTAATTATATATGATTGTAGGAATTTCAAGAAAATACCAGATTATTAAATTAGGAAGCGTGTTCAGAAAAATCATTGAACAGAAATTCGAACTGCAAATAATATTATAATTATAATAGCACATAAGTCACAAGTCATATTTACACCATAGAGCATCGGCAAAATTTACTTGTTATGTACGGGAAAATTCTTCGGCTCTGATTTGAGTAGATTTTGGTTTTCCTAGTTCTCATCACTTTCTGTACAGGGTTTTCCCCTGGCATTAAGTGCTGCTAAACAAATACATCACACCTGAGTATCGATCCTGCGCTCACTCACGCGACTCGCACTGTATACACATACTTACGCTTGCGCACTCACCCACACACCCACGCGTTTAATTTCTATTTCTCTCTCTCTTCTAAGACTCCAGAATTCCATGTAATCTAGGATTTTTTATAACAATTATTTTACTATCAGATAATAGTATATATTACATAATATATATATTATAAATTATATATATTAAAAAACAAATAAATAAATTAAATAATTAAGTGGATTTAAATACTCTACATACAAAATTATGTATAAAACATAATTAATTAAATTATATTTAATATTTGTTTTTGACTGTAAATAACGCAATATTTTTCGATGTTAATTTAGCGTAACATATGATTTACATAATTCAAGTAAACTTAATTTATACGTAAAATAATAATTTTACATATTACATATAAACGCCATATTACCATTGAGTATATTTCTATATTTCTATATTTCTTAATAAAAATGCTTAAAATAGTAAAATAATGCTTTAATAATTTTTTTTCTTTTTATTATAAAATGATCGGATGAAAGATAATTAAATTTTACAAATAAATGCGTGACTTTTATAAATTTTCATACTTTTTTATGAATATTCCCTATTATAAATAATATTAATGTATTTTTGTTATAATTAATTTTTATTTTAATAATCATTATTGAATAAATATTTTCGGGTAACATCCGAGAAAAGAAAATTTATCTAGTGTAAATAATTAAATCGATAGATTTCTAAATTTTAAGACAATATTTTTTAAAATTATTTTACAAAATAAATATAAATAGTTACTTTTAATTAAAAATATATTTGAATGCATAAGTGCTATATATATTTAAGCATTGTAATATATTAAATAAATATAAATTGAAAAATGGAGAATTCAATTTTTAATTAATCAAGCCTTGTAAATTTTATTCTTTAAATTCTGCTTAATTTAATATTATCATCGATCATGATTACCGTTTTCAGAAATTTTTTTAAAAAAATCTGAATCATACCTCAATATTTTATGTTTGCATGTAAAAGCAGATTAAAATTACCATTTATTATAAATTCAATACTTAATATTTTATATTACTAAAAATATAATTGTATTAAAAGTAAAAATTCACTATATAATCAAAAAGAAAATTTGACAAAGAAAGTAATTTTATGTCTTCAACAAAATTTTTAAAAATTTAAAAGACCACCTATAAAGTCTCAGTTAGGTACATAAAAAAAAACCTTAAAAAATGGGAAAATAAACAAATACTTCAGTTTCGAATTTCAAAATTTCCTGTGACCTTGCAGTATAAAATATAAAGTCGCAAAGACATACACACGTGGAAATCGACACATTGCGTGGCTCAACACTACGAACTACAACCAGAACAGTTTATTATTTTAGAACCAACTTCTCTTACCGACTACTCTTCCATGCTTTCTCACTCTCTCAATTACAATTTTATGGCTGATATATTATTATTTTAATAACGGTTTTCTTTGAGTTAACACACATCGTGTTGTACTCTTAGGTTTTTAATTTGAACCTACAAGTTCGGTATGTATATTCTAAAAAATTAATAATTTAATCTTTTAAATAAAAATTTTAAATCGGTGGTTTGAAACGCGTTAATTTTATTTTAAATAGTTACAATAGTGAATGTGGTTGAGTAGTAAATTTTATTAAATAAAATATTATTTTACAAAAATTTTTATTGATATATTGAATTAAATTGAAAAGTTTATGATTTAATTTTTCTTTCTTATTATTTAACAAATTTACATTTATATGCTGTTGAAAAAAATATTATGTACACTAATAAATAAATATTTCAATTTCTTACAAAATTTCTTCCGTTACAAAATTTTAATTGAAACAGACATTAAAAAAAAACTATTTTGGTTTTCAAATGCTAAGGTTTATTTGGAGACATTTTATACAAATATCTACCAAAACCATTTGAAAAATAAAGCTTTAAAAATTACATATTTTTCACCAATAAAATTGCACGTTTACTCACCCGCACGTACCCGTACATGCCTAAAGTAAAATAAATAAAAATAAATCAACCAATATTACTACTTCTCGAGCTTATCATGAATAATCATTGAAAAAGAACGAAGCATTTCGTGACGTCAAAAGTATAAAATCGTGCAACCAATAATGCAGAGCATACTCAATGCTAAAGGTTACTATTGAGTTGAGCTGTCGACAAGATCGTTGAGTGGCTCAACTTGCACGTCGTTGCTCGAACGTACCGTGCTGGTGATTCTGGGCCAATGTCTGCTTCTATTGGAATCTTCTAGAGTATTCTTTTTTAGAAAGCGAACAATAAATTAAATATTCGAGTTATTTTTTCAAAATAAATTTTTTATAGGAAAAATCATGTTTTATTATATGATTTCTTGCAACGAGTTTAAATCATAAGTATTTCTATCATTTATACTTATTTTTACAACTTATGTTTCCGAGACTCAAATGTATGTACTAAGTCATTCGGTGCACATTGGTTTTTAATTAAATCATCTATATAATATATATATAATCTATATAATATAATGTTTATATCATTTTTGGTTATTAAATTTCAAAAAATTATTATTTTGGAAAAAAAATATATTACACTCAACATACTCTTATCATTTGCTAGTTAATTGTTATCTTAAAAATATTTTGAAATTGTAATTTAAAGACCATCCATATACATTCAACTAAATTTATGACTATTACAAAAAAAGACACTAAACCATTCATACAATGAGGTAAAAATCACGTGTTTTTTATAGCATACTCATCAAAGTTGAAAGATTGTACATCCTGAAAATCTGCTCACAGCATGTTGATTCGCCTTTAGTTTTTCTCAGGGGAAAATCATTAGGACGTTTATAAAATTGAACAACTAAAAATAAGTTGATCAAATATATCGATCATTGTAGTTTTAATAATATTATAATGTATAAAGGGAATTGAAAAAAAGTACATTAAAATATTTTATCAAATAATTAGTATATCATCATGACAAAAATATTTAATACATTAAAAAACTAAAATTAATAATGATTGAAAAAATTTAATAATTAAATATAAATATAATATAGATTGAGGTTGAAGTTTTATTTTAAATAACAATTAAAATAAGGGTTAAATAATATTGTTTTTTTATAAGAAAATTCTTGTGATTTAATTCAATGTACTTATAAAATATAAACTTTTATTTTTTTTATTTGGTTGTCTATGTAGTATCGTATATCAAAAACTATACATGAAGTCAACAAAATTATTTAAATTTAATTTTAAATAAATTTTTCAACTTTTTATAATCTAAATTTGAAGAAAATATTGTTACTTAACTCACTCAATTATTATATATTTCATTATTTAAGACTTTTTACAAAAACATTTATAGATGAGAAAAATATGATTAATATCTATTGTGTTCAAACATATTTTTCTCTAATCACATCATAATTATTAGACGAACACTTTAGAATTTTCAGCTTTGGTAAAATTAAAAATATAAATAAACGCAAACTAAGAACATAAATTAAAAATTTGATTCGTTAAGTTCTATAGCCTTTTAAGATAAATATTTTCCTTATGAATAAATCATTTTATCAAAATATAATTATTTTTCCAGTAAAATAAAAGTTGTTATTAATAGTCAAAGCTACGCGATAAATGAGACATTTGCATTAAAAATATTGACTAATAATATTCACATTGTTATTAATTTAATTTATTAATTTAATTATTAATTTAACTAACCTATTTCTATTAAAGGATAAACAAAGACTTAAAAGGATAAATGGCCAGTGCAAAAATTTCATTCAATTATATTTTGCACATCAACATCTCCCCCACCCTACTACTCTCATCATGCACACGCGGAAGCGCTTATGCAGGCATTACTTTTGAGAGATTACTTTTGAGACATTACTTCTGAGATATTTATTATATTATCGCTATATCGTATACTTAATTTGGTCGTAGTACATAGAAGTGGTGGGGGAAGGGGTTGGATGAATGTTATTTGTGGGTGTGCAGGGAATGCTGAGACCACTAATATTTCCCAGGCTCAGAGCTCCAAGTGACGAGTTTAAGGTCATGGAGCTGGGCATGTGGTTCAGGTAGGATTTTCTGTCGATTATTCCACCCCCGCAGGTACTCGAGCTGCTGCCGCTTGAACATTGCATGCTACCACCTGTAACAGAATAAACAATAATAGACAATGGACTCTGGATATACTGTGCATCTAGTGCTCATAAATTTTATGCCTATTTTAATGGCTGTTTAGATATTTTCCAATGTGATGATTACTGTTAAAAACTTTATGAATAATCAATGGCCCAAACTCATAACTTAACCATTATAGGTTCGGGTAGCACCAAATAAATCTGTACGACCTATTGGATTATCAGTTAATAATCCACGTTTTGTTTTCAATGGTTAATAGCTATATGTTTACGAAAATTTGAAAAATGAATGTAAATATTAGAGGGTTTTTATTTACGTATAAAAAATTATATATGCAAATACAAAACAGTTTAATTAAATTAATTAATTTAATTTTTAAGATTTAATTAAATGTGTATTATATTTACAACATATTTTATAATAATAATAATAATAATAATAATAATAATTATTATTATTATTATTATTATTTTTAACACAATTTTATATAAAATAAATTAATTCCATGAATTAATAATACTAAATTAGGTAAGATTTTATAGAATTACTTTTTTGAGTTGATATAGTAATCAAAACTTTTTAATAATAATAAAAATATAGCAATAAATAATTAAAATTTTAATAATGTAGTATTTAATTTGAAACATTTATTAATTTTCTCTTATATTTAAAAAAATATTAAAAAAAACTTAATTATAATAAAATTTACTGCAATCGATTAAAAAAATTACAAATTATTAATAATTTTTAAAAAGATTGGAACTGATAGTTAAATAATAGTATTTCTATAATTTTATAACGAAGTTATCTTTGTAATATCCGTAACTCTATTGGATGATATCGAGTACGCTTTAACTTCAAGTGGATACTTTACTAATGTTACGTTTCTTCATCTGCCTATTTTCCTAGTGTATTATATTTTTTTATTGATATTTCGATAAGAACATGAGTGATTAAGTATGCTGCAAGGAATCTTCGCACGAGCCAAAAATTTTGTCTTGCATTAGATCAAAATAATTTTTTTTTTTTTATGATACATTTTATATATTTCTTTTAGATGTAATATTAAACAATAGTTTATTTTTTATTATTTTATTTTTTTACAATAAATTCGGAGTTATATAAATTTGAGCTCATTCTCATTAAAAGTCTCAAGATAATAAAAACTGGAGCAAGAAAAAGTCTAAGAATATGAATGCAGCTTATAAAGTTAGCTTACATGTGATATAATTCTATAATGTAAAATTTATTTAATTTAAAATTTTTACTATTTTGCTGTTTACATTTTATATATCTAAGACTTATTTCGAAAAGTTTATTTATATATATGAATGAGTTAAATCACTAACAAAATTTTTATATGATGTTGAAAAAAGTAATGTAAAATTAAATCATTATATTTATATATACTCATTATTTTAATCGCGTTTTAATATAAAATTTCACAGATAGATTATTCTTTTCTTTTATGATTGTGTATAACTAGAAGTTTATAAAAATATAAAAAGTATATAAAGTAAAGCCGATAATTTTTTAACCAATATACTTTATAAATTTATTTTTAAATATAATATACGTTTTTATTAAAGTATACTTCTAATTTTTATATAAAATTTAAATACCATAAAAATAATTATCAATTTATTATTATTAATTTATTATATTAATGATACTACTAAAAGTATAGAGTACTCTTTTATGTAACTATTATAAAAACTGTTCAAATTATTATATTTATAAAAGTTTTTAATTCAAATATGATTTATTTATAATTTATTATGTATATAATTATATAAGTTAGAGAATTTTAATTAAATAAATAACTTAAAAAAATTATTTAATAAAGTGTGATATACAAAAAAAAATTTGATATATTTTTTTAATATATCAAAATAATATTTTACTAACATTTTTCAAATAATAAAATTTAGGTTAGTTAAAGAAAGTTAATTAATTAAATTGTAGATTTAAGTATTGTTTTATGAAATAGATATAAATATAATTAAGAAAATTAATTATGATTTAAAATATACTTATATGAAGAAAAAAATTATATCCACATGCTAAAAAATAAACATTTTTTATTAAAAATTATTATTTAGATTTTATTTTTATATAATAAAAAAGTAAAAATTTTTAAAATTTATGCTTTTCATTGCAATTAATATATATATATATATCTATATATATATATTTAATTATTCAATAACTATAAATTAATAATATTTCAATTTTAATGTGATGGTAATATCTTATATATTGTAACATTAAACAAAATTTAAATCTATGAATTTATCTCATAATTGCTAGAAATAAATTACAATGAATAAATATTTTTTTTAATATTTAAGTTAATTGTATAAAAAAGGGCCAAAAAAATAAAAATAAATTTATTATTAAACAATGTATAGATATAATGTATTAGTGATAACTATTATACATTTAAATAAACAATAGTTGAGTTACTAAAAGAAATAATATTTTAATTAGTATTAACAAAAAGTATTAGTATTAATAAAAGAGCTTTTGAAATATATTATAATGTATATTATTTATTACACATTCAAGGAAAACATTTAGAAAAGTTACAAATTTTTTATTAAAATATATTTTTGGCTTGGTATTATTTTTTCTTTAGCTATTTTTGAAATATAAACAAATTCATGTATGACAACTTAAAGTTAATAAGTTTTAAAACTTGAACTTTATTTAGTTCGCTTAAATATTCATACTTAATGAAATGAAAAATTTTTGAAAATGATTGAATTGCATAGTTTTAAATATACTATTACTGTTTTTTTATATATATTCACTGCATAAAAATACTAGTAAATTTTTTATACATACACACATATATATATATAATACATATCTCATTTGCATAATTATTTTATACTTTTACTTTAAGTAGTTTATAGTATTCTATAAATGCATATGAATATTTATAAATATTTTTTACGAATGTTTTTTTAGTTGTCATATAATAAGAATTTTATAATCTAAATTTATAAGTTTACTTATATTTATTAAATATAATTGTTTAAATAAGTTCAATAAAAAATATGTAAATGAATACATAGGTATTTAAAAATTTATTTTCTAAAAAATTAATTGATATATTTATGAAATTTGATATATATTTGAAACAATAAATTTTTATGAATGAATTGAATTCCAATGATTAATTTGATTAAGATTAATCATTAAATATTCAAATGATAAATAAATAAAAATAGTAACATTAACAAAAACATGAATTATTTTATTTGATTTAGAAAATTGTTAAAATATAGAAAAATCGTAGTGATCTTTATTTATTTTGAATACTTTTCAATAAAAGAAATTGTTTAAAGTTTTATTATAAAATGTTTTTGTTTGAAAATTTGTAATATTATTATATGATGTAGCCTTTTAAAATTGGGAAATTACTTTTTAAATAATTTTATGATGCGTGTCTTGATATATGTAATAATAATATTATAAAATATTAGATAATCAAACTTTAAATATTTTGTAAATATAAAAGTATTTATAAATGAAGTATATTCGATTAACTAAATAATTAAAATTTTAATAACGTCATAATTGATAAATGTTGAAAAAATAAAAATAATAAAATTTTTACCGTGATCTGTGATAGCCATATGACATCCTCCATGAGATGAACTAATATTTCCAGATCCTGGCGGTATTGTCGTATTAACGTTTATAGACGGAGCTTGGGTTGTTGTTTCTGTCAATTCTTCATATGTCGTATAATAATCCTGATTTTGATTATTAATTGGGCTGCTCGAAACATTATTGTATTTGTTAAAAGTATTTGTTTCGGCAAGCCCATTGTTTTCAGTGTCCATTTTAAATCTGATCTCGTGTTGCTGATGTAATTGCTGTTGATGTTGTGATTGCTGATGCTCATGATTATGTATTTGAATTTGATGGTCTTTCAGGCCACCTTGAAAACTGTCAGGCCTAAAAATTAACAATTGGTCTGGAGATACCCTATAGGGGACCTCACTTTTACACAATGTTCCTTCACTATTTCTATAAACTGATGCTTCATTTCCAGTCTTATATGTCACTTCCGTTGTTTTATAAGTAACTTCGGCAATGGAAACCGGTGGAGGTGGGGGAGCTTTATACGAAGTTTCTGGATAAGTCCATTCTGCACCGATGCTAGTCGCGCTCCCATACATTGAGTATTCTGGGTAATTTTGATATTGATTCTGATATCCAGCAGGGTAATCGATACCTGAAGTAGCTAAAACCCCGAGATTTTCATATCCCGTAGTTTGAACACCTGCTGTTGCTGTCGAAAAATATTGCGGATATTGTGGCTTCAGAGCTTGACATTTTCGACGAAATCCACGAGGCCTACGTCGAAAGCTACCTTCCTCAAACATAAATTCACTGGCTGGGTCAATAGTCCAGTAATGACCTTTTCCTGGCCTACCCAATCCTTTGGGTAGTTTGATAAAGCACTCATTCAAGCTCAAGTTATGGCGTACCGAGTTCTTCCAGCCCTGATAGGAGCCACGAAAGAAAGGAAAGTGCTGTTGTAAATATGCATAGATTTCTGAAAGAGTAAGACGTTTGCCTGGACTTGACTGAATGGCCATAACAATAAGAGCAATGTAGGAGTAGGGTGGTTTTTCCTGTCGACGGGTTCCTGCTTTTCGTAACAATGGTTCCTGATTAGGTGAATTGGAGGATGTTAACAATGAATCAAGATTTTGGGCCTGAGTTAAATTAGACATGACATTTGATACACTACTAGCAGCCGGTCGGTAAGTGTTATTGCTTATTGAATAACTCAGTGAGGTTGATGGATAAGAAAGAGAATTTTTTAAACTGTGATCCTGCGAGTGATTATGATGATCGCGTACATGAAGATGTTGCGAAGACCTCACTGACTTAGACTCATTGGTCATAATTTTAATAAACACTGAATAAAATTATACAACCAGTAGTTTTATCCCAACTATTTATGCTGCAGTTAGAGTCTTATACTTTGTAATGGAATGTAATATTTAAGTTCCATATCAAATAATTTAACTTAATGTCACAATATATAACAATTTGAATTTTAAATGAAGCATTTGTCACTTTGTTAACTTTTTATGCACAGCATCACTGTTTCGTGAAATTCCAGTTACAACTTCTTTCTTTTACACTATATTTCATTTATATATTCAAATTCTTAATAGTTCAATAAGACACAATTTTAATTCAAGGCACTAATTATTTACACAATATTTACAAGAATAAATTGTTTAGCTATTGCGTACGAAGATGAGCCGTACATCGAATTTCGAAATGAAATTGAAACGAAATAAGCAGAACGGCTAATCATCGGAGTTGCCTTCTCTCGCTTTACTTTGCTTACTGCGCAGAAGCAGCTCAAAACTAACGAGTTAAAAATCGTCGTACAGCCTCGTAATAAAACCTCGATCTCATTGGTGAACTAGTAAGAGATGGGCGGCACATTTCCTTGGAGGCGGAACTACAGTTGTGAAAAAATTTAGAAAAGATAATCACGTATTGGTGAATTCGATGCCAGCCCTTTTAATGGCGGATGGCAAAAGTAGATTTAACATCATGTTATGAGCACAGAATATACTTTAATAAATGGATACTTACAAAACGATCTTAATAATTTATTTAAACGATTATACATTATTCGATTATACGATATTTTAAAATTTTACAGTTGACTTTATATATATATATTAAATATTTTTTATAATACTTGTAAAAATGTTTATTAGAATTTAAAATTAATTAAAATTTGAACACGAATAAAATTAATGCTTACTTTACTAACATTTATAAACGTACATATTTTATAATTGATTTAATATTTATATCTATACATTTTATAATTAGAAATCCAAATTTCTTTGTATTATCATATCAATATATATAAATTTTTCTAAATATATTAATAATTAACATTAAAAAATTTTAATATTTGAGCTTAACACTAAATTTTTATAACTTATACATTACATTTTCTGCATTTTTTAAGAGACCTTTATAAATCATTAATTTTTAAATTTTTATTCAAGAAATATATTTAATTCTTATTTCATTAATAATAAAATTTTTTTTTAATACTATAATTTTTATATTACATTTTTATAATGTACTTATAATAAACAATATTGTATAATTTTATAAATATAAATTTTTGTACACTTTATTTATTTTAATTTTCTTTTTTTTTTATAATTTGGTATAATATTTTTCTCAACAAATTTTATTGAAGTAATATATCAATGCAATTTCTCAAATATTAAGCATAATGTTGTTAAAAAATTTTGTTTAATTTTAATCGGAGTTTCTATAATCTTATCTTATCGATACTTTAAGAAATTGGTTGAAATAGATTAGAAATTTTAATATAAAAATATTTTACAGGTATTAAAAATATTAATTTTTGATATTCTCAGTTATTAAATATAAGACTCTATATTATATTATTTTAATAATAAAGAAGTTACTACTAAGCTGTGTAAATAAACAATTACAGTTTTTATGTTTTTAGTAAGTACAATTTGGTTTTTTTATTTGAATTCTAATGAATATTTTTTTTAATGAAAATAGCTTTTTTCATATAAATTAGTATTTAAATGATTATATATTATCATAATAAATTAAAATGAATTAAATATAATACAAATTTGTTTTTATATAATTTTCAGGTTTTATTTAATTATATATTAATCAATGTTAAAACATTCTTAATTCTTACTTTATAGAATATATTTCTAGAAAATTATTAAATATTATAGAAAAATCATAGTAATTATATAATAGTTTTTATTATAATATTATTTTTAAAACTCTATTAAGAAAATTATAGACAATTAATAATTCTAATAATTCATTTAATAAACTAAATATTTCTATTTTTTTAAATTTTGGATATTGTTATGTAGAATGGATTATGTAAAAGGATGCCAATTTGTTAGTTTTGGTATGTTATGTACGTTTTAATATGTATAACTTTCAATATTTGACTTTGTATTTCAAAAAATGTAATTTCAATAACAGATAAAAAGATGTGATTAATAATAATTATTCTTAGTCGAAAAACGAAATAATGATAAAAATAATTTAATATTGAAAATTGTTTTCAAAAACATTTAAATAATGCTGCAAATACTGATAAACATAATTTTAACATTGGAAGTATTATAAAAATACCAAAAAAAACAATATTAAATAATAAGCAATAATAATAAACAGGTTGTAATAAGAAATACATTAGAATAACATTGAGTAAGTTATATTCCAAATGAACGAAAACACAAAAGCCAAAAAGTATTCGGAGGAAAAAAATTAATCACTAATCAATGCAAATAACACTTGTTTTTCATAGTAAAGTATTTTAAATAAAATAGAATTTAAATTTAATATTGATTAACTTCAATTTTGTATCTTACATATATTTCGGAGTGAAATAGAAAGTTTTTTACTTTAATCTAATTTAGATAATTAATTTAAAATTAAATTTTTTTTAACAAAAATGTTTAAATCACAAATAATTTATTTTTGAAATAAAGTTTGAATTTTTAATATACTCAGTTTATGAATATATTCATATTAATAATAACATATGTAAGTTAACAGTAATTATTTAATTTTTTATATCTTGTATAATTTCATAAAATTTCGAAACGTGTTTAAAATCAATTTGGTTAAAGTAATGATTGATGGAAATATTTATAGGAAAAAAATCAGGAGAAGAAATTTTAAAAAATATCAATTGTATCACATATATTATTGTAATATTATTGAAAAATAATTCAGGAGAAATACTTTTGTATAATTGTTATTAAATTATTTATTTCAAGAAGAAGTACATGGATTTATTTGAAGTAGAAAAAATAATTTTAAGTAGATTTAAGTTGTTATTAAAATTTTGTAGATAAGTAAATTTAATAAAATTGATTATCTAAAAAAATTTTACTTTATAAAATAATGTCATTCACATTTTCTAATAATTAAATTATATTAATGTAAGTTTCCGTTAAAAATAATTATATATGGGTATCGGTCTTGTAAATTATTATAATAAAACTATTGTATTCATCGTCTCTTTAAAGTAATTAAAAGATTTATAGTATTCATTCAAATAAAAATTCAATTATTTATACTTCAATATACAATAAAGTATAATTTAATTATTAATAAATAATTGTAATTGTTAATGATGACTTTTCATTTCTTAATTCACAATGATCAATATTATAAATTTGTTAATGTGATTTATATAAGACCATCCAAGGAACTCATTCAAAGTAGAATATTTATATGTGCAATATGAGAATGATATAAACACGACGTAAGATGTCAAGAGAAAAATTGATATGTAGCACAATCACTTTTTCAATTACTTCACGCAATTATGTGTCATCTCAAATAAATAAATCTGATGCATATTTAATTTTCGATGACTGGTACGTTCGACAGTTCAAAGACCAAAGCATCACGTACTTCTTTAAATTTTTAATATTATCACTTCTGAATCGTGTCATCGTAAGTCGCAACAAAATACAGACATCCATAAAGTTAAATTAGTCATGCAGTAAGTTATATGAAATTAAAGACAAGTTTTGCCGAAATGATTGTTTTTTAAATAATAACTATTAATTTATATTAAGTAAAAAGATATTTGTATAAAAAATTTATTCATTACATTTTTTAAATGTAAGAATAAATAAGAGATTTTAAGATAAAGAAATTAATGTGAAAAAACTCTATATTTGAAATATATTTTTTAATACATTATTGTATAATAATATAATTTATAACAATCCGCATAAATAACTCAAATTTAAATAATCGACCAGGACTAAAGCAATTTACTTAATTACATATTTTAATGTAATTAAATCTTAATGTATAATTTAAATCTAATTATAATTACTCTATATAATTTTTTATCTTAATATTTGAATATTAATTAATTATGAATATATTTTGCACCGATAGAATATACAAATTAAACTTAGCAAACAACTGCTGCATTTTGCTTCTCATTTTCCTACGCGCGATAAACTGTTTCATTTGTATGCAGTCTTTTATTTAAAAACTTCTCCTTTATTTCTTAACATTAATATTTCGAATTCTAACAATACTAGTTAAGCTCGATAATTTTACAAAAATATGTAATGATTGTATTTAATACATTTATTTAAAACATTAAAGAAACATAAATCTAATTAAATGATATTATACAAAATTAAAAATATTGATACAATAAATTCTTTAAAATAAGAATAAATTAAAATTTTTTTCAATTCAAAATTAAGAAAAAACTTCTAAGTGAGACACGAAATTTAGCTACTAGTTTAAGGATTTAATTTATGAGATAGAAAACAGGAAAAAAATTACTGATATCTTAAAAGAGTTTGTAAAGTTTTACTTCTGTTTAATGTTCCTTTTTTTTTTAAGAGAAATAAAAACTCTGTGATGATTTCTTTTGAATATCATAGCACTTTTAAACGTTTGAAAAAAATATTTACAAGAAAAAAATGTAAATTTAAATTCATGAACTTTTTTAACATAATAAGAATTAATTTAATATTTTTTAATTATATTTTTAGGTAAACTTTATAGCTGTTAAATAACTTAGATAAAATATAAATTCCTAAATGAATTAGATTAATAATAATATTTATAGAAAATATAAGTACATGATAATCGGAGAATGCGTATCTTTACCTGTTTAGAATTTTTATTTTAAGTTAAAATAACATTATTTACGGAGAGATGTATACTGATGTGTTAATAAATACATTCAGTATCCTTACAAATGAACAAATACCAAACTTATAACTTTATATGATTAATATTAGTATAAAATATAAAACATTAATAAAGTACATAAATTATTATTTTTTATATTTTTAAGAAAAATAAATTATTTATTGTTATTATAATTATCTTCATAATCAATTATTATACACATACTAGATTTTACACTTATATTTTTATATTTTTTATATGCGGTTTTGCTAATTACAGCATTAAAAATCTATAAAATTTATTTAAAAATTTAAAAAATTAAGTGATATAATATAATAAAATTTAGAAAAAAATAGAACAGTATAGTAATGTAATATTTTTTTTTTTTATTTTTAAATGAAATTAATATATTAAAACATCATAATTAATAAGAAATTAAAATTTTAATATTTTTTTGACATTATAGCGTGGGATAGGTAAATGGTGAGAATGGGATGAGAAGTAGGATAAGAACAGCTTCATCAGTTTTTTGATAATAAAAGTGAAGACAGGACTGATATGACAGACCACCCGAAGCGAAAAGTCAGTCATTTGGTCTTGCACGTGTTCTGAGTCATACAGGAAAACCACCGCAGACTGTGAACATACATCGTATCCGTGTTTCCTGGTTTTCAGACCTTTTGGTACTAAGTATAATTAGATTATTAAATCGTGAATGTTTTAGTTCCACGACTACTAGTTTTTCTTATTTTTTATTTCATAGTCATATGTTATGTATAACATTTTTACAGAATAATATGAGTACCATTTAACGTTGAGAAAGGAATAAAAATACATCAAATATCTTACTTATTATATCATTATTTATTATTATCATCATCATTATCATCATTATTATTATTGTTGTTGTTGTTGTTATTATTATTATTATTATTATTATTTCTTTCTATCTTTACTAATATCATTTTAATAAATTTTTTTAATTTCACATATTAATATAATTTATAATTTTTCATTTTATAAAATTTTATTACATTAAATTTAGATTATTAAAACAATTTTTATTTTTATAAATATTAAAATTACCCAAAATTATTATGCAGAGGTGATTAATTATTATTATTTTTGCAAGGTCGATGATTGTTTAAGTAAAAAAAAAATTATAAAGAATGAAATTCAAATGTATTTAACGACAATTTTCTTAACTATAACTCTTATTCGATTTAAATTTTATCTATGAATTAAATACTTTCTTTACTAAACATTTGTATTTTTTTAATTTTTTTATATATCTTTTTTTACAAATTTTATAAGTATCAATTTTATATATTCATAATATTTTATTATTTTCAATGCATAACCACACTTATTTTTTTATAGGAAAAAAAGTTCTAGGAATTATAAAGATGCACCAAATTGATTTAATGCAGAACAATAATATAATTCTTATAAGCATATAACGAAACTAAACGAGAAAAAATATTTAAAAATATTAATTTACATTTAAACCATATTTCCTAATACGATTATTCTTGGTAAATTAATCCATTATTAAAAAGTCTATTTTTGTTGTTATTATTAATATTATTGTTACTGTTATTATTATTTGTTGTTATTTTGTTATAAGAATTAAAGGTTACATATTTTCATGAAATAAATGAAAAAGAGAAGAAAATCTAGACATACAAAACATTGAACACAAAAAATACGCGAACAGAAGGTGTTGTAAAATTCATGTTGCGTATAAAAGGATTTCGAGCTTGTAACTACATGCATTGAGCTTTGAGCTTCTGGGCAGCATGTGAAGTTTTAGCGCTTAGCTCTGTATCAAAACGGAAGCCCACCCACGCTGATCCATTACACACACCGCTAAGGTTTCCTTATGTTTATACTAGCATCGTAATTTTATATCGTTGATCGTATGTGCCCCTTCGCAAACTTGCCGACAAACATTGCCATTTCAATAATAGAGTAATAACGATCATTATTTTCTTGGTGGTGCATTAGTGTAATATACTTAGAAACTATCTGTATATGAACTATCCAAAATGGCGGAACATTGTGCATCACGTCATTTAAAAACTCATTAAAGTTTTCAAGGCCTTACCTTTAATATATTTTACCGTTCATCACAATAAGCTTTATTATTTTAGTTTTTATCTTTTGCACTTCTTTTCTGATAAGTTTTGATGCTTAATCGGATATAAACTATTATTTTAACAGAATGCTTTTTAATTATATGACATATACTGTATTTTACACATAACTTTACAATAAAAATTTTTATTGCAGGTCATCATCAAGAAGCAATTACATTTTTATTTTTATTTAAAACATTAAAGGTCATTTCTTCCATTTATTTACTTGAGTTAAACAAATATTAACCATTAAGTTTTTATGTTAATTCTTTTGTGAGATATACTAATCGTACTTCGATAAATTTTTATTACCACAACAATTTAAATTATTTCTGCTTATTTTCTCAAATTTTATTTTTTTAAAATAATTTTTATAATATATTTTAATGCATTATTGCCTTGTAAATATTTATGAAATAATATAAAAAATATTTAATAGAAACGATTGAATTTATACTTTTTATTACTGAATTATTGAACATACATTTAATGTCAAAAAACTTTTAAATAATATTTCTAAATAATAATACGCTTAAAACTATTACTCTAATGATTATTAAATCTATATTTTATAAATTTACTTTAAAATAAGATACGATTCATTATATTTAATTTTTCACGATTTTTATAAGAGAATCGTTCATTAAATAATGAATTGAATAGGATAAAGATGAATCTTTATTATAGCTCATAATTATTATTATTATTTAGTGTAATTACAATGTAAGTTTTGTATAAGGTAATACAGATAGAATTTGTACATTTGTACGATTTATTATATATGCGAATGAATTTTACTTTTCTATTTGTAATATTGATATTTTCTTACATTTGTAAATGTTTCATATGGCAAATAAAATTTACTTTAAAGAACTATGTTGTATATAATTATTTTATCATAGCTATTAATATTCATTGTTAAAAAGTTGCTATTATTAAATTAATAGCCATAAATAATAAATCATTTAATATTTGTAATATAATTCGTTATTAATTTAATTTTCAACGAAAACGTTTAATACATTAATTTATATTTTATAAATAAATATTTTTAATATACATGAAATACTTCAAAATAGTCTTCACAACAATCAATGAATTTAAATTATGTGCATTTAAATATTTTAATTACAATCACGTATAAATTTTGTATTATATATATTTTAAATGTTTGAAATTTATATTTATATAAAAAATAAATTTTTAATAATTATTAAACAAACTTTAATATTATGTATTAATTTCTTATTTTATTTAATATTATTATTACATTCTAATTACATTTATTTATTATATTGTTTTTAGTTGTTGTACAATTCTTATTTTATTTATTTACAAAAATAAATCTAATAGTTAATGTTCTATTATATTTTTGAATACTATTTTTAAACTTATAATTAAAGCTAAATAAAACACTATAAATATTCCAAAGAAACTTGTTAATGACGTTTTTTCAGTTTTCGGATAGGAGTTCTTGTGCATCTGGATAATGTTTCTCTTCTCAAGGAAATGAACATGATGGGTAATAAGGTGCTTTAAAGTAGGTGGAACAGAGAAGAATAGCATAAGAGGCGCTAGGAAAGGGAAGACCTTATACATAACTATGTAGTTAAAAGAAAAGGATAGAAATTAGAGAAAAACGAGAAATAAGGATAAAGAAAGATAAAAGACGATCTTAAAATAAGATCTGTTTATCTCAAGTTAAAGCTATTTTGGAAAATGCGTAAGACACTTACGATTGCAAAGAATAAATGTTCTGTAGTTTATGTAAAAATGAGTTTTAAATTTGTTATACACTGTCCATTAACTATATATATATAAATATGCGATTGTCTATTTTACTTTACTTGATACTTAATTAAAAACTGGATTTTAAATAGAATATATATCGAATGATTATTCTTTATGCCAAAGTTATTGCTTGTTGGATTTTTCAATTATTTCATATTGTATACATTTATAAAGTAAATTCAAATTATAAATAATTGTATAAAAATTATAGTATATTTCTTATTAAAATTTTTTAAAAATAAATTAAATTTTTTAAAAATAAATTAAATTTTTGAAGATAAAAAATCTTTAAAATCAAAATTTAATACGAAATAAATACCTAAATATCATCCATATCATTGTTATCATTGATAAAAATGAATTACATACATACTCTGCTTAAAAAATAAAACTTACAGATATTAATAAAATAATTTTTAAAATATAATTTTACTCATTTTACATTAAATTAACAAAATTATAATAAAACCACAACTTGTAATTTAAAAAAAATTCTTTTTTACAAAATCTATTAAAATGGTAATTTTAATATAAAAATAACATCTTTATAGTTTAATTTCGGTCAAATGAATTTTATAAATTTAATTGAAATTGATAAAAAAAATCATGTAGAATATAAAAATATTTAACACACAATAATAGTTGTTATTTAGGATTAATATAAGAAAATTGAGTAATAAAAGAAAAGATTTTTTAATTGTCAAAGAAAATATATAAAAAAAAGGATGAATAACTCATCTTCAGTTTTCGTTGAATGAATTTATATTTTTTGACCATTATAACTAAATTTTGGATGCATTTATATTTGTGTATTCATTTGTTTAAAAAACTCCTTTCCTTTTATATTCAAAACTTCTCTGACAATCTGAGAATTAAAAGAAGAAATATTTAATTTTTGGTTAAGCACATTAAAATAATATGTTAATTGATGCGAAAAATGTACAAGTATAAGCTACCAAAGAATTAAAAAATTTAAGATAGAATGAGCAGTTTAGATAAATAGTGTTTATGTACGACGTTGTGTATCAAAAGTATTGAGTCAGATATGTTGGCATTTAGATGTATGAAACTTTGTGGTAGAGTTATCTTTGATGTAAATGAAACTTCCTAGTTCTTCTCAACTTCTGGAAAAAATTTTTGACGCCTTTGTATAAATGTGTCTAAGATTTTCATTAATTACTACGTAGAAAAAAAAAATTCAGATTGATTTTTTTAATGTTTATTTAAAAATATTTTATAAAATACAATGAAATATGTCAATAATTATTATATGGTTAAAATAACTTTTTTAAATAATTTAATTTAAAATCTTTAACATTTGAGCAATATGTTTATATAATAAAAATACTTTATTTCTTTATCAGCATTTTTGTATACATTTTTATGTATAAGATAATGCATAGTAAAAAAATCCTTTTCAAATAAAGTGAAATTAATAAAAACAAGTTTTTAATATATTATGTGGGTACCGTTTCGAAAATGGTTACTGAAACTTTTTTTTATAAATAATTTCATGTAAATAAAAATATAAATATAAGAAATCAATATATCCTTTATTTGTAATCATTTTTTACTTTATACATAAACTTTTATGTAATTAAATATCTATACTGGGTGTGAATCTTTTTCGGTATTAGAATTTACAAATCAGTTATTATATACAAATCTATTTTTGTACGAGTTAATTATATTATGCATTCATATGATTTATAAATAATTTATATTTTGTTATTTTTTTTTGTAATAGTATTATATATTTTTCACATTATTATTTTTTATATTGATCATTTTTTAGAACCAGTTTCTCAGATTTTGTATATTTTGCCAAATTAACTTAAACTTAGCGTTTTTTTTTAAATGTTTAAAGGGTAAAATGACTAAATTTTAATTTCTAATTTTTATGATTATTACAGTAATTTAAACATATTTTTTTTTATTTTCATTCGTATATGTGCACATGTATCCATATACATGTATATATAAATATCAAGAACTGTGATTTTCTAAAAATTTTTGTTTATATCAATTTTAATTATAGCATAATGTGTACAAAAATATTTAAATAAGATATTCATTTAAAATTTATATAATAATATCATTTATTCGGTTATATTACTAATAAATTCTAATTAATAAATTAGAATTAATAATTAGAATAAATTATACTTGATTAATTGGTATATAAGATTTATATATTTCATAAACTTTACCCTTCCATTCAATTTCGTGTAATTTTTATATCCGTAAATAAAATCATGCATTCTATTTATTCAAAAAATTGCGATTATAATGAGTATAAAAGCAATATGAATGTGCTATGTATAAAAAATTTTTAGGAATTTTTTTGAATTAAAGATAGTTAAAAAAATTCTCTTTTTCAAGGATTAGTATATCTTATAATCTCAATTGCGTACAGAAAATTTAATTAATTCCTTTGCTTCCATATACTTATTTAATATAGTAGTTTTATTATTTTTATTAGTTTTTTTTACTTAATTTCTGATATATTATAAGGAAAACAGAATGAAGCTTGTGAATGAGAAGTATTTTGACTTTATTTTAGTATAAGAATTTAATCTACATTTTTTTGTACAAACGTCTATAAAAAAACCTATATTTGAAGTAAAATAAAAAAAAAAAAAAAAAAAAAAATACAACATTATTAGATATACACATCCAATTTTGTTAATGAGCTACAATAATTCCATATATAAATATTGATTATCTTGTAAACAGTACATTTTTTGTGGATATTGTTACGACACTTGTT
Organism: Eupristina koningsbergeri; assembly: GCA_018907245.1. NCBI lineage: Eukaryota > Metazoa > Arthropoda > Insecta > Hymenoptera > Agaonidae > Eupristina > Eupristina koningsbergeri. Next base: position 1,006,361 of record JACCHV010000045.1, read on the forward strand.
AAATTTAAATTTATTTGAAAGATGATGAAATATTAACTATTATATTAATTATACAAATATAATAATAATCAAACAAAATAAACCACTAATTATTAAATAATAAAATTTAATAAATAAATTAATTTTAATATAAAAATGTTGTTTTAAGTATTTTAATATTCACTTATAAAAAATTAATGTTTTATGTAATATGTATTGCTTCTTTTATTTTATTTTATTTTATGTAATATGTATTACTTGCAAGCAATTGCTCAGTTATACTCCTTTTTTTTTACGCGAAGTTAAAATTCAATTGTTTTTAATCTTTTATTTTTTTTTTGTTTTAAAATCTTTTCTTTAACTATTTTATAAATTAATATTATAGTTTCCAACAGTATGTGCATATTAATAAGAATTATCAAGATGGTTATGTAGCAAGCGGATGTATTTACTATTAGCAAGCATTACATGTTTATGAATTTTTTTTATTCTTATTTTCTTAAGTTAAATGTGTATACTTTTAATTTTGAATTGTTAAAATTTTTAAGCTTACTAGTTGCTTTTGCAACTCAAAATACAAACAATTAACAATAATATGCCTTCCGATACCGAAGGTCATGTTACAGCTGTCATCTATATTGATTCTCGAAAAAAAAAACTTATCTAAGGTGCGCTAATGCCACAGCCAAATTCAACTTCTAAACAAGAGAGTAAAAAATTATTTTACACTCCTTAGAAGATTTTTAAAAAGATAACTATATAGATAACTAAAGAAGTCACAAATTTTAATAGTATAAGATATATATTAATATTATCAGAATTAGGAGTATGTATGCATGGTCTATCTACGAAGTATCGAGTTTTTTTTTTTTCATTTTGCAACTATTTGTTATAATGATTTGAGAGAGGTCTTAAAATTTAGAGGGAAGCTTTTTCCATTTGTTCCTTTTTTTTTAATTTTTTAGATAATTTAAAACGGCAGGATTTTACTTCGTACGAAGCATATTTTTCAGTTTTTGGACACATATTTGAAATAGCGAATAAATATTTTAAAAATATTCAAGCTGTAATAGAAATTTTTAATCTCACATACATACACAATACTGATTCAAGTTTAAAAGCAGATACCATAGAATAAAAAAACTGCGAAAAGAATTTTTCTCAAGAGAATTGTCAGATATTGAATTTATGAGTGTAAATGAATGTCTTGGTACTTCTTTTTTAAATTTTACAAACGAATTAATTTACATGTGTTCTTCGCATCATCAAAATTTAAAATTAAAATTTTGGAATTATAGAAGCATTTTAAACAGAAAGAAGAAATTTTTAAATTATAAACTAATGCAGTCATACTCATATGCATTGAATCTTGGCTTTTCATGAAGGATAAAAATTATCATTATCCCTAATTTCAAACTTTTAGACAAGATCCTTAAGATAAAACAGGAGTAATACTGATCAAATTACTTAGAACTATAGTAAATCTGAGTCTATTAGAAAAATTTTTTTTAATAGTCTTCTTACATTAAATACAATTTTATATAATAATTCTTCTCATACATATTTACACTCTTATTCTAATTACACTTCAAATGTTTATCTTATTTCATTTACTAATAATTTTTTCCATTTAATTAGTGTTAATATTTAAAAGAACACTTGAGGGTCTGATCATTTTCCAATTTATATTACAATTAAAGTTGACAAACTTATTTATTATAAAAAAAGTTGCAAAATTTAATTAGTCCGCACTAAATGCAACTCAATTAAAGAAGATTTGAATATTAAATTTTCTTTATTCTGAACGGATACTTATGTACTTTTGAAAATTATTCTCTTTATAAAAAAATTATATATAAAATTATTAAGTTAAATATACCTAGATTTTAAAAAGTTAATAAAAAATTATATAGAAACTCAATGTTTTAATAGAAAATTTAAAAAAATAAATATATAAAAATTAAACCTAATAACTCTCCAGCAAACCATCAACAGAACGATAAAATATTAACAGCAATAAAGTAAATAAGTCCTTCTTGACATGCTTCCAACCCTAATTGGCTATCTTCATGTGTTGAATATAGTTTTATTGACTTACAATTTTTTTTTTTATAATTTAACATTTTTCTTGAAAAAAGGCACTATCGATTATGAAATTCTTCAAAGATTGCCAATTAAATACAAATTAATCAATAAAGATGAAGACAAAAAGGTAAGGTTTTCATGGAATAGAGTAATAATCAAGATGCATATTTTTAGTCCTTTATCCCCCTCCCATTAGTGCACATAATAGTGCATATATATAGTCTGCATCTCTATTATCTTTTTATATTTATATACATTACACTATATATTTATACATATATCTTTTTCACTTGTTAGTAACTGTGACTTCTGCATTATAACAAAATAAATAATTTTATAATTAATAAAAAAGGTACAGGTATATTTATTTAATATCTTGTTCTACAAACTCTTTGAAACAACACTAAAAAATTAGTTTTAACTTTGGTAAGAAAGGCATAATCTTCTTTCAAATAGTTACACTGAATTTAAAAAAGGCCATTGCATCATTGGCAATATAAGTAATCTTTTATTAACAACTGAAGATTCTTTTTCTAACACAAAAAATCTACATACTGTATTTCTTGATATAAATGGAGTATTCGATAATGTTATTATAGATTACAAAAGCTTGGAGATATTGTAACGTCTCATTTAGAAAATTATACAAAGGAGTTCCTCAAGGACGATTCTTTAGTTCGATTTTATTTTATATTTATGTTTTCAAATTATTAATAATTTAACAAAAAACCGTTAGACTTCTCCAATTTCCAGATCATTGATCTTTTTTATCGCATGATTAAGCGCAGCAGGTTATTTTCTTAACATATGATTTTATTTTAAACTTACTTTTATAAATAATATTAATTTTTGTAACACTGTGAATTTCCCGTTCCCGAAACTCCCGAACAGCGCTAACAAAGATTATCACTAATTTAAATAATTTAATACCGCACTTCTTAAATTCACACTTCACAACACTACTAATATTAATCACACTAAAATCGATTTTTATTATATTGGGATGAATTCCGTTGCTAGGAAATTGCCGTCGGGCCGAAAAACTTTTACCCGTACTCAACACTACTGAAATTTTAGTTTTAATCCAACACTAGCTATCACGATTATTTTATTTATCATAAATCAATTATCACTTCAATATTAAATACATACATCTATTGAATATTTATACAGATAATTTATTATAATAATATAGAAAAATCTTACCTTATTTCGGTTGATATTCGCATATATATACATATATATACATATATATATTTCCATGGATGAATAAAAATTTATATAATAGAAAATCTTCACCTATTTAGATTTCAATATGCTCCGTTTTAGATTATTATATTATTTATTATTCAAATTATGTCACCCAAAGATCCTTCTCTCGTTTTCTCTCCCAATGGTAGATAATGTTTTCACAATGGATTTAATTATATCAAATCAATTCACTTACTTTTCCAAATTTCTTAAATATTTTCACTAGGGTGAGAACACTGTGCAGCATTCAACAACTACATTAAAAATGAAAAATTGCTTTCCTTTTTTATCGAAAGGAAGCCAAATTTCCAAAACAACACTACTTTAGAAATTCAAAATTTGCTATGCGTATACTTGAACGTGCGTGTGTAATCCGCCTCCTGATTGGTCATAGCACATCAAGTTCCCCTTCGTCCTGTGCTTTTCGAAATCGTGCAATCTCATTGGCTGTTCGAAAACCGCCGCAAAGTTGCCTCGTTTCTATTCAATTTTTAAAAGTTCCCTCGATGCCGATAATTCCGGAATTGACTTTACCGGCCATCTCGTGGCGGCACGAATGTAATTTACTTCTTCACTACCACACGAAACTCTCTATATAAAACCGAGTATATGTATATTTCAGCACTACTTTATAACTATCTCTCTCTCACTCTACCTTACACAACTCGGCGTACAGAGAGCGCCTCGATCCCACAAGACAACTGGTTACACTTCCTAACCTGCGGGCCGGCCTCATGGTGACAGAACGTAAACAAGATGAGGAAACTATTTTTTCGTTATTTACTTTAAAAACACAACACAGGCACTCCAGGCACATAGGAGCTCATCATTTATTCATTTTTATTCTTAAAATACTTGAATTTATTAATTCCACGCACTACCCTTACTCTTATACATATAATAACATTATATATTATTAGGTTATTAGTGATGAATAACAATAGAATATATATTTAAAAATCATTCATCACATTTTGTACAACTAAAATGTACATGTTATATAAACATTATCAAATTTACACGTGGTTCATGGTGAGGAGCCGAACCCAACTTTTTTTTATAAATTTACAAAAGTTATTTTCGTTCAATCATTGATTATGGATTCTTTATTTGTTCCCCAAATTAAATATTTCGTTAATATATTTGAAAAAAAATTTAATACACAGCCATTATTATTGCTCTTGGTTTTCATTTAAATACATCAACTAATATTCTCTTATCAGAAATTTAAATATTTATTTTAGAATGAATAAAATTCTTGTGTGGAGTATACATTAATAAAATTCTTTTCAATATTAATTTATTCATGAATTAAGTAATGCATTTTATTGAATAAAAAGTTCGAAATAATGATGAAAAATTTAAAAAAGTAAAAGATTAATATTTAAATATATTATGATCTCTTGCCATAATATTTCAATTATATTTAATAATATAAATTATATTTTTATTCTTGAGTATCAAGCAAACAACTAATAACATAACTATAATTATTAAAAATTAGAAAAATTAACTACATTTATTAACTATCCTAACAATTTCATTGTCAATATGATTAATGAAGATAGGAGAATAGCTATTTTTATATTAGTACAACCAAAAACTCTATTTCATCGGTGGACTAGCCTAACTTTAGACGTTAATATATTATTAGCACAAGTATAAATAAAGAAGTATCCATATTTATTGCAAAATATATAGCCGTCATTAATGCTGTTAAAATTACCTTTGAATTATACAAATTATAACATTTTAATTTTTTTCAATTTTCTCAATGGATTCATTTTCCTGAAAAATCATAAATTTCACGTTATAACTTCCCCACATTTTTACGTAGTATTTCTTCATCAATTTCTTACAATATTGCAAAATTGAATCTTTAATTGAACTTGATTTTGAATTGTTAGCAGGAACTAAATCAAATAATGGAAATGAAATTTCAACACTTTATTTATTAATAAATTTAGATGAACGATTAAAATCACGTTCAATTAAAAAATATTACAATTATTAACGAGAACCAATGAGGAAATATATGTTATTCAATTAGAAAACATTGTTATTTCAACAAAACATTACTAATAAAGACAATGTAATATAAATAAAATAAAGAAATTAGAATAAGAAGTTTCATAAAACAAACGATTGGTTAATGCCATTGAACGTACAATATTATTAATTATAAAATAATGTAAACGGAATAAACTAAAGAGGATATAAAAAACGAAGCTCAATACAAAAGGACCTGTTATTGTTTCTGTTTTTTCCATCTTTTGTTTCGTTTCTTATTCCTCAAAGTATATTTTAAAATAAGTTATTATATCAAGTATCAAGGACTCTCCAAGATAAGAAGAAATCTGAAGTGGTGAAATCTTGTTACCACAACAGAATTTACTCACATCGCCCATTCAGATAATGAGAAAGCTTATAAAACAAAAATCACTGTATAACTGGTAACACAAATAACATAAATTATATTCATCGATATAGAACTGTAATTCATTTTGCAATAATTATATTTTTATATTTTTGTTCTTACTGATTTGTTTAAGTAAACGTCTAAATTGTAACTTCATATATGTATGATGTATATTGAATGAATGAATGATAATTTTTATATAGAAAATTCACTAAATATTCATTTATATGCCTAAGACATATTGAGATGTAACAACATGTATAGTAATTTTTACATTTATATTTTAAAAGAAAAATTCGCAGAATTTTCTCGAATATCATCTAATGATTAAATTAAATTATATTGGATTCTTATTCACACTAAAAATTTTAGATGATCTTATAGATGAGCATGTAAAATTAGCTACATCTAATCATACTTGATTTCATAATAAAAAACTCTCTAGAGAAACAATCAAAACCCTTAACAGCTTTACATTTAATCATTATAATTTAAATAAATTTCTTTTTAAAATAATGTAATAGAAAATGTTAAATTTAATGTGGAATTGTTAAACAAGATTGAACTTATATTATGGAAGTGCTCTTTATTGCACCATCAATGTGCAGGGTGTATCATGAAATTGAAAAAATGTAAATTATATTTATTTTTAAGCTTATTTGCACTATTGTACAAATCTACCAAATTCCTTTGTAAAACTATATTAAATACCTTAAAATTTTTAATATCTCTTTGTAAATATATTCATTGAATATATATTGTAGTTTATACAGCATAATAATCTCGAAAAAATATTAAATCTACTTAAATAAAAAAAAAAAAAAAAAAAAGGAGAATAGTTAAAAATATATAATAATTGATATGAAATTTTCTCATATTTTTATTGTATTTGCATGATTTTATTAAAAAAAGCAAATATTTAACTTACAAAAATAAATTATAAGCACATTAAAAAATTTATTTTTTGTTTAAGTTTAAGACCTAACATTTGCGAGACGTCGATTAATGTTCAGGTCTGAAATCAGTAAAACTGCTTCATTGGAGTATAGTGAAGGTGGTAAATGTATTTCCATCTTTGCATCGAAGCAGGTAAATTGACACACCCTCAGTTCTCCGGCAAAGCAGCTAAGATGACATAATAACAACAGCAACAATAATAATAATAATAATAATAATAATAATAATAATAATAATAAGTGAAAAAATTAAAAAATGATATAATCAGTAAAGAATAAATAAAGAAGAGTAACACAATAATTATTATTATAATAGTTGACATGTACAGCTTTTTTATGAAGAGGTAGTATGAGTGTGAAATGCCTATGATTAGATGATTATTGTGTAAGAAATTTATGAAATTAAATATCGAGGATAATTGAAATTGAAACGACGATCCATAAAAAGAGGAAAGAGTGAAAATGGAAAATGGAAGAGCAAGCGAAAAATATTCGTTGAACTAAGAGTAAATAAAAAATTTTTTTTAAAAAATAGTTATAATAGTTTACTTTAATAACATTAATTTTAATTATTATTTTCTACGCTAAAATGTAGCTATAAAAGATATGCAAAAGATTGCACTTTAAAAATCTCTTATATCTATAATTTAAAAATATTGTTATATTTTAAACGAACGTGAAATGTGAGATACTTCATGCTTCATAATTTAAAGATCTAATTAATAATATATTATACTTTACAAAGTACAATATTTTACAATAAAAAAAATTGTGGATGTTTTATATTAAAGTTAATTTCTACATTTTTAATATAATTATGAAAATGTTAATATTATTTTGTTATATATAAAATGATCGTGAAAATTTTTAATAAATAATTATAATTGTAGAAAAAAATATAAATTACAAACATTTTGAATATATAAATAAAAATAAAATATGCTACCATATGTATATACTTATTTAAGTTATTTTATATTAATTTTAGTAAATTTATATTTGCACAATTTATATTATTACGTCTGAATTTTTTATCTACATTTATTAATAAACTATATAGTATTATTTTATTTTTTAATATAAACTATCAATATAACATAATTGACTAATTATAAGATAAAAATGTTCATTATCTAAAAGGTGAAGTAGTAAATATAGTGTTTCGTTTTATACAAATTTACTATAATCGTCATGAAAAAAATGGATTATTATATTTTTATATATAATTTTTATTATTACATATTGAAAATATTCATTCTGAAAATTTTATTGCATACAATATATTTTCCATTGCTCTTAAAAATAGTAAACAAGTTATATAATGAATATATCTATTCGTTATTAAAACAAAATAGATACTGTGTAAATATTAATCTGAAAAATTAAAATAAATTAATATGTATATATATGTAAATATTATAATATTTTATGTATTAAATGCATGCAAGTATTGAATATTAATATTTATATAACTCCCTGTAGTGAATGATGATGATGTATATATGTAATGATGTACATATTTTCTTAAACTTATAAAATAATTTTTGTGTTTACACTTTGTCAAAATAATTGTTGCTTTTGTGAAAATTAACATGAGGCCAGATGTCTTGATGGTATAGGCGGCGTTGATGTTCGCGAAATAGACAAAGACAGAGATAGGCAGGAAAAAGTATTAAGTATATATGTACATATAAAATGCATATGTATAGTAGTGTGAGTAATTAAAATTTGTAGTGTTGTGTCGCCGTGAGATGGCCGATAATTGTAGTGTACATAATTATCGGCAGAGGTAATGTATTTTCTTATTTTTGTGCCCAATTTAATATTGTGTTTGCTAAGCCAATCACAATGGAGAATATGCGGCGCGAAAAGGAAGATGAACTATATTTATTTAATCACCAATTGTGAATTTTAATTTTCGCGTAAAGAAAATTTCAAGGTTCATAATTGGTGAAAAATGAAAGTAATGATGTGAAAGGAATAGAATTTTCTTGACGAGAAGTTTTTCGCCATTATTCTATTATTACCTTTTGTATAAGATTGATATATAAGTAATATTGTGTATTTTGATTTTGCTAAATAATTGTTAATATTTTCAATATAATCAATATAGAGTTAATATTGTTTTTTTAATTATAAATAAACATTTATTTTAGTGGTGATATCGTAATAATAAATAATATTATTTGGAAAGTAAAGTAGTGAAGTAATGATATAATTGAAATAATATTAAAAATTTATAAGTGTTGTGTAGCTTATTGATAAATATTAATAATTAAATAGTCAAATACAATTGGTATTGGAGAAAATATATAATTATATATTATTATGAAGAAATAAGGAAATTTCTCATTTTATACTTATAAGGAAGAAATTTTAATCCATTTATTATTTCAAAAATATATAAACTATTATAAAAAAATCAATGTAAGTAATATTTTAAATATATTTAAAACAATGGAAAAATTTTAAATAATCAATAAAGGAGAAAGAATTATTTTATATTATTACAAGGTAAGTTTTTATATTATTAATAATTAATATCGCACATGATTTATATTCAGTTTAAAATATATTTATTACTTGTATTACTATTATAATTAAATAATTTGTAAGTGAAGTGATTTCTGTAATATTTTAAATTGGAATAAATAATATTAAATATAACTGTGAAATAATAGTATTGGTGATATTAATAATAAATTTGGAAATTAACGGAATTTTCCCTGAATTAATAAGTGTAGTAGTAGTATTGGATATATATTATTAATTTTTATAATTATTTGTAAGGTGGTAGAGAAAATTGATTTTATTGCAAAATCAATCATTTTCACCACATTACAGTTATCACTAATGTAATTGATTTACAGTAAGCCGCACACGATACTTTGCAATTAACATTTGCAATTAAATTTTAATAGAATATTTCTCTTTAATGACTTATTAAAATGTAATTATTGAATTAAGTTTTGATCAGATTAATCATTTTGCATTAATAATACAAAATAATGAAGAGTGAATTTCGATTTATTCACTTTTCATCTAATAAAAATAATTTTATATCTTTAATAATTTTCTCGTTAGTTATTGTTTAGTCAAGTATTTAAGCTTAATAAATATATATTATATATACGATGCAAAAAGGAAAATGATTACATAAAAATTAAAATACTAGCGTCTAATGTTAACCGATTATAGTTGTCCTTAATTCATTAATACAATGAAAAGAAATTATTAACAGAATTCATGTATTTTTTAAAAAAATATTTAAGATTCAAAAATTAAAATTAATAATTAAATAAAATATTATTTTTATGACCAATTAATCATAATTTACTTTTTAAATAGCTATATATTTATAATAATTTAATTTATATACTAAATTGAAAATAAAAAAATTCTGTATTGTGATATAAATTTTATATTATAACTTTTCTACTTTACAGTTCCTTAAATAATTATATTATTACATGAATAAAATTTAGAATCAGTTAAAAATATAAAAATAAGCTTTATTAGTTAAAAAAATATAATTTAAAATTTGTTTGTTAGTGTATTGAAAAAGAATTTTATATTTTTGTTTTGAATAAAATATTTTTGTATATTTAAAGACAGTGCTTAAGGTAAATAATACTTCATTGTAATTGATTAAATTTATTTATATTATTTAGTAAATAAATTATTGTTTAAGATTGTATATTTGGAAGATAATTAAATTAAAAAATTCAGATTACTGCTTGTGAGTAACATGTTCATCAGTACAAAAGCCAATGGCATATTCAACGAATATTATGATTAATTGCGATACGTTGATCCGAGGTACATGCATATCCGTAAAATAATTGTTAGATAGTTCGAATTTAGCAGGAAATAAGAAAATGTTTTACTAGTTCTTAATTAAAGCTTACTTTGATATACTTTCATCTTATAGACCTTTAGAAAAATTACTTATATTATTATATTATTCTGAATAAATTAAAATGTAGTAATTTGATTATTTAATTTTTCCTAATATTGAATAGAACAACTAATTAACGACTCTAAATTTTTAAGAATACAATGAAAAATTATAGATAATTATATATTATATACGTGACTATCATAGAAGTTTCCGATGTAATTCATTTATTTTTAATATGTGCGGTACTTGCAGGTGATAGTGAATTTTATAGAGTTCACTTACTATCTTTTTCATACTAGAAATTCATTTATTCTGACAATAACGGTGTAATTGATTGAAGATCAGGATTCGAGGGATGATGTTGAAAGGGTTGTAGAAAAAAGGCACTGGTTATTCGGCGAGCCACCAAAAGACACTTTATTCACAAAACGAACACACGATAATACAAAATGAACAATCGCACCGTGCCGCTGTGTCAGAGCATCTGACTCACAAGGATTTTACCGAATCTAATTAGGCCGTTCGATTTGGCCCCGCCTCCCTTGACTCGCATTTCTTTTGTATTTTCCACGAATCTAAGGACCGTTGGTCTCTTTGTTTCGATCTCGCAACATCTCGAAACTTCCGATCACGCGCCGCGTTCACACTTTCCACAATTTTCCCTGGCGTAAAAAACTCCCGGCTTGCCAGCGGGAGAAAAAGCCAAACAAAACTAATCATTTTCTCTCGATTTTATACAATTTAATTTAATTTAAAGACGGTACGTCTTCGCCTCCGAAAAACTGAAAAATTTGGAAAGCATTTAACATGCGTCGCGAAAGAGAGAGAGAGAAAACGAGGAAATGCGTTAATTAGAGAGTGATAGAGAGAGAAGTTGAGTTTTTCGTGAAACATGCTCGCGAGATAGAGAGAGAGAAAAGATGGAGGCATCCATAAGTACGTCTACGCGTTCACTCACACAGACATTCCCGCATATCCACACATTCGTTTTCACACACGGCGAACTGTGCGTGTGTCTCTTCGAGCTTACAGCTCTACGCGGCCAAGTGCACAAAAAATTTGCGCATTTTAATGGCCCTTTTCAATTTTTCATTGCGGGCGTCCTCGCATTCCAGACACACGCCTATCTGAGAAACAATATCCCAGTTCCGTCCCTAACAAACGGTATATAATTGTTTGTAAGTTCCAACTTATTATATTAGGAGTATCAAATTTTTTATCTTATTAGTTTTACATTTTATTAGAGGGCAGGGGGTAAGGCCAAGACGTATCAAACACATTTAAACTTATTCTCAAAATTATTAAGTGTAAATCAAGTTTAAGTTGAAAGTTTTTATAATTTTTTGGAGACTGTTAAAAATATCTTTTCAAATATTTATGCATTACACAAACTATTTAAATATCATTATTCCATATAATTATATACCTAATTATATAATTAAATTTTAATTATTAATTGCATATTAATGTACATAATTCCAACAAGCATTGACTAAAAAAGTATTTTATTGTACACTGATGAAATTTTCTATTATTAACTTAATTATGCAGTATAAGCAACATACCAAACAATTTTAAAAGATTTTACAAATAAGTTTTAAAAAATTTGAATTCTTTTGATATATGTGTCACGTATGTAATGCGATCCCTATAAGTATAATATACACCGACGTATACAAAAAAAGGGGAGGGGATGACTTAGGCGATCGTAGACATTAAATAATTGGAAAAAATTTTCGGAACTATTATTGATTATAATCAAATATAGAAAATTCTTTAAAAGTCGACAAGGACGTCAACTTCGCGACACTGATACATGTCATGTATATAACGCGATTCATCACGTACACAACAAAATCCTACAAGTGTAAGAATGAGAATGATTCGCGTTGTGAAAAAAGTCATCTAGTAGAGTTAACCTAGCACAAAATATCGATGATAGTAAACTTGTGAAAGTATCGATCGTTGGGAATTTCGAAAGTGAATCTATGATATAGATATTGAACAATATGTTGGAAAATGTTGAGGAAGGAAGGATGACGATATGTGATGAAGTACTAATCAAGCCTAAAAATTAGAAACGTTTCCTAGTGGGAGGACCCACGGAGGTTAGCATTTTTATCAGAAGAAAAGGCAATGAATAAAATTTAGAAGGAAAAGTTAATGATTCCAATTCGAATTCGAGTCGAAGTAGCTTCGCGACGACTAGCTTATGAACGATCGATAAGACAATTGTACACGTCTTGAAATAATTTAAAGTAACCACGGTCACAAAGTAGGAATTATTTTGTATCATGAGCTGCACTCTTAATCATTTTCTTTCGATTCTTTGAAAATAAACAGTACTCAACTCCTGAATAAATGTTATTAATCAATCAACCCCATCCTCGAAAAGACTAGAGCGATTTGACCGCTCCAAGTACAGCAAAGATGCGACTTGGACATAAATAAATAATTAAATAATTGTTCCTCATGTATGAAGAATATATATATATATATATTAAAACTCCAGAATGAATTAAGTTCATAGACGGATTAAATGATTTTTCATGTTTTTTGAACATGAAAATTGAAGATGAAACAAACTCTTTTTTTACCTTCATTAAATTTGTGTAATGAAAATAAAAAGTTCATTAAGATAACATTACTGTCAGCTTTTATAAATATAAAAATACTTAAACATAGATTTTGTTTGCTCGATTAATGTTTATATTTCTTTCCACACTTTATATAAAATCCGTTTAATCGATACATTTTTTAAAAAAAAATATTTTAATGTTAGGATTTAAAAAGAATACATATTATTGTATAAATATAAACGTAAGGAATACCGTGACTTACTGTAAGATACATATAGATGAATAATTTTGATCGTTGATTAATACTAGTATAAGGAGTTATTAATATTTCTATGAAAAATAAGAGCAAGCGATATTGAGTAGATCGTATTATTTCTCATCGAAAAAGAGTTCGAATTATATTCTCGAACACTAAGCTTATATTTAGTAAGAATAAATGAAGATTTTTTTTAAAAAAAAAAAAACTATTTATTTCAATTAAAATGCCAATTTCAATTGAATATCAAATAAAAAAAAAATATATCATAAAAAATAAAATGTTCATATTTTTATATTGAATTTGAATATGAAAAATTAAGAAAAGAAAAAACAGAATATATTGTATTTGAAATAAATTATAGTGTTTTAATAACTTTTAAAGGTATTAAAATCAATAATTTCCAATTTGTAATATTTTAAATATTGATCAAATAATGTATTATTAAATCAAGGAAATATAATAATTTTAACAAGTTAAATTATTAACAAAAAGTAGCTAGCCACATATATAAAAAATTGTAAAAAACTGTAGATTTTTATTTTTTAAAATATCACTAAAAAAATCAAAGTTTTTTTTATTAATAAATTTAACGAAAAACTGCGTTTTTTTAAGTTTTGTTTTAAAAAATAAAAAGTTATAGTTTTACAGTATAATGTTAATAAATAAATTATAGCTAATAAAATTATGGAGAATAGTTATTTATATATAAATCAATTGGAAAATTAGAAATAGGGAAATTTTCCCATTGCTGGAAATTTTTTAAATTAATTAAAAAAATTGTAACTTTCCTATTTTTCAATGTTTAGAATTTTAGTTTTGAAAAATTAATGATCTAAATTATATTTTTAAACATTTTTATATCTTAAGTATTTTATTCTAATGTATATTTAAAAATGATTTTTATTGTATTGATTAAATATAATTTACAGTCATTAAAATATTATTTTATTTGATTTTTTTTGACTTTCATATATGTGACACATTTTTTTTATCGGTTAATTTTGTTTTTATAATTTATTAATTAAAGGATAGGTATAGAATAAAAAAATATAATCTTTTTTTAATCATGCGCAATAATTTAATTGGTTTTTTTTAGCTAAGACGATACATTATAATTAAAACCGCTTCGAGAATATGCAATCCAATATTGACTTATGTGCGATATTAGTGCACCTATTTTTTACGTCTCGGGATATCAATATTGGATGAAATATCTCTTTTTATACAGAAAAATAAATTATTCCTATATTAAATACAATACCAGAGACTATGAAAGTCACTTTTTATTAAACATCTCATTTACTCATTTCTGCGTTTAAACATTATATTGGAAATAAATAAATTAAATAAAAGTAATGGTAATGGAGATGTTAATGAGCGTAATAGTAACAATAAATTATTATCGATAATTTAATATACATACATAAAATACATTGTGAGATTTATAACATGTCGTTTTCTCAATAAAATTAGTACAACTTAAATATACATTAAAGTTGCTTTAGGAGCGAATGATTAGTTTATCACATTTGACTTGTCCTATATCACCGATGAAAATATTTATTTTGACGAGATTATTCACTCTTTATAAAGCCAAAGATTAAGTAAAAAGAAGAAAAGGAACATAGAGGATATATGTAAGTTTTTTTTTGTTTGAATTTTGTATTTAATTTATTTTTACGTAATAAAAATTTTTTGTAACGGATTAAGTAGTTACCTTTGAATAAATTATGTATCAGATAATCTACGGAAAATTAACTTTGGTTTTTATTATTTTTATTTTTTGCTTATTTGCATATTCTGAAACACGAGAAATGTGAAAAATAATTTTAAAATGTGTAGATTTTGAGTTATTAAATTTTAATAACAAAGTGTTTGTGTCCTATATTTATATATTATACATACAAAGAAATTAAATAATATATGATGTTGGATTTTTTTATTTCCTTCTATATTTTATATACCTTCCTTTTGTTATTTCTTGCACTATTAGTTTTTATATGAGGAATATGTAAGTAATTTCATCAAGATGAGCTTTACGACACAATCTCTAGTTTTTTAAGTTGTATATTATTATCAAATAGTTAATTTAAAACAAAAACTTTATTTCATTTGTTTTGCGAAAAAATTGATTGTTTTTGCATCTCATTTTTTTACTTAATGAGTAAAATGGAGAGATGCATACATACGCTATCGCATATGTAAGTAACGGAAAAATAAAAAATATATATTTGTATAAATATATATTTGTAATCGGAAAAAAGCACACGAATGAAATTCGCAATACTTGTGGAAATGCTTAATTAATAATAATAATTATTACTTATTCAAATAGCTTTTTCGCATTCAACCAGATGCGGAAGAAATACTCATCCCTTCGAAGTAATCTTGCTCTAGCATACGAGTGAATGTCTGCATCCATATTATGATCACGGAGCCAAGAGCTTGTATTCTCTGTGCTAAAGCTTAGAGACGTTGTTTCTCCTCGATCTGGTGTTTCGGCTAAGGGTTCTATGACTGTCAGGTCTGTTAAAAAAGAATCACAAAAATATTTAACAAAAATAATATTTTCTAGGGATGCAAAAAAAATTTAATTAGATTTATTTCAAATATTTAATAATCAATTTTAGCAAACATAATAATTATTTTTAAAAGATCAAATTTAATCATTTAATGTTAATCAATACTCAAAGTAAAATTATTATTTGTAGTCATTTTATATGAAAATCAATATAAATTAAATTTCAATTGTTATTTTGTAATAATTTGTTATTATTTATTTAATTTTTTGTAATATTTTGAATATTATATAATAAATTAAGAAATATTAATTTTAGTTGTAAAAATCAATTGTCTGATATTTTTCAGAATAATTTAATTAAAAAAAAAAAAAAAATTGTACCAGTGGGATTTTTTCTTAAATAAAAATTGGATAATCAAATAAATGAATGTAATTGCATATCGTGTTTTTTACCTGATGCAGGTAAAATTTTGAAAGATTCTTCAGACTCTAGTGGATCACTACAGCCGACTTCATTCTTCGCATAGATTCTGAAAATGTATTCATGATTTTCCTGTAAATCCCTGATAGTCAATTTTTGTATACCAGCATTCACCCTGCCAACTTCCATCCACATTGTTTTCTTGACGTCTCTAACTGCTATTTTGTAGGCTTCAAGCAGCGCACCGCCATCGAACTCTGGTCTTCCCCATTCCATTGCTATTGTGCTGCCAGCTATCTGCCTAATTTCTAAAGGTGCTGTTGGCGGTGATGGTACCGCTAAAAAATTAATATAATCTTTCTAATATTTCTTTAATTTCTTTAAACTTATACTCATAAATTATAATATGTAACATTTAATTTGTTAATTTTATAATGTTTATTAAATACATTTAAAAAAAAAATACTTTTTTCATGCGAAGTTTATATTTGAGCAGATATTTAGTAGATAAAATACAAATAGACCAAACAAAATAGAGTACTTTTTAGGTTATGAAAAAAATAATTACTGATACATATCAAAATTCGTAAAAAAAACCAGTAGATTCTTATTTTTTAAGATGCACTTATCCAATTCAGGGTTTTTTTTGCTAATAATTTTAATGAAAAAATACATTTTTTAAAATTTTTTTTGTTATAAAATGAAAAGTCATAATTTTAACACTATAGTGTCAATGAAAGATATGTAGCTAATTATATTGTAAAAAAAATTCACTTTTATTTAAATCGATCGAAAAATTAAAAGAGGAGAAATTGTCAAAAAACCGGAAAATTTTGAAATTAATTAAAAAATTTGTAACTTTTTTATTTTTTGATATTTAGAACATTAGTTCTTGGAAATTTAAGTAATTAATAAACACTTCGTTTGTACAAAATGTTAGCTTGAACAGATTATTAGTTTTTGAGAAATACTAATGTTGATTAAATTATGCGAAAATTTACGAAGTTATTTATAACTTAATTCATCAGACAATTTTAGTTCTTTTGACGGTTTTAAAAAAGGTAATTGCTTAATAACAACTCATCTATCTCCGATTTTTATTACTTCGGTTTGCCTAAAATATGATGGTAAAATTGATAAAAAAAGACCGAGTGCGGACAATTTGATGAGGAGTGGAGAGAAAAATATATGAGAGATTAGGTAGTGTGAATTTCACTTATATTATTATATATTACAATTCCCTGGTTCTAAATCACCCCACTTTTAGCGCGCTCAGTCACTTTTGGTCATATCTAACCATTTTTTAGATAATCTAAACAATTTTTACAGAATGTAAGATATACGATTTTTATGCAACAATTACATTTTTTAAAACCTAAAAAATCTAAAATCGTCTGGTGAATTTAGCTGGAAATAACTTCGTCAATTTAAGTTTTATTAGTATTACTCAAAAACTATATTTTGATCAAGCTAAAATTTTTTAAAAATAAAATGCATATTAATCACTTTAATTTCCTAAATTTAAAGTTCTGAATATTAAACAACAAAAGAGTTGTACATTTTTTAATTTAAAAATTATCCTGTTTTTGGAAAAATTTTCCGATCGGATTATCTAAAAATGAATTTTCTTCACAATTTTGTTAACTACAATTCGTCCCTTGACACTAGAGTGTTAAATTTATGACTTTTAATTTTATAAAAAAAAAAGTAAAACAAATTACATTTTTTCATTAAAATTGTTGATAAAAACATCCCTGAATATTATGAGTGGCATTTTGGAAAATCAGAATCGTTTGATATTTTTAAGAATTTTGATATGTATCATTAGTTACTTTTTTCATGACCTAAAAAGTGCTCTATTGCTTGGTCTAAAAAAAAAATTATTCTCTTACTAGCATGTGATATAAGAAGAACAGGCTCGGATGTCGTAGGTGCACTTAAGCCAATGCTATTTTCTGCAAAAACTCTAAATAAAAATTCACTTTCTTTCAAATTCTCAATGATATAAGAATTAGCTGTTCCATCTAAAGTAACAACTTTTGTCCATCTTGATCCTCTTCCAACTAAAGGCCTTTTTTCAATTACATAACCTAAATAATGAATTTTTATTTTATATTATACAGAAGAATCCTTTTTATATCTACTATTAAAACTTGATACTTTTATTTATTGTATATTTTACTCACGCATGTGCGAGCGCGTATCCACACAAAATTTTAATCATATTACTTTATTTTTTATTAAATATTAAAAAAAATATTTTAAAAAACACAATAAGATGTATAGGATTTTTAAATTTTAAGCATTCAATAAATTTTGTAAATCTTTTTAAAAATGTACCTGTAAGTTCTACTCCTCCTGTACTTGTGGGTATTGACCAATTTAATGTCACACTTCTTGTTGTAATATTAGTAACATGCACTTTAGTTGGGGGTGATGGTGGAGCTAAAATTTTAATATGAATTCAATTATTGATATATTCTTAATTTTACTTTTTAATTTAAAACTGCTACTTACTTTTGCAATTTATGATTTTTGTATCAGGGAACATACCAAGTAAAGCATATATTTTTTCTTCCGAAATTTTTGTTATTTCTAAGCATTAATTAAGCAAATAAAAAATCATAAGCATCTTTTTATTATTAGAATATATTAGTATAATAATAATAATTAAAAAATAATAATTTATATTATTATAAATATAATTTTTAGCATACAGTTTCAGAATACTACATTTATATATGCGCTCACTCTTTATAAAAAAAATATTATTTTAAATATGAAGCGAATAATATAATATGAATAAAATTATGAATAAAATATATATGAAACTTAACGAATAAAAATTAGAGAAAAATTTAATCAATATACAGAATATAAATATACAGCAATTTTTAAAAATTAAATTGCAAATTAATTTAAATAATACTTACTCAATCTTTTATCAGCGATAATAGACACTTCAGATATAAATGGTGAACTTGAACCTATTATATTTTTTGCAGTTATTCTAAACTCATATGGAATATCAGTTTTTAAATCTGTTACTCCTATATGCGTTATATCATTCTTTGTTGTTCCAATCTGCGAGTTAAAACAAATACTTATTGAAGTTTACGTTAAGGAAATTTGAAAATAATAATAAATAAAATTACAATACCTTTTTCCAAGTTTTTTTTTTAGTTTCTTTCATCTCGATGAAGTATTCAGTAATTGGCGATCCTCCGTCATGTTCGGGTGGATCCCATTTAATAGTAAATGATGTTTGAGTCATTCCTGAAACTTCTAATGGCCCCCGTGGTGGACCAGGTTTATTTTGAGGTATTTCAGATGCATCCAAAATTTTAATTAATTTTGAACTAGGGGAAGGTTCACTTGTTCCAATTATATTGACAGCCTTAATTCGGAATGTGTATTCTGTATTCGTTGTTAATCCATTCACAGTATGTGAAGTAGATGTAATTTTATCCTGTAGTTTTGTCCATCTGTAATTTTTTTTTTGTTATAGTAGAAAAATAAAATATTTATAAGTATTATAAATAAATTATAGTACTTTGTTGATTCTTTTTCACAATATTCTATAACGTATTTTGTAATTGGAGTGTTGCCATCAAATTCTGGTTCTTCCCAATGTAGGGTGACGCTACTATTTGTTACGTTAGTAGCATCTGGAGTACTAGGAGCATTTGGAACCTCTGTATCGGATAAAATAAATTGTATTTATTACTACCTAGAATTAGTTATTTAAGCTAGTTAACTCCGAAGTATAAATAATTAAAAAAAAATAGTTAATGATTTACAATTTCAATAACAATTGTTTTTAAAAAATTAATGTACAAAATATGAAAAATAAAAATTAATAATCGTAAAGCAGCATGTATGTTTTTATATTAGACTTTATTATCAGAAAAATAGTTATTGCTATTATTTGAAAAATAGTTTTTGTTATTATAATATTATTATATAGTGTAAACATAATTTCTATTAGTTTATAATAAAATTAAAAAAATCATATTTGAGGGAATTCAACGTGTTTGATTTATATAATAAATAAAAAAATTGTACATTCAGTAAAAACACATAATTATTGTATAATTTATTAGCAGTAAATTAATTTTTAATGAGATTTTTTAAAATATAAATAATTAAAAAATAATAAATAAAAATAATTACAAAATGTATTTTGTAATTTATTTGTAAATAAATTATTCTTAATTTATTCTTAACTATTTTTAACAAATTTGTGTTAATTGAAATGATATACAATACTCAAAATTACTGTTTTTTATGTATTTTAAAAAAATAAATTATAAATACTAAAAATAATATTTAAATAAATATTTAAAAATATTTTAAACAGATGTAATATAGTGTTAGAATATGAGAGCTATAGTGTAATGAACAATTGCCTTACCCATAATAATAAGTTTGATGTTTATGGTGGCATCTCCATGTACATTAGTAATTTTCAAGGTATAATCTCCAACATCCTCTTTTTGTACTTTTTTGATTGTTAATACAGCTGATTCATCATTCAAAGTTGGAATCATTCGTTTCGATTTTTGTATTACATTACCATTAACAGTCCATTCATCTATTGGTTTTGGTGCAGCTGTGTAGGTCACAATCATTTCTACGTCGTCATCAGTTTTGACTCTATATAGTTTTAGTGAGTCAATGCTAATTATTGGTGGTGATTCTATAACTGTAAAATAAAAAAATTCCTCTATGTATATATGGGTACTATTTGTTATTCAAAAAATATTATTTAATTTAGGAATAATACCTTCAACTTTTAATTTTGAAGAAGATTTAACGTTAGTAGCTGCAATACTATATTCTAAAGCATCTTCAATGGTGCAATTTTTAATGATTAATTTTTTTTTTGAGCCTTCATCTATAATTTTATATTTTGGAGACTTGTGAATTTCTTGCCCTTTTCTGAAAATTAATCATTTCAAATAAATACCAACATAATAATAAAATAATTTATTATTAAATTTTTTTTTATAAATATTTTAAATACTGACCTTAGCCATGTAACATCAATGTCTGGTTTAGATAATTCTATTTCTAATATAGCATCTTCATTCAATGGTACTAAAGTTACCTCAGGTAAACGTTTAAGAAATTCGACTCCTGGCTCTTCAACTGTTAATTTTGCAGTGGACGTTTGATCACCTACTTTACATGAGTAAATTCCTTCATCATCTTTTTCAGAATTATAAATTTTTAATTTTTGACGTTTTCCATCTATAGAAAGTTGAATGTGTTCTGAAAATTGGAGTTCTTGACTATCTTTAAACCACCGAACTAAAGCATCACCTTTTGTCAGTTCAATTTCAAATATTGCTTTTTCACCTTTTGCTATTGTAACATCTTGCATTTTTGTAATTATTTCAGGTGGCAATTCTGTAAAAAAAAATATTAATAACTAATATTTTATGATCTATATTTACATATATATTTAGAAGCACAAATGTATCTTAATTTTTTAAAAAGAAAATATTTTATTTTTAATATTTATATAAATAAATATAATAATAAAAATCTATTATATTTTTATTTAGTATATTAATAATTAAGTAAACATTTAAGTTAATTTTATCAATAAATTTTTAAATAATGTTTACATGTAAAATAAATTTATATTTCATATTATAAAAAAAAGTTTTTAAATACTTATAAATATTTTTTATCTACATTATTATCATCTGAATTTTAAAGTACAATCTTTTCTAAAATTATTGAGAAAACTTTTACAAATAACTTTTCCAAATATTAGTTAAAAAAAATTAATTTCTTGAATTTAGAGGATCTCTTACGAATTTAATTACTTAATTAATACATTTTTATTTATTTTAATTAATAATTATTTAATAAATTACAAATTAAATGAAAAAATCAAAATATACGAATTACGAATTGAAAGAAAAATTCCTTTCTAAGGGTGGTCACCCTATTGTGATGAAGAGTTTCGATGGATTTTCTTGAGACATAGTTTATCTGAGACAAGCTCGTTTGTATAAATGAAAGGATGAGTAGGTAAGGATCCCATTAATTTGGGAAATCTATGTATGTATATGAGTATGAATGGATTATTGAATGTAGCGAATTCCCTAAAGAAGGGCATGTGCTATAAATGAAGGGATCTTCTTAAAAAATACTCGTTTGTAAACATAGTTTGAATGTGATGCTTATGTAGTGGTCTAATATTAGATTCCAAGATAAGACATGTAGAAGAACTCCCTATTTTTTAAGGGAGTTATATCAAAATACGTTAGACCATCCAGTTTAATGACTAATAATTACCCTTCTATGTGGTGAATGTGTTATTGGGCCTATTGGGGAAACCAATACAATATAAAAAATACTTCAGTACCATATATGCACATACATAAATATATTGCACTAGGAGATGAATGACCAACGTTGCGGGAACAGGACAAAGGCTAATTACTGTGAGATTCCAGAGGATACATCTAAAAAATTGAGGAAAATTAGTATAGGAGTAGCATATTATTATACTATATTCAGAAAATATAAGAAACTACAGCCAGATAGTTGGCACTGAAATAAAGGTATCAATCTTGCCTGTGGATTATTCCATGATTAAGCGGAATACTGAGCAATATAAATTGAAAGTTCTTATCCGAACTTCTTTTTTGTATTTTTAAGAAATACTTTACTAACTGGTAAGAATATAGTAAAGAACTGGAGACTAAACTGAAAAGTTTTACCTCCATACATGATACTATGCACACTATTGACCATAGAGAACCCACTGTAATGACGATGATATTCGAGCAAATCTGTAAACCTTCTGCTAACAACTCAAAAAAAAAAGAATTATATGGTAGAATCTACAATTTAATTACAAGAAAGTACACAATGAATATGAAATGGCTATTAGAAAATCTAAGAGAAATGGCTAGAAAGCTTATTGTGAAAATATGCGTGAAGTTACCGATATTCCAAAATTCTGCCACATTTTACAGATCTATCCTACAAAGGGGAATCATTCAATGCAAATGTATGGTGGTAGGTGGCCTACACTTTGGAGCCTCTTCTTGTTCTGTTACGGTTTCATTTAAAAAACGACTACAAATAGTACATGATTGGTGATACAGGATCTAATTGAGAACTAACAAACGAAATAATAGATCCTTTAAGAATGATGGAGGCTCTGCAAAGCTTTAAACTATACAAAGCTACAACACCTGATCATCTCTCATTATATCTACAGTATATCTCTCCAGTATATCTACAGAAAAGAGAAGATAGGTGACCTGGCAACTTGCTTAGAACTGGATACATACCAACATTTTGGCATCTATAGTAGCTTTAAGAATAGCCTCAAGACGAATATCGAGGTAATAAATCAAATTCAAGGACTTTTCTTGAGATAAATTACTGAGAGTATAAAAATAACTCTGTTAATCACTTTCGAAACGTTACTGGGGCTTCCATTTTTATAAAGTTTTATTGGCATAGGTACTCAATATCTTTACATCAAGAAAGAGCTGAAGGAAACTTATTCTTTGATGCTTACTCTCTTTGGTCTATAATTAGATAAGAATAGACTGGGTGATAGTATTGCCTCTGATTTGTATACTTGATTCCAAATATGATTTAATTATATCAAGTCTAAAAGGTTGTAGAATGCTCCAAGAACAAGAATAATCATCTCAGAGCAAAATTTACTTTGAAATTGTCTGGTTCATTGCTAATTGTAATAATTGCTCCACTTAGTAAAGTTACTTAAGGGATACTTACCCATCCATGATAATATTGCTTCACGATTGACATAGAAATGCACGCTGGAAATGTAACACGGAATGATATGAACAAAATATGTGCGATGTAAAATGGATTGCGAAATGAATGTTAAATGAATGCAAGTAATGTGATAATAAATGAATAATATGAAAAATGTAAAGTGGCGATAAATATTTAAAGACGATGATGCTATATGAATGTGAATGACCTGTATATTCCCTATATGTTAACTAGATGTGACAAGCGTAGTATGTAAGTAATAACAATAATGAAGAAGTGAAGTGTGAATATACGAATGATATATAGAGTAGTAACAAAGGACAGCATATGACTTTTTATAAGTGATCTGGGAATACTGCATAATGGGTCCCCGAATTAAATTAATTAAATGATAGAAATAAGACACACTTATACAAAAACATCTGTACCTCCGAAAGGGGGAAGTTTTTTTTTTGCATAAATAAAGTCTAATTACTTCACTGTCTTTTAAATTGAAATTAGTGCCATCGCAGATAGTGCAAATTGACTGCTGAGCGGACAAACAAAACTCAAACTCATTGTCTTATGCTTAGATAACAAGGGGGCAGTATTTGCTATAAATAGGCTCCTAAAATACTCTCTCCCGAGATACTATGTTGTAAGCAGTCTTTAGGTATACTAGGAATAAATAAATAATAAGGTTACTTTCACGTGATTTTCTGAACATGAGGGTCAACTGTGCAACGAAAAAGTCGGCGGACTGGCAAAAAGGTAAGCTCATAACATACGAAGTGCAAAGCTAGAAATAAAATTATCCAAATGTGAAATTAATAGCACTATTAACAATTTGATATCATCCAGCATGATCAAGAATTTGAAGATCATGATCAAAACAATTAGAGAGACTAATTGGTGTTAAACCCTTAGAGAGTATCAGCTTGCAATACAAAAGCTGAATAGGCAATAGAGCATAAAATTGGACAATGGACAATCGGTCATCATTTTAATAAGTTTGACACCAAAATTAGCATGGTTTGCAGATGGTGCCAAGTTGATATTGAGATTACGAGTACCTTCTTTGTGACTATCCCGTGTTTATGAGAACAAGATGGGATATTTAGAGAACTCCTTTTTCAAGGCATAAAAAAACAAAGACTCAGCACCGTTTATCAGACTATGTGAATAATTAATGTCTAACTTGCAAAAGGCAATGTATTTACTTAATTATAATTAGTAGTAGTTTTTTTGTAATTCATGCAGATTGAACTTTCGGCGTACACTCTAATGAGAATGGCTCATGAATGACTTCTAATAAGTCTTTCAACCCGTTTTCCTGACCAGGGTTAAAGTCCATGAAAATAGCATAGGCGAACGAGAGCTATAAAGATCAATTGCAATCTGTAGCTCTTTCAGCATGGCGTTTCTTAAATCCATAAACAGTGATATACACTTCACACATTACATATTTGTTTACTTGCATACCACTGTTTTGTATGTTTAACATAAATAACAGCTTTGATAGTGACCGATATTTTCTCATTGAAATGTTGGCTAAGAATTAAAGTATAAACACTTAATCATAAAATTATATTAATTTTGTTATATAAAACTTAAATCAATATTTAATTACTCTCTCTATATAATAATAACAATAATATTTAATTTTAGTATCTTTTATAAATTATAAAAAAGTATAAGTTTAAACAATTAATTCTTACTGTTCTACTTCTACTGTTAAATTTTACTCACCAACAACAGTAACTTCTGATGTACACTTTTGATCCTCTAGCGTACAAGTATATTCTCCTTCATCTTGAATAGAAGTACATCTAATCAATAGTTTTCTAATTGTTCCTTCTTTGATAAATTCTAATTTTTCAGCTAATGGACTCAATGGCATACCATCTTTAAACCATGATACATCGGCTGTTTGAGATGTTATTTCAACTTCAAGAATAGCTGAATTTCTTTCAGTAACTTCAAAATCTTGTAATTTTTTTACGAATCCAGGTTTTATAGCTGTAAATATATACTATATTAGTATTTGAAATAATATTATAAGTAAATTTGTTTTATTTTCACATAATTTACCTTTAACTTTTAAATCGCAGAATGTTTTTTGGTCTTTTACTGTACATTTATAATTTCCTTCATCTATTTGACTAATACGTTTAATAACAAGTTTATGAATTTTTCCATTTTGAATAACCTCACGATAATCCATACCAGTAATTTCTTTATTATTATGCCACCATTTTGTAGATACTGTATGTGATGTCTCGCAAATTAATTCTAATGATTTATATTCATCTATGGTCTTTCTTCTTTCAAGCTTCTTTGTGAATGAAACTTTGTCTACATCTACAGTAACTTTAGCACCATGAGAAGTTTTACCAACTGGATTTACAGCTACACATTTATAATCTCCTGCGTCAGTTTCAGAATTAGCTTGTTTTATTTCTAGAACAATATTTTCACCATCATAACTTTCAGTCACATTTAATGACTTTTCTAATGGTTTATTATTTCTACAATTTAAACAATATATTGATTATATATTTGTTTATTCAACGAATATATTTATTATAATAAATATACATTCTACCATTCATAATATTATTCTAAATATTAAAAATCTTAATTTGAGTAAAATATTAAGAACATATATCTAATAAGGTTAGTTTATTCAGAAAAATACAAACTCTATTTCAAATTATTTTAATGTTATAGGATGTTACAGTAGTAAATACTTAAATTAACTTAATTAATATATTATTTCGGATAAAAATATTTCGAATTGTATAAAAAATGTGGATGACCAAAAACAGATGAGCGCAAAAAAGTAGACGAGCAGCGGGAAGTGCAAGAACAAAAGCATTAGAATATATATAATAATAAAAGTGAAATACGCGAAAATTAACTTCTTATCTCTTCTTCTCCCTATTTCTCGTTGAGTTTCGCGCGTTGAACTATGTTTGGTCATCTTTATCCATATTTTTTTAGATGATATAAACAATTAATAATTCTAAGAATAAATCTTATATAAAAAAATATAAGATTTGTTATACTATAATCATATTTTATAAATTGTTGAAAAAAAACTAAAATTGTATAATAAAATAAACCGGAAGTAAATTAGAAAATTTTCGTATAATTTAATTAAAATAATAGTTTTCTGCTGAAATTAATAATCCACTTGAGTTGAAATTTTATACAAACGAAATGCTATTAATTACTAGAATTTTCAAGAACTAAAGTTTTAAATATTAATAAATGATAAAGTTACAATTTTTTTTAAATAATTTAAAAATTTTCCGTTTTTGGAAATTTGCCGGCTTCTAATTTTCTAATTGATTTACATAAAAATAACTATTTTTCATAATTTTATTAAGTTCAATTAGTCCACTAATACTATAGTGTTAAAACCACAACTTTTCATTTTATAATGAAAAAGTAAAAAAATTCATTTTTTCATTAAAATTGTTAATAAAAAGAACCCCTGAATATTTTTAGTGATATTTTAGTAAATAAAAATCTATTGATTTTTTTACGAGTTTCGTTGTATGCGGTTAGCTGCTTTTCGCTAATAATCTAAAAAATGGTCTATTTCTTATTTAAATTGTCTTATTTTCATTCGATATTAATTTGTTTATAAATTAACTTAATAATTAAATAATTAAGCAATTAGTATTACTTATAATATTTTTATAAATGTTACCTTAACCATGTAACTTGTGGAATAGGATTTCCAGTAACTTTAGCTACAAGTTTAATGGTTCCGTTTTCTGGAACTGTTAATTCTTGAAACCTTTCAGTAAAAAGTGGAGGTTCAGGAGCACCACTTGATATTTCTACATAAACATAAACATTTTATAAATAAACTATTTTTAGTATCTAAATGACTAACCTTACAAATAAAATAAAGTTTGGTATAAAAATTAACAATTAAATTTTATTTTTATCATTAATAGTCTATATTATATATAATTTATGCAAATTATGGTACATTTTTTGATATATCATTTTATGATAAAAGTAATAATAAGAAATATAAATAAAATGCTATTTATTTAGTTAGTTTATCTATTTGTTTGCATTAAAAGTTATTACTTAGTAAATAAACTTAATTGCATCATCAAAATGAAACAAATTAAACAATGAAAATTTTTTTTATGTATTTTAAAATAAATTCTTTAGTAAAATATAAATAATCATAATTTTTTATTATCACACAAAATTATTATTGGTTATTTTATTACAATTGTATTTTTTTACTATTATTACTGATATTTTTTAATTAGTAACATATTCATTTTTACATATTGAGAAAATTTTTAATCTAATTTAAAAAAATAAGAATAAAAAATATTTTATAAAGAAAGATATATAAATTAATATTAATATTATTTAAACAATATCGATTAAATTTTTTATTATGTAAAATAAACATACTACTTTCGCGAGAAACTTCAACTTCACTCATTGTTAAAAAAAAATTGATTAATTGTAATAAGCCATAATACAAAAAAATGGGTTTTGTAATAGTTGAGCTAATAAATAATAGCTCTGTTGTTGGAAATAAATATACAAATTGGTCTAACAACTCACTCAAAATTTAATTGTTATTAAGAGAGGTTCAAAAATACCAAATATTGTTTAATTTTCATAAAATTTGCTGCAATGTATGATCGAATTATTTTTAAAATTTCTTTGCAACACTAAAAATCATAAAGTAACCAGAAGGAATATTATTTTTTATTTTAAAATACTTTCAGTTTTTTTTTTTTTTTTTGAAAAGTGGGTTCTTAATTAACAAATTCATTTATATGTAAAATATGAAAGTGTTTTTAAATTATTTTGCTAACATAATAGTGAATCAAATTACGTGTCTTTTAATTTTTTTCTAATTTAAAAAATCTTATTCCATTATCAAACTTGAATTGGAACATATGAAGTTTATCGACATTTTGTCATAAAGATAAATGTCAATTTCACAAACCCCAACATATAACTGAATAAATTTATTAATTAATAAGATGCAGCTAATTAATCTTGTAATAGATTAAATATTCAAATTCCTCTTCTAAGTATAAGGAAATGTATGAAAATTACATAAATCTTGCTTCGGGAAGGAATAGAGGTTATTAGTTCTTTTAAAAATATGCAGTTATTAGATATTATAGAGTATTAGTCATATTTATTATATTTCTAACTAATATGTTTCTAACAATTTTTTTTTAAATACGCTTTTTAAAAGAATTAACATTATTAATAATATATAATTTTTTAAATATGATTTTTATCGGTAATTAAAGCTTAAGATTGTAAATAAATTGTTACATGCTATTTAAATTATAAAATATTTATAATTTTCCAATTTTACACTATATTTAAAAAAAATTTAATTTTATAAATTCAGTTTTACAAGAAATATAATGCTTGAATACCTAAAATTTATTTTTAAAAAATTTATGTATACAAATCTATGTGTACAAAAAATTGAAAATCGTATTGATCTTATCAAATTTTTTTCAATTTAATTTTTATGCAGTCAAAATTTCATTTTTCATACCAAATTTATTGAAATACATAAAAAATTAATGTATTTATGTAAAATTTAACAGAAATACTAGTCAGAGTGTAACTAACAACAAAAATATATTTGTCGGAACAAATTAATCCACAGGTTAAAAATTTGAAATTTTTTGTATTTTATGGATATGGTTTTATATTAGTAATTATAAATTATTCATTTTTTAAAAAATATTATTGTTAATTTTATAAACAAATTTAAAGATAGAGAAGTTATTAAAACAATAAAATATAAAATTTGGAATTTTTTACAGTAAAAAATTATAACCAAATACCATTGACTGGAAGAAGCATTGTATAGTCTTCTTTTGCTAATTCTGCTGCAAGAGCAAGTGCAGCATTTAATATATCAGCAGCTGTAATCAATATTATTGGGCAAATTTTGAGATTAAATTAAAGCATGTTTAAATTTTACAATGTTAATTAATTAAAATAATATTCTTTGTGTTAATCTGTATTAAAAAATTGATGAAATAATAAATATATTTTATTTTATTTTAGTATATCTTTATGGTAGTTGTTTTTCGTAGGTTATTTATTCAATATTAAGCTGTAATAAAAATTATAAAATTCATGCTGTATAAATATTTTATCAATTTTTTAATATTTACTACTTATAAATTATATAAAAGCAAATATTTTAATTATTTGTCTGATAAATCATATAAGCAAAAGACATAAACATGATGTTAAATTTATAAATATCAAATTCAATTCAAGCGATAGAAAGCGAGAAATTAAAAATATCTTAAATTAACATAGAAATGTTATTTGATGTGCAAAAAATGTTTATATCATTAATAAAAAATAAAATTATAATAATTAAAATAAAAAAATTAAAAAATATATGTAATTTTGTTTTTTATATGTTTATAATATAGAAAAATATTTAGTTATAATACCTTCGACAGTAAGCATAGCTTTTGTTTCTGCAGTCCCCAATTTATTTATTGCTATGACAGAATATTCTCCAGAATCTGAAATTTTTGAATGAGTAAGAATTAACGAGTTTATGTTTTTGTCTCTTTTCGGTATTAATCCGTGCAGTGGTTTTCCATCTTTTAACCAAGAAATAGATGGAAGTGGATTTCCAACAATTTGTGTGGAAAGTACTACAGTTTCTCCTTCTTTTACAGCAAATGGTTTCAATGATTCTAATATTTCTGGTGGTTCTTTATCACCAGTTTGAACCTATATGAATAAAAATAAATTTTGTATTAAAATAAAACATTACTATGCAACCTATTACATTATATAAACAAAATAAATGCAATAAAAAGAAAACAATAGATCTAACAATATTTAAAATAAAAAAAGGAATGTTTAATATAATTTATTTCTTATACCTTTAAGAGAATTTCAATTGTAGCCTCTCCTTCTCTGTTTTTCGCAACTATTGTATATTTTCCTTCTTGTTCTTTGTGTACATTAATAATTTTAATTGCACTATAATACATATGCATATCACTTTCTGACACAACAACAATATTATTTTTAGTGATTATTTTCTTATTGTTATAAAACCAGGTAATTTCTGGTTCCGGTATGGCAACCAGTCGACACTCAAGAATAACATCATCTCTTTCTTGAACACATTTAGCCTTTGGTTTTTTAGAGAACGTAGGCGGTATGCCTTCTAATATGTCTGCTAATGAAGATTCTCTGAAAATTAAGAATTAAAAAATATAAAGAATTCTTTGTTTTAAATGATATATCAATTGTATGAAAAAAAGAATAATAAAATGTTATCTGTGAAATACCTTTAAAATACTAAATTTGTTATGGTAAAACATATTTATATAAATTATATTCTTTTTTATATTCAATAAAATAAAATATAAAATTTTAACAGTCATACAACATAATTTGAATAGTATTTATTATTAAATAAAGTAAGTAAAAGCACATATAGTGTGATATGACGTATCATGTCTCAGTAAAAATTAAAATTTCATGCTAAATGATAACAGATACACGACAAAGTACATTGAATTATTTTAACATTATTTCAATGAATATTTTAATGTAAATATATTGAAATTATTTATATTATTATTAATAAATGTGAACAAAAGAAATTACGATAGATAGATAAATTGACTGGAGAGAGGGTTTGTCACCTCCTCCGCTCGGGCAAAACCTATTGTGCAACTATCTCCTAAAATTACTCCATGTTTGAAATTCACCCCCGTACTTGTGGCCTCCTAGACAGCGAATGGCTGCCGGTATAGTCGGCGTAGGACCAACTTCATGTTATCACAGCTCAAGATTCGCGCTGTGGTTCCCGTGCCCTCAGTCCTCCGTATGTGTACAGCCACAATACGGGAGATTGTTATTTGTTTTATCCTACTTTTAGTTGTATCTATTATTCTATTTTTATTTCTACGTTTCTCTTAGCATGGTCGCGGGTTTGCCCTCCGTAATTTCTGGTTATTATGCTGACAAGGCGCGGCTGAACTCCATAAATCAACGTGAAACTCAAGGTCACACCCCGTTGGTCCGGCTCCAATTGTTTTCTGGTTTTCTGTAGCCTATCTACCTACACAGTTGGTTTTACTATGATGCCAATTTCTATTTTCCTGAGATCTTCAGGTTCCAGAAAAGGCGCTCCACATATCTTCGGTCTTGTTTTTATAAAGGCTGGCCAATGGTATTCTGTATGTTGAAAATACAGAGTTATGCAATTAACTGGTAGTACATATATCAATACTATAGACCGATGATAACCAACACGTGATTATCGCAAGATGGTTCTAGTATGTTCTATATGCACTAATCCACAGGATAGAGTATCCCTATAATATATATGCAAGATATATATCTGGCTACAAAGGCAATGTTGATTTTTAGAGCCCTGTACTTATAACATCTAATAGTTTTTTCTCATTAAGATGGTGTACGCCCTCTAGTGGTCAAGATGTGTATCGTTGTCATTATTCAATTTCACAACACTATAGATTATTGTCTGAGTTCAATGCAAGTTCTATTTATTTTATTATTCATGTAGTAGTGTAAGTGATATTTCTAGGTACCACTGGTCAGTGACCTATCTTACTATCGTCTTTATATCTTGTTTTCAGCCTTGTAAGCTTTGACTGTTGTTTCAGGTATAACTCGATGGCGATTAGGCTCGCTGACTGCCTAAATCCCTTAGCAATGTTCGATATTTTATTGATTTCATTCTGAAGCTAGAAAACATGGCTTTTTAAAGTTCCTGTTTAGGTATTTCATCAGAATCCATTGTCTTCCATTATAGCCAGCAGCCTATGTATTACCAAACATTACAATATAGGAGACAGGATTCCACCTAGAGAGCATCCTTTTATTAAGTACCCCGTAATTTGGATTTAATTCCTTTATGTCTGAATCTATCTTGTATTGAATAGATTCTAAAGCCAATTTTGTACAGTGACCAAAAATCTCGTTAGTCATGCAGCCTCAGATATTACTTTCTTGGTTGTACGATCGAAGACTCCCTGGATGTTCATTATTATCAACAAAACTAGACCTTTGTTTTCCATTCCTTTCTGTATGAATCCTGCTGCTTTCGAGAAAGCAGTATTCGTAGACTTTTCCTCCTATTAGGCATACTGTTTCTTATGCAGGAATTGTTCTTTTAATATTTCATGCTGAATTTATCTACCTATTAATCTCTTTATCGTTTTGATGATGATGAAGGATGAACGACATGAGGCAGATGGATCTATAGTCTTTTGGGTAGTTAAGAAATTATCGTATTACTAAATAAACTTAATCGACGAATTCAAGTAAAAAATATAAAATATATAATGTTTAGAAATTTAAAAGAATTCTATCCTTTTGAGAGTATATACAATGTTTTTTATTTATTACAAAACGTTAACTTTCTTTATATTTCAATGACGTATAAATATATTTTTTATTCACAATCTTTAAAAAAATTTTTTTCTTTTATTTATCATAATATGCATTTATTTTAATTAAGTAAATATTTATTTCATTTAAAAATTTATTTATTAATTAAATATTCTAGCAATAATAAATTTATAAATTATCGATTGAAAAAATAGTATAATGTAAAATTATTAAAATAAAATAAATACACTATTTTAAAAGTATTATTTGATATTTAATTTCATATGATAAGAAATATACTCAGTATATATTTTTTTTATATAAAACTATATAGATTTATTATTTTATAAAATTATGCTTTAAATTATTTAAGATTTTAGTAAATAAAATGATGTATCTCACATTTTATGGAAACGTGTACATAAATATGTATAAATAAATTTTGTATAGTATATATTATATTCAAATAAAACTAAAATAAGCTAAATTTATTTATATATTTTGATTTATATAACATTTATTATTCGAAATCATTTTTAAATATTCATTAAATCGATAAATTTAAAAAATGTCATTTCATATAAAAAAGATTTTACCTAGATAAACTTTTTCTTGAAAGTATAGTTATATCAGAACCATGCTCAGATCCAATTACTTCAACATTAAGTTCAGTAGTACTTGATGCAAAACCAGCTGCATTTTTTGCTACACAAGTAAATGTCCCAGCATCTTCAGGAAATACTTCTTTAATAATTAATGTTGCTACGTTATCATCATCATAAAATATTTGGAAGTCTGGTGATGGTTTAATGATAGCAGTTTGTCGAAACCAAGTAATTTGAGGTCGTGGAATACCTTCAACTTGACATTCAAATTGTACTGTGTATCCATCCGGTGTATGTATAGGTTGTAATTTTTCAACAAAGCGTGGAGCAAACATTCTATCTCCTGGTGATGGTTCTAATAAATTTAAGAAAGGATTTAGGTATGATTTATATTTTCTCTTAAATTTTTTTTTTATCTTTTCTTTTTTCGTTTACTTACTTTCAAATACAGGTAATTTATCGATTTTTTCATGTAGTTTTCTTTGTAAATACATAGTATATTGTTCTTCATCAAGAAGATATTGTGCAGGAACCCAGCCTTTTTCTTGAGTGAGGTTTTTTTTTACGAACCACCAGTCAGAATTTGTGTGTTCTATAAAAATATTAATAATACTTTTTAAAAAGTTTAATTATATATATGTAAACAAATATTAAATTTAAACAAACCAATAATATACACTTTTTCACCCTCAACTAAATTAATAGCTTCATCAGTTTCCGCTACATATGAACAAATTGAATACATTATATCGCCATCTCGTACAACGTATTCTATAACTATATTTACAACATAATTTGTTATACAATATTTTATAATTAAATTGCAATTAATGACAACTTACCATCATCAGATACATCATCTTGTTTTGTCAAACTAAGAGAAGCTCCTTCTGTAATAAATACACGGACTTTAAAACATTTTTTAAATAAAATTATTATAATAAAAAAAATTACCGCTTTACCGATATGCTTTTCTAATGCAGCTGAATATAAAATAAAGTTGTATGTGAATATCATTAAGGAGCAAGGGATATATTTACTTACTATTTTAAAACAGAAGAGAGCAAAAATATTGTTAAATATTCTGAAAGCAGCATTAAATAATGCATCAAAAGAAGCTTTAAATCTAAAAAAATAAATATTCAAACCTTCATTAAAAGTAGATGTTCGTCGTTTACGTTTCAATTTTAAAGCTAATGATTCATCAATATCACCAACAGAATATATTTGATCAGTTTTTAAAGGTAATCGAACATCATCTACAATTTCCTCTATAGTATATGGTAGATTCTTTTCTACAGATTTTCGTTTCCAAGGTACATTTAATACGTTTGTTTCAAGTTCATCAATGATATACTCATCATCTGATTTAGAAATCATTTCTTCTATACAAAGTTTTTGATCGCCACATTCTTCCATTATTCTAATAGTTTCCTCACCCGTTTCTTCTGAATAACTTGGTTTCTTTTTCTTAGGTTTTAATTTGACTTTACCAGATATAGAAATATCTTCTTCTTCATAAGTGTTCAGAGAAATATTAAATTCTTGTTCAACTTCTTCCATTGTTAAAACTTTTCGTGGTTTAAACGTAACTGTTTCAATTCCAGAAATTTCCTTTATATCAGGTCGAGAATACTTCCGCGAGCGAAGCTTTTTAAGAGTAATGTCTTCGTAAATTTCTTCAATAGGCTTTGGTAATATATTAGGAGGTTTTCTATATAATGTTACGTCCGTAATATTCCCAGGGATACCATCTGAACCATGAAGCTTTGGTAATTCTTGATTGATTTGAACGTCCTCTGCAGATTGCTCTTTTACAATATCTTCATCAATAATTGTTGGTTTTTGAATAGTCAATTCATCTAATATTTCTTCTAACTCAGCATTCTTTTCTGATTTCTTTTTCAGTGGCACATCTGCTGAAACATCTTTTGGTATTGTAATTGAAGCCTCATCTTCAACAGGCTTTTTGATTCTAACTTCTTCCGAATGTTCAACAGCAGCTGGCTTATCTTTTGGTTTTTGTTGTATGACTAAACCATCTACAATGTCTTCGATCAATGTGGGTTTTTGAATAGTCAATTCATCTAACGTTTCTTCTCTGATTTCTTTTTCAGTGCCAAATCTGCTGAAACATCCTTTGGTATTGTAATTGAAGCCTCATCTCTGATTTCTTTTTCAGTGCCAAATCTGCTGAAACATCCTTTGGTATTGTAATTGAAGCCTCATCCTCAATGGACTTTTTGATTGTAACCTCTTCCGACTGTTCATCAAGAGCTGGCTTATCTTTTGGTTTTTGTTGTATGACTAAACTATCTACAATGTCTTCGACCACTGTTGGTTTTTGAATAGTCAATTCATCTAACGTTTCTTCTACTTCAGCTTCTCTTCTTCTGATTTCTGATTTTTAGTGGCAATCTGCTGAAACATCTGGTATTGTAATTGAAGCCTGAAACATCCTGGCTTATCTTTTGGTTTTTGTTGTATGACTAAACCATCTACAATGTCTTCGATCATGTGGGTTTTTGAATAGTCAATTCATCTAACGTTTCTTCTACTTCAGGTTTCTTCTCTGATTTCTTTTTCAGTGCCAAATCTGCTGAAACATCCTTTGGTATTGTAATTGAAGCCTCATCCTCAATGGACTTTTTGATTGTAACCTCTTCCGACTGTTCATCAAGAGCTGGCTTATCTTTTGGTTTTTGTTGTATGACTAAACTATCTACAATGTCTTCGCCACTGTGGTTTTTGAATAGTCAATTCATCTAACGTTTCTTCTACTTCAGTTCTTTCTGATTTCTTTTTTAGTGGCAAATCTGCTGAAACATCCTTTGGTATTGTAATTGAAGCTCATCCTCACAGGCTTTTTGATTGTAACTTCTTCCGACTGTTCATAAAGAGCTGGCTTATCTTTTGGTTTTTGTTGTATGACTAAACTATCTACAATGTCTTCGATCACTGTGGGTTTTTGAATAGTCAATTCATCTAACGTTTCTTCTACTTCAGGTTTCTTCTCTGATTTCTTTTTCAGTGCCAAATCTGCTGAAACATCCTTTGGTATTGTAATTGAAGCCTCATCCTCAATGGACTTTTTGATTGTAACCTCTTCCGACTGTTCATCAAGAGCTGGCTTATCTTTTGGTTTTGGTTCTATGACTAAACTATCTACAATGTCTTCGATCACTGTGGGTTTTTGAATAGTCAATTCATCTAACGTTTCTTCTACTTCAGGTTTCTTCTCTGATTTCTTTTTCGGTGCCAAATCTGCTGAAACATCCTTTGGTATTGTAATTGAAGCCTCATCCTCAATGGACTTTTTGATTGTAACCTCTTCCGACTGTTCATCAAGAGCTGGCTTATCTTTTGGTTTTTGTTGTATGACTAAACTATCTACAATGTCTTCGATCACTGTGGGTTTTTGAATAGTCAATTCATCTAATGTTTCTTCTACTTCAGCTTTCTTCTCTGATTTCGTTTTAAGTGGCAAATCTGCTGAAACATCCTTTGGTATTGTAATTGAAGCCTCATCCTCAATGGGCTTTCTGATTGTAACCTCTTCCGACTGTTCATCAAGAGCTGGCTTATCTTTTGGTTTTTGTTGTATGATCAAACTATCTACAATGTCTTCAACCACTGTTGGTTTTTGAATAGTCAATTCATCTAATGTTTCTTCTACTTCAGCTTTCTTCTCTGATTTCTTTTAAGTGGCAAATCTGCTGAAACATCCTTTGGTATTGTAATTGAAGCCTCATCCTCAATGGGCTTTTGATTGTAACCTCTTCCGACTGTCATCAAGAGCTGGCTTATCTTTTGGTTTTTGTTGTATGACTAAACTATCTTTAATTTCTTCGACCACTGTTGGTTTTTGAATAGTCAATTCATCTAACGTTTCTTCTACTTCAGGTTTCTTCTCTGATTTCTTTTTCAGTGCCAAATCTGCTGAAACATCCTTTGGTATTGTAATTGAAGCCTCATCCTCAATGGGCTTTTGATTGTAACCTCTTCCGACTGTTCATCAAGAGCTGGCTTATCTTTTGGTTTTGGTTGTATGACTAAACTATCTACAATGTCTTCGATCACTGTGGGTTTTTGAATAGTCAATTCATCTAATGTTTCTTCTACTTCAGGTTTCTTTTCTGATTTCTTTTTTAGTGGCAAATCTGCTGAAATATCCTTTGGTATTGTAATTGAAGCCTCATCCTCAATGGACTTTTTGATTGTAACCTCTTCCGACTGTTCATCAAGAGCTGGCTTATCTTTTGGTTTTTGTTGTATGACTAAACTATCTACAATGTCTTCGATCACTGTGGGTTTTTGAATAGTCAATTCATCTAATGTTTCTTCTACTTCAGCTTTCTTCTCTGATTTCGTTTTAAGTGGCAAATCTGCTGAAACATCCTTTGGTATTGTAATTGAAGCCTCATCCTCAATGGGCTTTCTGATTGTAACCTCTTCCGACTTATCATCAACAGCTGGCTTATCATTTGGTTTTTGTTCTATGACTAAACTATCTTTAATTTCTTCGACCACTGTTGGTTTTTGAATAGTCAATTCATCTAATGGTTTCTTCTATTTCTTCAGTGGCTCTCCTCCTCATCCTCACTTTCCTCTTCCGACTGTTCATCAAGAGCTGGCTTATCTTTTGGTTTTTGTTGTATGACTAAACTATCTACAATGTCTTCGAAAATAGTCAATTCATCTAATGTTTCTTCTACTTCAGGATTTCGGTGGCAAATCTGCTGAAGGTATTGTAATTGAAGCCTCATCCTCAATGGGCTTTTTGATTGTAACCTCTTCCGACTGTTCATCAAGAGCTGGCTTATCTTTTGGTTTTTGTTGTATGACTAAACTATCTACAATGTCTTCGACCACTGTTGGTTTTTGAATAGTCAATTCATCTAACGTTTCTTCTACTTCAGCTTTCTTCTCTGATTTCTTTTTTAGTGGCAAATCTGCTGAAATATCCTTTGGTATTGTAATTGAAGCCTCATCCTCAATGGACTTTTTGATTGTAACCTCTTCCGACTGTTCATCAAGAGCTGGCTTATCTTTTGGTTTTTGTTGTATGACTAAACTATCTAATGTTTCTTCTAAGGTTGTCTTTCGACCACTGTTGGTTTTTGAATAGTCAATTCATCTAACGTTTCTTCTACTTCAGCTTTCTTCTCTGATTTCTTTTTTAGTGGCAAATCTGCTGAAATATCCTTTGGTATTGTAATTGAAGCCTCATCCTCAATGGACTTTTTGATTGTAACCTCTTCCGACTGTTCATCAAGAGCTGGCTTATCTTTTGGTTTTTGTTGTATGACTAAACTATCTACAATGTCTTCGACCACTGTTGGTTTTTGAATAGTCAATTCATCTAACGTTTCTTCTACTTCAGCTTTCTTCTCTGATTTCTTTTTTAGTGGCAAATCTGCTGAAATATCCTTTGGTATTGTAATTGAAGCCTCATCCTCAATGGACTTTTTGATTGTAACCTCTTCCGACTGTTCATCAAGAGCTGGCTTATCTTTTGGTTCTTTTTGTATGATCAAACTATCTTTAATTTCTTCGACCACTGTTGGTTTCTGAATAGTCAATTCATCTAATGTTTCTTCTACTTCAGGTTTCTTTTCTGATTTCGTTTTAAGTGGCAAATCTGCTGAAACATCTTTTGGTATTGTAATTGAAGTCTCATCCTCAACATGCTTTTTGATTGTAACTTCTTCCGACTGTTCATCAAGAGCTGGCTTATCTTTTGGTTTTTTTTGTATGATCAAATTATCTTTAATTTCTTCGACCAATGTTGATTTTTGAATTGTCAATTCATCTAACGTTTCTTCTACTTCAGGTTTCTTTTCTAATTTCTCTTTCAGTGGAAAATCTTCTGAATCATCCTTCGGTATTGTAATTGAAGCCTCATCCTCGATTGTTCTGACTTGAACCTCTTCCGGTACCAATATTTGTGGCACATCTTCTGATGATTTATGAATAGTATCTTCTTCAGGTTTCTCATCAACACCGGCTTTCTTTTGTTTCTTCTTGGGCTTTCTTTTAATAACATTTTCATCAATAATTTCTTTATCTACTTTATTCATTTCAACTACTACCGGTGTTTCACTTGGATATTCTCCTTCATCTTTTTCATCTTTCGGTATATCTTCTGTTTCTTGCTCGATTGTTCTGACTTGAACCTCTTCCGGTACCAATATCTGTGGCACATCTTCTGAAGATTTTGGAATTATATCTTCCTCAGGTTTCTCATCAACACCGGCTTTCTTTTGTTTTTTCTTGGGCTTTCTTTTAATAACATTTTCATCAATAATTTCTTTATCTACTTTATTCATTTCAACTACTACCGGTGTTTCACTTGGATATTCTCCTTCATCTTTTTCATCTTTCAGTGTATCGTTTGCTTCTTGCTCGATTGTTCTGACTTGAACCTGTTCCGGTACCAATATTTGTGGCACATCTTCTGATGATTTATGAATAGTATCTTCTTCAGGTTTCTCATCAACACCGGCTTTCTTTTGTTTCTTCTTGGGCTTTCTTTTAATAACATTTTCATCAATAATTTCTTTATCTACTTTATTCATTTCAACTACTACCGGTGTTTCACTTGGATATTCTCCTTCATCTTTTTCATCTTTCGGTATATCTTCTGTTTCTTGCTCGATTGTTCTGACTTGAACCTCTTCCGATACCAATATCTGTGGCACATCTTCTGAAGATTTTGGAATTATATCTTCCTCAGGTTTCTCATCAACAATTTCTTTTTCTACAGTTT
Organism: Eupristina koningsbergeri; assembly: GCA_018907245.1. Lineage (NCBI taxonomy): Eukaryota > Metazoa > Arthropoda > Insecta > Hymenoptera > Agaonidae > Eupristina > Eupristina koningsbergeri. Next base: position 1,047,290 of record JACCHV010000045.1, read on the forward strand.
CCCTTTCGGCTACTGTTGGTTTTTTATTCCGATATTTGTCTTTTACTTTTTTGTCTTTTGGTATCTTTTCTGATATTATTGTAATTGACTTATCGTGAATATCTTTTGGTACCTTCACGTGTGTTATGGCTTCGGCAGACATTGGAACGGTAACATCTTCAAGTTTTTCATCGACATCAATTTTGTTTTCTTTCTTTTTCGGCTTTCTTAATACTTCAACTTCATCTGCAACTTTATCATTTACTTCATCTTCTGACCCATTTCTTGGTTTATCAATGGGCTTTAATGAATTTTTTCTCGATACTATTTTTGGTTTTTCATTTTCAGGTATTTTAAATTTCATATTTATCTCGTCATCAGTATCTAGCTGTTTAGGTTGCCCTATTATAATAGATACTTTATCAGTTTCCTGGTGTTTTTTCTTTTTAATTAGACGTTTGTACTTTTGTGGTGTTCCAGGTGGTTTTTGAGTATCTGGTTTATCTTGTTCTTCAGGTACATACGATTCTAAATTTTCGCTACCAAATTCCATGGGTATAAATTCATCAACTAGCATTTCCTCATCAGAATATATTTTCTTTTCCACTTTTTTATATTTTTCGTGTGTTTCAGGAGACCTTTCCTTTATCATTACTTTATCATCTGCTACATCTTTATCAGATGGTTTCTTCAATTTCACATCATCCTGTACTGTATCATCTTTGGGAATCTTACCTTTACCGAGTTTTATTTTCTTTTCTATAATTGATGGTTTAACTTTTTGTATTTTCTTTGGCTTTTCGTAAGGTGATACATCATTCACTGTTTCTAAAGGTATCTTTTTAAGATCTTCAAATTCTTTATCCAGCGTTTCTAAATCAGTTGTCTCACTTTCGGGGAGCTTCTTCTTTTTGTATTTCTTTCTTAAAATTTTTTCTGCTTCTTCAAGATTTCGAGATAAAATGCCGTTTTGAAGAGGATTTTCTTTTAACATTGTAACAATTGGTGCTATTATCGGCGTAGGCCAGTCAGATATTAGAGTTATTCTACTCTTCAACCGTATTTGTGGTAGTTTAATGGCTTTTTTCTCTATTCGTTTTGGAATAAGCATTTTTTTTAATTTTATAACAGAAAATTGTGGTACCTCTGTGGGCTCCGTAATTATTAATTTGGTTGGTTTGATTTCGTTTCTCTCAATCTTAGTAGGAATTAGTTTTGTAACTTCTAAAGATGGAAAATATTTGTCTTTTTTCTTTTTAGGTTTATATTCAGAATAGGTAGTACTTCTTCAGGTCTGTCTCATTTTCTTTTGTTTCTTCTTGGGCTTTCTTTTAATAACATTTTCATCAATAATTTCTTTATCTACTTTATTCATTTCAACTACTACCGGTGTTTCACTTGGATATTCTCCTTCATCTTTTTCATCTTTCGGTATATCTTCTGTTTCTTGCTCGATTGTTCTGACTTGAACCTCTTCCGGTACCAATATCTGTGGCACATCTTCTGAAGATTTTGGAATTATATCTTCCTCAGGTTTCTCATCAACACCGGCTTTCTTTTGTTTTTTCTTGGGCTTTCTTTTAATAACATTTTCATCAATAATTTCTTTATCTACTTTATTCATTTCAACTACTACCGGTGTTTCACTTGGATATTCTCCTTCATCTTTTTCATCTTTCAGTGTATCGTTTGCTTCTTGCTCGATTGTTCTGACTTGAACCTGTTCCGGTACCAATATTTGTGGCACATCTTCTGATGATATATGAATAGTATCTTCTTCAGGTTTCTCATCAACACCGGCTTTCTTTTGTTTCTTCTTGGGCTTTCTTTTAATAACATTTTCATCAATAATTTCTTTATCTAATTTATTCATTTCAACTACTACCGGTGTTTCACTTGGATATTCTCCTTCATCTTTTTCATCTTTCGGTATATCTTCTGTTTCTTGCTCGATTGTTCTGACTTGAACCTCTTCCGGTACCAATATTTGTGGCACATCTTCTGATGATTTATGAATAGTATCTTCTTCAGGTTTCTCATCAACATCGGCTTTCTTTTGTTTCTTCTTGGGCTTTCTTTTAATAACATTTTCATCAATAATTTCTTTATCTACTTTATTCATTTCAACTACTACCGGTGTTTCACTTGGATATTCTCCTTCATCTTTTTCATCTTTCGGTATATCTTCTGTTTCTTGCTCGATTGTTCTGACTTGAACCTCTTCCGGTACCAATATTTGTGGCACATCTTCTGATGATTTATGAATAGTATCTTCTTCAGGTTTCTCATCAACACCGGCTTTCTTTTGTTTCTTCTTGGGCTTTCTTTTAATAACATTTTCATCAATAATTTCTTTATCTACTTTATTCATTTCAACTACTACCGGTGTTTCACTTGGATATTCTCCTTCATCTTTTTCATCTTTCGGTATATCTTCTGTTTCTTGCTCGATTGTTCTGACTTGAACCTCTTCCGGTACCAATATCTGTGGCACATCTTCTGAAGATTTTGGAATTATATCTTCCTCAGGTTTCTCATCAACACCGGCTTTCTTTTGTTTTTTCTTGGGCTTTCTTTTAATAACATTTTCATCAATAATTTCTTTATCTACTTTATTCATTTCAACTACTACCGGTGTTTCACTTGTATATTCTCCTTCATCTTTTTCATCTTTCAGTGTATCGTTTGCTTCTTGCTCGATTGTTCTGACTTGAACCTGTTCCGGTACCAATATTTGTGGCACATCTTCTGATGATTTATGAATAGTATCTTCTTCAGGTTTCTCATCAACACCGGCTTTCTTTTGTTTCTTCTTGGGCTTTCTTTTAATAACATTTTCATCAATAATTTCTTTATCTACTTTATTCATTTCAACTACTACCGGTGTTTCACTTGGATATTCTCCTTCATCTTTTTCATCTTTCGGTATATCTTCTGTTTCTTGCTCGATTGTTCTGACTTGAACCTCTTCCGATACCAATATCTGTGGCACATCTTCTGAAGATTTTGGAATTATATCTTCCTCAGGTTTCTCATCAACAATTTCTTTTTCTACAGTTTCCCTTTCGGCTACTGTTGGTTTTTTATTCCGATATTTGTCTTTTACTTTTTTGTCTTTTGGTATCTTTTCTGATATTATTGTAATTGACTTATCGTGAATATCTTTTGGTACCTTCACGTGTGTTATGGCTTCGGCAGACATTGGAACGGTAACATCTTCAAGTTTTTCATCGACATCAATTTTGTTTTCTTTCTTTTTCGGCTTTCTTAATACTTCAACTTCATCTGCAACTTTATCATTTACTTCATCTTCTGACCCATTTCTTGGTTTATCAATGGGCTTTAATGAATTTTTTCTCGATACTATTTTTGGTTTTTCATTTTCAGGTATTTTAAATTTCATATTTATCTCGTCATCAGTATCTAGCTGTTTAGGTTGCCCTATTATAATAGATACTTTATCAGTTTCCTGGTGTTTTTTCTTTTTAATTAGACGTTTGTACTTTTGTGGTGTTCCAGGTGGTTTTTGAGTATCTGGTTTATCTTGTTCTTCAGGTACATACGATTCTAAATTTTCGCTACCAAATTCCATGGGTATAAATTCATCAACTAGCATTTCCTCATCAGAATATATTTTCTTTTCCACTTTTTTATATTTTTCGTGTGTTTCAGGAGACCTTTCCTTTATCATTACTTTATCATCTGCTACATCTTTATCAGATGGTTTCTTCAATTTCACATCATCCTGTACTGTATCATCTTTGGGAATCTTACCTTTACCGAGTTTTATTTTCTTTTCTATAATTGATGGTTTAACTTTTTGTATTTTCTTTGGCTTTTCGTAAGGTGATACATCATTCACTGTTTCTAAAGGTATCTTTTTAAGATCTTCAAATTCTTTATCCAGCGTTTCTAAATCAGTTGTCTCACTTTCGGGGAGCTTCTTCTTTTTGTATTTCTTTCTTAAAATTTTTTCTGCTTCTTCAAGATTTCGAGATAAAATGCCGTTTTGAAGAGGATTTTCTTTTAACATTGTAACAATTGGTTCTATTATCGGCGTAGGCCAGTCAGATATTAGAGTTATTCTACTCTTCAACCGTATTTGTGGTAGTTTAATGGCTTTTTTTTCTATTCGTTTTGGAATAAGCGTCTTTTTTAAACTCATACCAGGAAACTGTGGTACCTCTGTGGGCTCCATAATTATTAATTTGATTGGTTTGATCTCTTTTCTCTCAATCTTAGTAGGAATTAGTTTTGTAACTTCTAAAGTTGGAAAATGTTTGTCTTTTTTCTTTTTAGGCTTGTATTCAGATTTTTCTGGCATGGGTTCTAATATTGCAGGAGTATACTCTGGTTCTACCCATTCTTCTAAATCTTCTTTTTGCTTAATAGGCTTTCTCTTTTTTTTTTTTAGAATTGGTAGTTTTGTTAATTCTTCTTCATGTTTAGTTTTTCTATCTTCTGTTACCTGTATAATCGGAGATTTATTTTCATTTTTTTCTATAGAAGGAGTGTCTGTTTTTTTCCCCTGTGATACCTCGTCGTATCTTTTTTTCATTGTTTCTCCTATATATAGAATCTCATCCTCAGATAAATATGTTTCAATATTTGTTGAATTTTCTGGCACTATTTTTTCCGGATATATGTCTTGCTGATTTTCTATTTTGAATGCTACTTTTTTATGGTATAGTTTTTGGATTTTTTCTTTTTCATTGTCTATTGTTTTATCTTCATTAGATTTTTTTCTAGTATCAATAATGATATTCTCATGGTTAATTTCTTTTTCTGTAATGAACTCCGTGGGAATTTCTTTTTTTTTAATTTTTTCGGGGAATTTTTCATCATTTATTTTAGTTACAGCTTCAGTTATGTTTATATTTTCTTCAAAAGCTACATCATTACGGATTTCTGTAGCTCTTGTATCCTCAATTATTTCTTGTGTAATCTCTTCTGGAATATTCTGTACAAGAGGTAACGTAATTTCAATTGATTTTAATAAAGTAAGTTCTTCGCTCGCTTTATCTATTAATGGTGTTTGATTATTTATATCTGTACATGTATGTGTAATTCCCTCTTGATATGATTCTGTTGATTGCTTTTGTTCTTCTATTTTATTGTTAGCTTTCTTTCTGTTCTTTTTCTTTTTGTCTATAAATGTCTTTAGGTATGGCATATTATAAATCTCGTCTTCAATATCTATTGGTGCTTCATTATTATCATTTGGTAATTCAGTTTCCTAAAGTGAAAAAATAATTTCTTAGAATCGAATGTTGAATGTGGTAATATAACTTGAGTTATGTGGCTTCTTATGTTTATATAACATTTTGTTTAATTTTCTATTTATTTGTATGAATTATATATGCTACATAACGTAAATTAATGCTGTACTGTTTTACATATTTCAATATATTTTATGATTTTGTATTATTAAGTAATTCAATGTATTTTAAATAATATTTTATAAAATTTGTAAACAATTTACGTTCAGTTTCTATTTTATTTATGTTTTATGTGATTTTCTTAGTTTATATTATACGTAATTATTGCATATTTTACGTTATTTTTAATAAATAGTTAATTTAAAAACGTTATACTTCTATAAGTTATTAGAAAATTGGAAATGTACATGTAATATAAAATAAAATCATTTTTTATTCTCAAGTTATGGATATTATAAAAAAATTATCTTTTTTATATATCATATCTCGATTATATACTGATATAATTATATAAGATACAATTGAATGGGTCTTTTCGACAAAATTTGTTTTAATTTGTTTACGAAGTTGTAGATATTGTTTATGAAACATTTATAAAGACGAGAAATAATGAATTTTATAGATCTCATGAAAATAATGATCCAAATTCTGTTTTAAATTAAGAAATATTAATTGCTTTCTTACCATTTCATTTCAATTCCAGTAAAATGGTTTAATAGATATAAAGTTCACTATATGATTTATCAAAATATATGAATTAAATGATATTGTAATAAATAATATCCCATAATTACTTTAAAAATTATTATTAAAATTAATATATTAAATATTTCTGTAAAAAACTAGAGTAAATAATTATAATATTAACAATAATATAATAACTTTAAGAGAATGTTATTTTATATAAATAAAAAATATATAATTTTGTCACTTTAAGAGAAATATTGTATTTTATATTTATAGTAAAAATATATCATTATTTTTTTAATTGTCTGTAATTGTACATTAAATTTTTCTTCTAGAAAATTTTATTTATTCTATAGCGCAAGAATTTAAGAAAAATAAAATATTTTGTTAACACAAAATAACGTATTGTTAATAAAAAATTTTATAGAATAAAAAACAATTTATAAAAAATAAAATTTATGAAGGTATTATATGCAATAAAAATTTACAGATAATTTATTGGCAAATTTGTTTTCTTTTATAAAATTCTGCGAGGAGTTTTGTGTGTGAATGGCATTAATCATTGTAAATTGATAATCAAAACGGATTCGACAAGAAATAGTAATAATAATAATAAAGGATAAATAAGTCAGACATCAAAATAATATATTTTAAATAAAAACATTTACACAAAATTCAAAAAATTTAAATACAAGAATAATAGACTTTAAAAGTTCGTTAAATATAAAAAATAAATTTAATTATATTTAAAATAATATAATATTATATTAAAATGAAACATTTCAACAACATATATAATAATTATAATTACCTAATGTACAAAAAAAAGATAAGTAGATATATATCATACCTTCAACTCTGTCGATTCAACAGCATCTACAAGAAAAAATTTGATTAATACATGAATATAAAGTTGGACTCATATGCATCTAATATGATGCATATTTTATTGTTTGTGATAAGTATAATGGGGAGACAAAACATCTGAAAAAAGTAGTGAGAAAACTCACCTGCAAGTGTTTTGTTCTCATCTTGTGCATGTTTTGGTTCTTTTCTGTGTTTTAATATATTGTGTGAATGTTGTAAAATGTCAATTGTGTCATTAATATCAGCAACAGAATTATCATCAGATGACAAACTATTTCTGTCAAGCTTTAATATATCGCTATCAACGTTTGTTTGCGTATCATCTGGTATTAATAGTATATTTTCCTTTTGCCATGGGTTTAAACATACTTCATCCGGATTTACATCGAATCCATCTTTTAACGGAATTATGAAATTAATATCATTATCTATTTCGGTTTCTACAGACTTTGGTATTCCTGTTTTTAAGGGTATAGTATCCACATTCTGATCTTTTTTCTTTTTAATTGGACGATTGTATCTTTGGGAAATACCATCAGGTTTATCAGCATCTGGTTTATCTTGTTCTTCAGGTGCATATGATTCTAAATTATCGCTACCAAATTCCATGGGTATAAATTCATCAACTAGCATTTCCTCATCAGAATATATTTTCTTTTCCAGTTTTTTATATTTTTCGTGTGTTTCAGGAGACCTTTCCTTTATCATTACTTTATCATCTGCTACATCTTTATCAGATGGTTTCTTCAATTTCACATCATCCTGTACTGTATCATCTTTGGGAATCTTACCTTTACCGAGTTTTATTTTCTTTTCTATAATTGATGGTTTAACTTTTTGTATTTTCTTTGGCTTTTCGTAAGGTGATACATCATTCACTGTTTCTAAAGGTATCTTTTTAAGATCTTCAAATTCTTTATCCAGCGTTTCTAAATCAGTTGTCTCACTTTCGGGGAGCTTCTTCTTTTTGTATTTCTTTCTTAAAATTTTTTCTGCTTCTTCAAGATTTCGAGATAAAATGCCATTTTGAAGAGGATTTTCTTTTAACATTGTAACAATTGGTACTATTATCGGCGTAGGCCAATCAGATATTAGAGTTATTCTACTCTTCAACCGTATTTGTGGTATTTTAATGGCTTTTTTTTCTATTCGTTTTGGAATAAGCGTCTTTTTTAATCTCATGCCAGAAAACTGTGGTACCTCTGTGGGCTCCATAATTATTAATTTGATTGGTTTGATCTCTTTTCTTTCAATCTTAGTAGGAATTAGTTTGGTATCTTCTAAAGTTGGAAAATGTTTGTCTTTTCTCTTTTTAGGCTTGTATTCAGATTTTTCTGGCATTGGTTCTAATATTGCAGGAGTATACTCTGGTTCTACCCATTCTTCTAAATCTTCTTTATGCTTAATAGGCTTTCTCTTTTTTTTTTTTAGAATTGGTAGTTTTATTAATTTCGGCTTTTCGAACTTAATTTCTGGAATAGGTTTTAGTTTATCATCCGAAACAATTTCTTCCACTGGATGTGAATAAACGAAAGTGACAGGAACTTGTCCTTCTTCTTCTACAGTAATATTCTCCGTCACTTCTTGTTTTGGTCCCTTACGATTGGTAACCCTTTTTTTAGTAGTCTTCTTTTCCTTTCCTTTAGGTGTTACCTCATCAAACACTGTTACCTGCACTCGTATTTCTTCCGATACTTCAGGATTTTCGTAACCAATCGATGGCATCGGTGTGCAAGATTCGTCGACTAATACTTCTTCTTGAGGCAAATGTACAACTGTCGTCACCGGTGCTTCACCATCATTTTCAACCTTCACTACTTCTATGACAGATTGCTTTCGGCCTTTCCTGTTAGTTATACGTTGTTTTGTAATATTTCTCTCTTTTCCTTCAGGTGAAACTTCATGTGTTACTGTAACCAACTCAGTAACCTCTTCTGTTATTTCCGGCTTCTTGTATTTAATTTCAGGAATAGGTTTTATTTTTTCTTCAGAAACAATTTCTTCCACTGGATGGGATTGAACGATCGTCATAGGAGCTTGTCCTTCTTCTTCTACTGTAATAGTCTCCGTCACTTCTTGTTTTGGTCCTTTACGTTTGGTAACCCGTTTTTTAGTAGTTTTCCTTTCCTTTCCATCAGGTGTTACCTCATCAAGCACCGTTACCTGCTCTCGTATTTCTTCCGATACGTCAGGCTTTTCGAAACCAATCGATGGTATCGGTGTGCAGGTTTCGTCGACTAATACTTCTTCTTGAGGCAAATGTACAACTGTCGTCACCGGTGCTTCACCATCATTTTCAACCTTCACTACTTCTATGACAGATTGCTTTCGGCCTTTCCTGTTAGTTATACGTTGTTTTGTAATATTTCTCTCTTTTCCTTCAGGTGAAACTTCATGTGTTACTGTAACCAACTCAGTAACCTCTTCTGTTATTTCCGGCTTCTTGTATTTAATTTCAGGAATAGGTTTTATTTTTTCTTCAGAAACAATTTCTTCCACTGGATGGGATTGAACGATCGTCATAGGAGCTTGTCCTTCTTCTTCTACTGTAATAGTCTCCGTCACTTCTTGTTTTGGTCCTTTTCGCTTGGTGACCCGTTTTTTAGTAGTTTTCTTTTCCCTTCCCTCAGGTGTTACCTCATCAAGTACCGTTACCTGCTCTCGTATTTCTTCGGATATGTCAGGCTTTTCGAAACCAATCGATGGTATCGGTGTGCAGATTTCGTCGACTAATACTTCTTCTTGAGGCAAATGTACAACTGTCGTCACCGGTGCTTCACCATCATATTCGTCCTTCACTACTTCTATGACACATTGCTTTCGGCCTTTCCTGCTGGTTATACGTTTTTTTGTAATATTTCTCTCTTTTCCTTCCGGTGTAACTTCATGTGTTACTGTAACCAACTCAGTAACCTCTTCTGTTATTTTCGGCTTCTTGTATTTAATTTCAGGAAGCGGTTTTATCTTTTCTTCAGAAACAATTTCTTCCACTGGATGGGATTGAACGATCGTCATAGGAGCTTGTCCTTCTTCTTCTACTGTAATAGTCTCCGTCACTTCTTGTTTTGGTCCTTTTCGCTTGGTGACCCGTTTTTTAGTAGTTTTCTTTTCCCTTCCCTCAGGTGTTACCTCATCAAGTACCGTTACCTGCTCTCGTATTTCTTCGGATATGTCAGGCTTTTCGAAACCAATCGATGGTATCGGTGTGCAGATTTCGTCGACTAATACTTCTTCTTGAGGCAAATGTACAACTGTCGTCACCGGTGCTTCACCATCATATTCGTCCTTCACTACTTCTATGACAGATTGCTTTCGGCCTTTTCTGCTGGTTATACGTTTCTTTGTAATATTTCTCTCTTTTCCTTGCGGTGTAACTTCATGTGTTACTGTAACCAACTCAGTAACCTCTTCTGCTATTATCGGCTTCTTGTATTTAATTTCAGGAAGAGGTTTTATCTTTTCTTCAGAAACAATTTCTTCCACTGGATGGGATTGAACGATCGTCATCGGAGCTTGTCCTTCTTCTTCTACTGTAATAGTCTCCGTCACTTCTTGTTTTGGTCCTTTTCGCTTGGTGACCCGTTTTTTAGTAGTTTTCTTTTCCCTTCCCTCAGGTGTTACCTCATCAAGTACCGTTACCTGCTCTCGTATTTCTTCGGATATGTCAGGCTTTTCGAAACCAATCGATGGTATCGGTGTGCAGATTTCGTCGACTAATACTCCTTCTTGAGGCAAATGTACAACTGTCGTCACCGGTGCTTCACCATCATATTCGTCCTTCAATACTTCTATGACAGATTGCTTTCGGCCTTTCCTGCTGGTTATACGTTTTTTTGTAATATTTCGCTCTTTTCCTTCCGGTGTAACTTCATGTGTTACTGTTACCAACTCAGTAACCTCTTCTGTTATTTCCGGCTTCTTGTATTTAATTTCAGGAATAGGTTTCATCTTTTCTTCAGAAACAATTTCTTCCACTGGATGGGATTGAACGATCGTCATAGGAGCTTGTCCTTCTTCTTCTACTGTAATAGTCTCCGTCACTTCTTGTTTTGGTCCTTTACGTTTGGTAACCCGTTTTTTAGTAGTTTTCTTTTCCTTTCCCTCAGGTGTTACCTCATCAAGCACCGTTACCTGCTCTCGTATTTCTTCCGATACGTCAGGCTTTTCGAAACCAATCGATGGTATCGGTGTGCAGGTTTCGTCGACTAATACTTCTTCTTGAGGAAAATGTACAACTGTCGTTACTGGTGCATCACCTTCATTTTCAACTGTGACTACTTCTATGACAGATTGCTTTCGGCCTTTCCTGCTGGTTATACGTTTTTTTGTAATATTTCTCTCTTTTCCTTGCGGTGTAACTTCATGTGTTACTGTAACCAACTCAGTAACCTCTTCTGCTATTATCGGCTTCTTGTATTTAATTTCAGGAAGAGGTTTTATCTTTTCTTCAGAAACAATTTCTTCCACTGGATGGGATTGAACGATCGTCATCGGAGCTTGTCCTTCTTCTTCTACTGTAATAGTCTCCGTCACTTCTTGTTTTGGTCCTTTTCGCTTGGTGACCCGTTTTTTAGTAGTTTTCTTTTCCCTTCCCTCAGGTGTTACCTCATCAAGTACCGTTACCTGCTCTCGTATTTCTTCGGATATGTCAGGCTTTTCGAAACCAATCGATGGTATCGGTGTGCAGATTTCGTCGACTAATACTTCTTCTTGAGGCAAATGTACAACTGTCGTCACCGGTGCTTCACCATCATATTCGTCCTTCACTACTTCTATGACAGATTGCTTTCGGCCTTTCCTGCTGGTTATACGTTTTTTTGTAATATTTCTCTCTTTTCCTTGCGGTGTAACTTCATGTGTTACTGTAACCAACTCAGTAACCTCTTCTGTTATTTTCGGCTTCTTGTATTTAATTTCAGGAAGCGGTTTTATCTTTTCTTCAGAAACAATTTCTTCCACTGGATGGGATTGAACGATCGTCATAGGAGCTTGTCCTTCTTCTTCTACTGTAATAGTCTCCGTCACTTCTTGTTTTGGTCCTTTTCGCTTGGTGACCCGTTTTTTAGTAGTTTTCTTTTCCCTTCCCTCAGGTGTTACCTCATCAAGTACCGTTACCTGCTCTCGTATTTCTTCGGATATGTCAGGCTTTTCGAAACCAATCGATGGTATCGGTGTGCAGATTTCGTCGACTAATACTTCTTCTTGAGGCAAATGTACAACTGTCGTCACCGGTGCTTCACCATCATATTCGTCCTTCACTACTTCTATGACAGATTGCTTTCGGCCTTTCTGCTGGTTATACGTTTCTTTGTAATATTTCTCTCTTTTCCTTGCGGTGTAACTTCATGTGTTACTGTAACCAACTCAGTAACCTCTTCTGTTATTTTCGGCTTCTTGTATTTAATTTCAGGAAGCGGTTTTATCTTTTCTTCAGAAACAATTTCTTCCACTGGATGGGATTGAACGATCGTCATAGGAGCTTGTCCTTCTTCTTCTACTGTAATAGTCTCCGTCACTTCTTGTTTTGGTCCTTTTCGCTTGGTGACCCGTTTTTTAGTAGTTTTCTTTTCCCTTCCCTCAGGTGTTACCTCATCAAGTACCGTTACCTGCTCTCGTATTTCTTCGGATATGTCAGGCTTTTCGAAACCAATCGATGGTATCGGTGTGCAGATTTCGTCGACTAATACTTCTTCTTGAGGCAAATGTACAACTGTCGTCACCGGTGCTTCACCATCATATTCGTCCTTCACTACTTCTATGACAGATTGCTTTCGGCCTTTCCTGCTGGTTATACGTTTTTTTGTAATATTTCTCTCTTTTCCTTCCGGTGTAACTTCATGTGTTACTGTAACCAACTCAGTAACCTCTTCTGTTATTTTCGGCTTCTTGTATTTAATTTCAGGAAGCGGTTTTATCTTTTCTTCAGAAACAATTTCTTCCACTGGATGGGATTGAACGATCGTCATAGGAGCTTGTCCTTCTTCTTCTACTGTAATAGTCTCCGTCACTTCTTGTTTTGGTCCTTTTCGCTTGGTGACCCGTTTTTTAGTAGTTTTCTTTTCCCTTCCCTCAGGTGTTACCTCATCAAGTACCGTTACCTGCTCTCGTATTTCTTCGGATATGTCAGGCTTTTCGAAACCAATCGATGGTATCGGTGTGCAGATTTCGTCGACTAATACTTCTTCTTGAGGCAAATGTACAACTGTCGTCACCGGTGCTTCACCATCATATTCGTCCTTCACTACTTCTATGACAGATTGCTTTCGGCCTTTTCTGCTGGTTATACGTTTCTTTGTAATATTTCTCTCTTTTCCTTGCGGTGTAACTTCATGTGTTACTGTAACCAACTCAGTAACCTCTTCTGCTATTTTCGGCTTCTTGTATTTAATTTCAGGAAGCGGTTTTATCTTTTCTTCAGAAACAATTTCTTCCACTGGATGGGATTGAACGATCGTCATAGGAGCTTGTCCTTCTTCTTCTACTGTAATAGTCTCCGTCACTTCTTGTTTTGGTCCTTTTCGCTTGGTGACCCGTTTTTTAGTAGTTTTCTTTTCCCTTCCCTCAGGTGTTACCTCATCAAGTACCGTTACCTGCTCTCGTATTTCTTCGGATATGTCAGGCTTTTCAAAACCAATCGATGGCATCGGTGTGCAAGTTTCGTCGACTAATATTTCTTCTTGAGGAAAATGTACAACTGTCTTTACTGGTGCTTCACCTTCATTTTCAACCGTGATTTCTTCTATGACACATTGCTTTCGCCCTTTCCTCTTAGTTATACGTTTCTTAGTTGTACTTTTCTCTTTGCCTTCCGGTGTAACTTCATGTGTTACTGTAACCAACTCAGTAATCTCTTCTGTGGTTTGTGGCTTCTTGTATTTAATTTCAGGAATAGGTTTTAGTTTTTCTTCAGAAACGATTTCTTCCACCGGATGCGAGTGAACGATCGTGATAGGAGCTTGTCCTTCTTCTTCTACTGTAATAGTCTCCGTCACTTCTTGTTTTGGTCCTTTACGTTTGGTAACCCGTTTTTTAGTAGTTTTCTTTGCCTTTCCCTCAGGTGTTATCTCATCAAGCACCGTTACCTGCTCTCGTATTTCTTCCGATACGTCAGGATTTTCAAAACCAATCGATGGTATCGGTGTGCAGGTTTCGTCGACTAATACTTCTTCTTGAGGCAAATGTACAACTGTCGTCACCGGTGCTTCACCATCATATTCGTCCTTCACTACTTCTATGACAGATTGCTTTCGGCCTTTTCTGCTGGTTATACGTTTCTTTGTAATATTTCTCTCTTTTCCTTGCGGTGTAACTTCATGTGTTACTGTAACCAACTCAGTAACCTCTTCTGTTATTTTCGGCTTCTTGTATTTAATTTCAGGAAGAGGTTTTATCTTTTCTTCAGAAACAATTTCTTCCACTGGATGGGATTGAACGATCGTCATAGGAGCTTGTCCTTCTTCTTCTACTGTAATAGTCTCCGTCACTTCTTGTTTTGGTCCTTTACGTTTGGTAACCCGTTTTTTAGTAGTTTTCTTTTCCCTTCCCTCAGGTGTTACCTCATCAAGTACCGTTACCTGCTCTCGTATTTCTTCCGATACGTCAGGCTTTTCAAAACCAATCGATGGCATCGGTGTGCAAGTTTCGTCGACTAATATTTCTTCTTGAGGAAAATGTACAACTGTCTTTACTGGTGCTTCACCTTCATTTTCAACCGTGATTTCTTCTATGACAGATTGCTTTCGTCCTTGCCTCTTTGTTATACGTTTTTTTGTAATATTTCTCTCTACTCCTTCCGAAGTAACTTCATGTGTTACTGTAACCATCTCAGTAACCTCTTCTGTGGTTTTTGGCTTCTTGTATTTAATTTCAGGAATAGGTTTTAGTTTTTCTTCAGAAACGATTTCTTCCACTGGATGGGATTGAACGATCGTGATAGGAGCTTGTCCTTCTTCTTCTACTGTAATTGTCTCCGTCACTTCTTGTTTTGGTCCTTTACGTTTGGTGACCCGTTTTTTAGTAGTTTTCTTTTCCCTTCCCTCAGGTGTTACCTCATCAAGTACCGTTACCTGCTCTCGTATTTCTTCCGATACGTCAGGCTTTTCGAAACCAATCGATGGTATCGGTGTGCAGGTTTCGTCGACTAATACTTCTTCTTGAGGAAAGTGTACAACTGTCGTTACTGGTGCTTCACCTTCATTTTCAACTGTGACTTCTTCTATGACAGATTGCTTTCGCCCTTTCCTCTTAGTTATACGTTTCTTAGTTGTACTTCTCTCTTTGCCTGCAGGTGTAACTTCATGTGTTACTGTAACCAACTCAGTAATCTCTTCTGTGGTTTGTGGCTTCTTGTATTTAATTTCAGGAATAGGTTTTAGTTTTTCTTCAGAAACGATTTCTTCCACCGGATGCGAGTGAACGATCGTGATAGGAGCTTGTCCTTCTTCTTCTACTGTAATATTCTCCGTCACTTCTTGTTTTGGTCCTTTACGTTTGGTGACCCGTTTTTTAGTAGTTTTCTTTTCCTTACCCTCAAGTGTTACCTCATCAAGTACCGTTACCTGCTCTCGTATTTCTTCCGATACGTCAGGCTTTTCATAACCAATCGATGGCATCGGTGTGCAAGTATCGTCGACTAATACTTCTTCTTGAGGCAAATGTACAACTGTCTTTACTGGTGCTTCACCTTCATTTTCAACTGTGACTTCTTCTATGACAGATTGCTTTCGTCCTTTCCTCTTAGTTATACGTTTCTTTGTAATATTTCTTTCTTTTCCTTCCGGTGTAACTTCATGTGTTACTGTAACCAACTCAGTAACCTCTTCTGTTATTTTCGGCTTCTTGTATTTAATTTCAGGAATAGGTTTTATTTTTTCTTCAGAAACAATTTCTTCCACCGGATGCGAGTGAACGATCGTGATAGGAGCTTGTCCTTCTTCTTCTACTGTAATAGTCTCCGTCACTTCTTGTATTGGTCCTTTACGTTTGGTGACCCGTTTTTTAGTAGTTTTCTTTTCCTTACCCTCATGTGTTACCTCATCAAATACCGTTACCTGCTCTCTTATTTCTTCCGATACGTCAGGCTTTTCATAACCAATCGATGGTACCGGTGTGCAGGTTTCGTCGACTAATACTTCTTCTTGAGGAAAATGTACAACTGTCGTCACCGGTGCTTCACCATCTTCTTCAACCTTCACTACTTCTATGACAGATTGCTTTCGACCTTTCCTGCTGGTTATACGTTTTTTTGTAATATTTCTTTCTTTTCCTTCCGGTGTAACTTCATGTGTCACTGTAACCAACTCAGTAACCTCTTCTGTTATTTCCGGCTTCATGTATTTAATTTCAGGAATAGGTTTTAGTTTTTCTTCAGATACGATTTTTTCCACCGGATGCGAGTGAACGATCGTGATAGGAGCTTGTCCTTCTTCTTCTACTGTAATTGTCTCCGTCACTTCTTGTTTTGGTCCTTTACGTTTGGTGACCCTTTTTTTAATAGTTTTCTTTTCCCTTCCCTCAGGTGTTACCTCATCAAGTACCGTTACCTGCTCTCGTATTTCTTCCGATACGTCAGGCTTTTCATAACCAATCGATGGCATCGGTGTGCAAGTTTCGTCGACTAATACTTCTTCTTGAGGCAAATATACAACTGTCTTTACTGGTGCTTCACCTTCATTTTCAACCGTGACTTCTTCTATGACAGATTGCTTTCGTCCTTTCCTCTTAGTTATACGTTTCTTTGTAATATTTCTTTCTTTTCCTTCCGGTGAAACTTCATGTGTTACTGTAACCAACTCAGTTACCTCTTCTGTTATTTTCGGCTTCTTGTATTTAATTTCAGGAATAGGTTTTATTTTTTCTTCAGAAACAAATTCTTCCACTGGATGGGATTGAACGATCGTCATAGGAGCTTGTCCTTCCTCTTCTACTGTAATAGTCTCCGTCACTTCTTGTGTTGGTCCTTTACGTTTGGTAACCCTTTTTTTAATAGTCTTCTTTTCTTTTCCTTCAGGTGTAACCTCATCAAGTAGCGTTACCTGCTCTCGTATTTCTTCCGATACGTCAGGCTTTTCGTAACCAATCGATGGCATCGTTGCGCATGTTTCGTCAACTAATATTTGCTCTAGAGGCAAATATACAACTGTCGTTACTGGTGCTTCACCTTCATTTTCAACCGTGACTTCTTCTATGACAGATTGCTTTCGTCCTTTCCTCTTAGTTATACGTTTCTTTGTAATATTTCTTTCTTTTCCTTCCGGTGTAACTTCATGTGTTACTGTAACCAACTCAGTAACCTCTTCTGTTATTTTCGGCTTCTTGTATTTAATTTCAGGAATAGGTTTTATTTTTTCTTCAGAAACAATTTCTTCCACCGGATGCGAGTGAACGATCGTGATAGGAGCTTGTCCTTCTTCTTCTACTGTAATAGTCTCCGTCACTTCTTGTATTGGTCCTTTACGTTTGGTGACCCGTTTTTTAGTAGTTTTCTTTTCCTTACCCTCATGTGTTACCTCATCAAGTACCGTTACCTGCTCTCTTATTTCTTCCGATACGTCAGGCTTTTCATAACCAATCGATGGTACCGGTGTGCAGGTTTCGTCGACTAATACTTCTTCTTGAGGAAAATGTACAACTGTCGTCACCGGTGCTTCACCATCTTCTTCAACCTTCACTACTTCTATGACAGATTGCTTTCGACCTTTCCTGCTGGTTATACGTTTTTTTGTAATATTTCTTTCTTTTCCTTCCGGTGTAACTTCATGTGTTACTGTAACCAACTCAGTAACCTCTTCTGTTATTTTCGGCTTCTTGTATTTAATTTCAGGAATAGGTTTTATTTTTTCTTCAGAAACAATTTCTTCCACTGGATGGGATTGAACGATCGTCATAGGAGCTTGTCCTTCTTCTTCTACTGTAATAGTCTCCGTCACTTCTTGTTTTGGTCCTTTACGTTTGGTGACCCGTTTCTTAGTAGTTTTCTTTTCCCTTCCCTCAGGTGTTACCTCATCAAGTACCGTTACCTGCTCTCGTATTTCTTCCGATACGTCAGGCTTTTCATAACCAATCGATGGCATCGGTGTGCAAGTTTCGTCGACTAATACTTCTTCTTGAGGCAAATATACAACTGTTTTTACTGGTGCTTCACCTTCATTTTCAACCGTGACTTCTTCTATGACAGATTGCTTTCGTCCTTTCCTCTTAGTTATACGTTTCTTTGTAATATTTCTTTCTTTTCCTTCCGGTGAAACTTCATGTGTTACTGTAACCAACTCAGTTACCTCTTCTGTTATTTTCGGCTTCTTGTATTTAATTTCAGGAATAGGTTTTATTTTTTCTTCAGAAACAAATTCTTCCACTGGATGGGATTGAACGATCGTCATAGGAGCTTGTCCTTCCTCTTCTACTGTAATAGTCTCCGTCACTTCTTGTGTTGGTCCTTTACGTTTGGTAACCCTTTTTTTAATAGTCTTCTTTTCTTTTCCATCAGGTGTAACCTCATCAAGTAGCGTTACCTGCTCTCGTATTTCTTCCGATACGTCAGGCTTTTCGTAACCAATCGATGGCATCGTTGCGCATGTTTCGTCAACTAATATTTGTTCTAGAGGCAAATATACAACTGTCGTTACTGGTGCTTCACCTTCATTTTCAACCGTGACTTCTTCTATGACAGATTGCTTTCGTCCTTTCCTCTTAGTTATACGTTTCTTTGTAATATTTCTTTCTTTTCCTTCCGGTGTAACTTCATGTGTTACTGTAACTAACTCAGTAACCTCTTCTGTTATTTTCGGCTTCTTGTATTTAATTTCAGGAATAGGTTTTATTTTTTCTTCAGAAACAATTTCTTCCACTGGATGGGATTGAACGATCGTCATAGGAGCTTGTCCTTCTTCTTCTACTGTAATAGTCTCCGTCACTTCTTGTTTTGGTCCTTTACGTTTGGTGACCCGTTTCTTAGTAGTTTTCTTTTCCTTTCCCTCAGGTGTTACCTCATCAATTAGCGTTACCTGCTCTCGTATTTCTTCCGATACATCAGGCTTTTCTAAACCAATCGATGGTATCGGTGTGCAGGTTTCATCGACTAATACTTCTTCTTGAGGCAAATGTACAACTGTCGTCACCGGTGCTTCACCATCTTTTTCAACCTTCACTACTTCTATGACAGATTGCTTTCGGCCTTTCCTCTTAGTTATACGTTTCTTAGTTGTAGTTCTCTCTTTTCCTTCCGGTGTAACTTCATGTGTTACTGTAACCAACTCAGTAACCTCTTCTGTTATTTTCGGCTTCTTGTATTTAATTTCAGGAATAGATTTTATTTTTTCTTCAGAAACAATTTCTTCCACTGGATGGGATTGAACGATCGTCATAGGAGTTTTTCCTTCTTCTTCTACTGTAATAGTCTCCGTCACTTCTTGTTTTGGTCCTTTACGTTTGGTGACCCGTTTTTTAGTAGTTTTCTTTTCCCTTCCCTCAGGTGTTACCTCATCAAGTACCGTTACCTGCTCTCGTATTTCTTCCGATACGTCAGGCTTTTCAAAACCAATCGATGGCATCGGTGTGCAAGTTTCGTCGACTAATACTTCTTCTTGAGGCAAATGTACAACTGTCTTTACTGGTGCTTCACCTTCATTTTCAACCGTGACTTCTTCTGTGACAGATTGCTTTCGTCCTTTCCTCTTAGTTATACGTTTCTTTGTAATATTTCTTTCTTTTCCTTCCGGTGTAACTTCATGTGTTACTGTAACCAACTCAGTAACCTGTTCTGTTATTTCCGGCTTCATGTATTTAATTTCAGGAATAGGTTTTAGTTTTTCTTCAGATACGATTTTTTCCACCGGATGCGAGTGAACGATCGTGATAGGAGCTTGTCCTTCTTCTTCTACTGTAATTGTCTCCGTCACTTCTTGTTTTGGTCCTTTACGTTTGGTGACCCTTTTTTTAGTAGTTTTCTTTTCCCTTCCCTCAGGTGTTACCTCATCAAGTACCGTTACCTGCTCTCGTATTTCTTCCGATACGTCAGGCTTTTCAAAACCAATCGATGGCATCGGTGTGCAAGTTTCGTCGACTAATACTTCTTCTTGAGGCAAATGTACAACTGTCTTTACTGGTGCTTCACCTTCATTTTCAACCGTGACTTCTTCTGTGACAGATTGCTTTCGTCCTTTCCTCTTAGTTATACGTTTCTTTGTAATATTTCTTTCTTTTCCTTCCGGTGTAACTTCATGTGTTACTGTAACCAACTCAGTAACCTCTTCTGTTATTTTCGGCTTCTTGTATTTAATTTCAGGAATAGGTTTTATTTTTTCTTCAGAAACAATTTCTTCCACTGGATGGGATTGAACGATCGTCATAGGAGCTTGCCCTTCTTCATCTATTGTAATAGTCTCCGTTACTTCTTGTTTTGGTCCCTTACGTTTGGTAACCGTTTTTTTAATAGTCTTCTTTTCTTTTCCTTCAGGTGTTACCTCATCAAATACCGTTACCTGCTCTCGTATTTCCTCCGATAGCTCAGGTTTTTCGTAACCTATCAATGGCATCGGTGCGCATGTTTCGTCGACTAATATTTCTTCTTGAGGCAAATGTACAACTGTCGTTACTGGTGCTTCACCTTCATTTTCAACTGTGACTTCTTCTATGACAGATTGCTTTCGCCCTTTCCTCTTAGTTATACGTTTCTTAGTTGTACTTCTCTCTTTGCCTGCAGGTGTAACTTCATGTGTTACTGTAACCAACTCAGTAATCTCTTCTGTGGTTTGTGGCTTCTTGTATTTTATTTCAGGAATAGGTTTTAGTTTTTCTTCAGAAACGATTTCTTCCACCGGATGCGAGTGAACGATCGTGATAGGAGCTTGCCCTTCTTCATCTATTGTAATAGTCTCCGTCACTTCTTGTATTGGTCCTTTACGTTTGGTGACCCGTTTTTTAGTAGTTTTCTTTTCCTTACCCTCAGGTGTTACCTCATCAAGTACCGTTACCTGCTCTCGTATTTCTTCCGATACGTCAGGCTTTTCGTAACTAATCGATGGCATCGGTGCGCATGTTTCGTCGACTAATATTTCTTCTTGAGGCAAATGTACAACTGTCGTTACTGGTGCTTCACCTTCATTTTCAACTGTGACTTCTTCTATGACAGATTGCTTTCGCCCTTTCCTCTTAGTTATACGTTTCTTAGTTGTACTTCTCTCTTTGCCTGCAGGTGTAACTTCATGTGTTACTGTAACCAACTCAGTAATCTCTTCTGTGGTTTGTGGCTTCTTGTATTTTATTTCAGGAATAGGTTTTAGTTTTTCTTCAGAAACGATTTCTTCCACCGGATGCGAGTGAACGATCGTGATAGGAGCTTGCCCTTCTTCATCTATTGTAATAGTCTCCGTCACTTCTTGTATTGGTCCTTTACGTTTGGTGACCCGTTTTTTAGTAGTTTTCTTTTCCTTACCCTCAGGTGTTACCTCATCAAGTACCGTTACCTGCTCTCTTATTTCTTCCGATACGTCAGGCTTTTCGTAACCAATCGATGGCATCGTTGCGCATGTTTCGTCGACTAATATTTCTTCCTGAGGCAAATGTACAACTGTCGTTACTGGTGCTTCACCTTCATTTTCATCTGTGACTTCTTCTATGACAGATTGCTTTCGCCCTTTCCTCTTAGTTATACGTTTCTTAGTTGTACTTCTCTCTTTGCCTGCAGGTGTAACTTCATGTGTTACTGTAACCAACTCAGAAATCTCTTCTATGATTTTTGGCTTCTTGTATTTAATTTCAAGAATAGGTTTTAGTTCTTCTTCTGAAATAATTTCTTTGACTGGATTTGTATTAACTATGATGATGGAAGTTTCTCCTTCTTCTTCTACTTTAATAGGCTCTGTTAATTCTTGGTTTGGTTCGTCACATTTCGTAACGCTCTTGATAATAGTTTTCCTATCCTGTGCTTCTGGTTTAGATTCCTGATTTATACTTTCTTCATTATCCTCCTGAGTTTTAGTTGTCTCTTGTTTATGTTTTATTTTTTGCGTATTGTCATACAGGTTCTCGTAATTTGGTGTAATATTTTTATCATGTATAATTTCTTCTTCTGGTAATATTTCCACTGTTGTTATCGGAGTTTTATTATCTTCTTGAGTAGTAGTAGTTTCAGTGACCAATTGTTTTTTATTTTTTCGTTTAATTATTCTTTTCTTAATTGTTTTTATGTCTTTGCCCTCTGGTGTAAATTCTTCTCTCATTGTTATAATTTCTGTAACCTCTTCATTTAAATCTGGATTGGTATTTTGTATTTGTGAAGTATTTTTAAAAATTATCTCCTCTTTTGGTAGTTGTTTTTCTATAATAACTGGCGATTTTCCTTCTTCTTCGATAATTATCTTTTCGATTATTGATTGTTTTCTTCCTTTGTGTTGAGTTCTACGTTTTTTAGTTGTTTTTTTTAATTTTCCTTCTAGTGTAATCTCATTTAATACTGTAACTTGTTCATTTACTTCTTGTACTTCTTCTACTTGTGTATTATTTGTTTCTGAATATGGAGCAGTTGTTTCATCTATAATTATTTCTTCTTCAGGATATTCATGTACTGTAGTAATTGGATGTTTATGATCTTCTTCGATTGTCACAGTTTCAGTTACATTTTGTTTTTTATCTTTTCGTTTGGTAACTCTTTTTTTGATTATTTTTCTATTTTTCTTTTCAGGAGTTATCTCTGTTTTGACTGTTACTATTTCGGCTACTTCTTCTGTCAGCTGAGGTGTTTTATATTTAATTGTTGGTATAGGTATTGTTGTTTCTTCAAAAATAATTTCTTCCGTCGAATGTTTTTGCGATATTATTATTGGACCTTTCTCGTCGTCTTCAATCACTATTGTTTCAGTAACGAATTGTTTTCTTCCTTTTCGTTTTATCAATCTTTTTTTTATTATTCTATTCATTTTTCCTTCTGAACTTACTTCATTTCTTAATGTAATTTGTTCTCTTATTTGTTCATTTTCATCAGGGTTTTCGTATATTATATCAGTTAAAGGCTTTGTTGTTTCATCTAAAATTGGACTAATTTCTTCCGTTATAACTAGTTCTTCTGGTATTTTATTTACTAATGTTTTTGGACTCTGTCCTTCTTCTTCAATTGTAAGTATTTCTGTTATCGATTGTTTTCTTCCTTTTTGTTCAATCATTCTCTTTTGAGTAATTTTTTTATGTTTACCTTCTGGTGTTAATTCCTCCCTAATGGTTATTTCTTCTTTAATTTTTTCGGATTTTTTAGATTTATTATGTATATTTTCTGAAATATCTTCAATTTCTTGAATTATCGTTGGCGAAATTTCTTCAATACCTGTAATTCCAGTTACTTCTTCTATTGACATAAACTGTTTTTTTGGTATTGCTGGCAAATCAGATTTTACATTTTCTATTTCTTCTTCTATGACAATTATTTTTTCATTAGGCGATGTTGGCTTCTTTTTCTTTATAATTGTTTTTTTTGTTTTTATTGCTGTACTATTATCATTGCTGCCTCTTCTAAATTTAGTTGTGTATTCCTCAGTTATTTCTGAATCAGATTCTGTGCTTATTTGTTGTTTCAGTGGGTATTGTTTTTGTTTAATTTGTGTTTTTGTGATTTTGTGTTGTTCAACTGGTGCTTCTTTTGTTTCTGAAATGTTAGATAATTAGTGTAATTTGATATTGTTATTATTTGTTTCAGTGATTTAGAATTATTGTTTATTTCACTTTTGAATCGAATATAATATATACTAAACTTTTTGTTAAACTCTATTTAAATAATTAATTATAATATCACTACATATTGTAGTAGAATGTCAAATTTAATTCATGTAGATTTAGTATACCGTATATATTTTGTTAAAATATATACCCACATATACATACTTAAATATTAGAATGTGTAAACTCACCTCCTTTTATAACTTATTAATGAATAGATATATGTATATATTAAAATTGTAAATAAATATTAAATTTATTAATAACATTTTTATTTATTGTCATATTATGTGTAATATAAAACTATTGGTAATTTTATAAATGATAAGTAAGCATTGTTAAATATATAAATCTTTCCGTTCATATTAACTCCGTGAACTACTTATATATTTATTGATTTTAAAGTATAGTTATTTTATAGATTTAAATATCAATATATTTAAAAAATTATATATAAATGTTCATAGAAATTTTATTGAATATACTTGAAGAACAAGATCTTAAAAAAGTGTTAATGCTCAATATAAATTAGTTTAGTAATCAATCTATGTATGATTGTTTTGGATTAACGATAAATTTAATACGCATAGTAAGTATAATTTATGATAACAATGAGATATATAAAAACTTTAATTTTAATATTTTTTCTTCAGATTAAATATATATATTTATTTCTTATTAATATATATTCATTTGAAGTATTTATAATAAAAAAACGGTATTCATATATAACTATTAACTAAAGAATATTAGTTTTATGTCAGTTGTGTCAGTTGTCAAGCATATTTTTAATAATTAATGTTACTGTATTTTTAAGTTTTAAGAGCATACAAAATTACATTAATGTTATTATCTTCAATCCATAAATGGTATCATTGCCATATCTATAGTAAAAGAGTATATCTATTTTATAAATATTAAACGAAACTTAAAAATTTATTCTTTTACTATGATGTGTAAATGATATCCTTTTATTTGAGACATGATGTGATTAATTTAATTTTGAAGATTCTAAATGCATACACAATGTTCTATATAATTTACGTAAAAAAATAGAAACAGAAAAATAATTGCTTTTTGACACATTAATTATCAATAAAAACAATATAATTATTATCAAAAATCTACAAAATCGTCTTGAAATCAGAATTTATATTCAAATCATACTATTGCAAAAAAATAAATATATTATCCAACCTTATAGATAGAGCTATCTATTATCTAAGAAATAATCACACTTGTGCAATTTAAATTTATTAAAATAAACTCTTTTATAAATCCTTAATATTTAATTGAAAAATATACTAAATGAAAATTAAAAAAATTGTTACATTTGACTGACAACTATATAACAATTTCATAGCACTATTTTGGTACATTATTTCATAAACTTTTTTTCATAATATTATAATAGTCTCGCAACGTAAATTGAACAAAACAAAGTGCACTATATCTACAAGAATAAAAGATTAGCTTAATGTAAAGAACTGTTTAATCATTTTAACGGATTTACAAAAATGCAAATAGGAAAATGATTGGAGTAATGTTTTTAGAGAAAGAATGTAATTATAGAAAAACATTTATTTCCGAAATTCTACATATTAAAATAAACAAATATTAATAAAAAAGATCTGAGTAAAAATGTTCTTGAACATTTTTAATTTAAATAATTCTAAATATTATATTTATGTTTTTTATTTAAATTTATGATTATATTTTGCTATGGTTGATTTTTATTTTCTTTATTTTTATATTCATTATTTTCGTACTATATATGATTTGTTTTTATCATATATATATATATATATTCAAAGTTATAATTATAATATATATATATATATTCAAAGTTATAATTAAAAAGTATTATCTAAATATAATATATCTGAACAATTTTTAATTATAAATTTAATTTCGAACAAAGATATTCATGTTTTGAAGAACTTTATTATTATATGTAATGGATATTCATTTTATGAATTAATATCTATACATAATAATGTTTGTTATTTAAATATTTGGTTCATATTAATAAATTATATACAAAACTACATTTTATATTTATTTATATATTTCAGAAATTAATTAATTTTTGAATATAATTAATTTTAAACTTTTATTGTGTAATACTTACTGATACATTTTAAATGGTCTGGTTGTAATAAAATTTCTGCTTTCTTTGGGAATGGTTGAGGATATTCGGTAATGTTTGTTTCTGTTTCTCCTGTACTTAATTCTAATACATTAACACTGTGTTTAATGTCTTTAATATTTTTTGCTGTTTTAGTTGTTGGTTGACTCAATGTAAATTCGGTTATTGATAATTCTGGTTGTGTTTTTAATTTAATTGCTACATGTGCTTTTCTGACTTCAATTTCAGCTTTAACTTCTTTTTCAATTTTTGTTTGTATTTCGTTAGGTTTATCTTCTATTGTCATAACTTCCATTATTTCAAGCCCTTCACATGTTTTAAATTTAATTTCAGCATTTACAATAGAAGATTTTCTTTCAACTTCAAAATATTTTTCACTTTCTTGTAGAACAATTTCGTTACCCTGCACACTTTCGAATGGTATTTGATCACATTGAACATAACTCTCTCCAGGAATAAATTCTTTTTCAATATCCTTTGTACAATTTTCCGGTATCGTTTCTATAGTTTGTGGTACGACAATTCCTTTTAATTTAATATAGGCTTTATATTCAACAGGAGTATCTTCATTGTTAATGAATTTTTCTTTTTCAGCACACGTTATTTCAGTTACAGATATGTTTTCCAGTTGTTGTTGTAAATAATTTCCTTCTATTTTCTCAGGTATATTTTTAACTGTCAATTTTTCTACATTACTCAATGGGATTATTTCTAAATATTCAGGAACATTCATTATTGATAATGAAT
This sequence comes from Eupristina koningsbergeri, assembly GCA_018907245.1. NCBI lineage: Eukaryota > Metazoa > Arthropoda > Insecta > Hymenoptera > Agaonidae > Eupristina > Eupristina koningsbergeri. The sequence goes on from JACCHV010000045.1 coordinate 1,073,642, forward strand.
GTTTAGCTTTTATTTCATCAACTTCTTTAAATTCTACTAATTCTTCTACATTTGATACTGTTAGAACATCAGTAACTTCAATGACTTTATCATCATGTACACTAACAGAGGCTATACTTTTATCTGGAATTATGTCATTTTTCAGTAATATTTCTTTTTCTATAACCTGTGCTTCTGTCTGCTCTAAAGGTATTAATAAATTTAAATTATGGTTTATAATTTGTTTTTCAGCGGTAATTTCTTCTGGCCATAACGAAATTCCAGATTCAGTCAAAATTTCAGTAATTTGAGCTACTTTTTGGCCATCAATATTAGTGTCAGCCATTAATTTATGTATTGGTTTTGAATCTGATAATAATTTTTCTTTTTCATTTAAGAATATTTGTGAAACATTTACAGATATTAGTTGTTGAACGTTAGTATTTATTTCTTGACTATCTGATAATTCAATTGATGATAAATATTCCGAAGTAGTTGATGGTATGATTTCCATTATCTGCGTAGCTTCATAACCATATATATTTAGATTAGCTGATTGCTCCTTTGGAAGTTCTATATTTTCTAAATTATTTTCTTGTTCATTAGATATTATTCTTGATACAATAATTGATGAATGTGTATCAAATTCTTGTGTACCTTTTTGCTCTTCAGGAATATTATTTGTTTTTAAATTTTCTACATTTCTTAACGGTATAATTTCAGAAATTTCTGGTACTTCCTGATTTACAATATTTGTGTTCACAATTTTTTCATTTTCTAATTTATTAATAAGAAGATTCTTTTCAGAATCTGTAGGTGTTATTTCTAAAATATATAATGGATTTAATATATCTAGTTTTTGTGTACCTTGTTCTGTTTTTACTTTTTCAGATATTTTGTATTCTTCAATGCATGATAATGGTAGTAGTTGTGAATTTTCTACAGCAATTTTTGGCACAATATTTAATTCTGCAATATTTTTATCAGGAATTTTATTATCTTTTATAAAATTACTTTCTTCATTAATTTGAATTTCTGCTATAATTAATGATGAATGTGTATCAAGATTTTCTGTAGCAATTAGACTTTCAGGAACAACTTTATTCGAAATATCTTCAAAATTTGTAATGACAGTAACTTCTGTTGTTTCAAATATTTTATGATCTTTTATAGTTTCCGTTGCTGAAATTAATGTGGGTATTTCATTAGTTAAAAGTATAGATTCTGATTCATTATAAATAGTTTCACTAATTTTTATTGGCACAATTTCTTCTACATTTAATAACGCTTCTTGTAATTCGGGAGGATTATATTCCTTTAATTTGTTTGTATCAATAATTGTTACAATTTCGGTTATTTCAGTAGCTTCATTTTGTAATATCTGAGAATGAGCAGTAGAAGTATTTAACGTTGCTTGTTTTGTTAATTCCAGTTCTAATTCATTAGAAATTGTTTCAGTAGTAGTTACAGTACTCAAAGCATCCATCTGTGTTATACTTCTTTTATCTTCAATTTTTTCTATTTGAAGGGTATTAATATTGTTTAATGGTATTGTTTCAATTACTTGAGCTACTTCTTGAGTATTTATATTTGACGTTGCATTTTGTTTGCTAGGTTTTGTTTTATTTAATATGTTTGTTTCAGATTCATTTAAAATTGGTTCTGTAATTATTGGCAAAGGTAAGCCTTCAATATGTTTTACACATTTTATTTTATCAGGTAATTTTATGTTTTCTAATTCATCTGCAGTGGTTAGTATTATTGTTTGATAATTTTCAATTGTATCTCTTGTATCAAAATTTACATCAGCTATTTTATTAGTCGGGATTGTTAATGTGCTTAATAAGTTCTCGGATTCATTAGATATAATTTGAAAAACTGCTAAGGGTAAAACCGTTTCTAATGCTTGGATGGCTTTTCTTTCTTCTGGAATTATATTTTCTTGTAACATTTCAGCAGTATTTGTAGTTGTAACTTCAAGAGTTTGAATTTCATTAGTACTGATAATTTTTGGTTCAATAGTAGTATTATCAGGTATTTTAGTAGTTAGAATATCTTTTTCTAAATCATTTAAATTTACTTGCATAGTTATAGCAGATGTTAAAGTATCAATAGTTAATTTTTCAATATAGGCGTCTGGGATTTCAAAGGCCATCAATTCATCAGTATTTATGTTCGTTAATATTTCAGTCTTTTCTGCTATTTCTCCACTACACATTTTAATTTCTGCTGTTTTTGAAGTAGGAGTAATACTACTATTTAAAATTTGTTCTGATTCACTAAATATAGTTTCAGATATTTCTAAGGGTTTTATAATATTTAATTTAATTTCCCCCGTAACTTTTTCACATAATTCCTTTTTTAATACTTCATTTGCATTCATTATTGGTAATATTTCAGAAATTTGAGCAACTTCTCGTCCTAACAAAATATATTGAGGTTTTTGCTCACTAGAAATACCTGTACTTTCATAATTACTTTCTTGTTCATTTGATATTGTTTCGGAAACATTAATAGATGACATTTCTTCAAGTTTTTGAACACCTTTTTTTTCGTCAGGAATACTAGTTTCTAACTCACTAAAAGAAAACATTGTTAGAACTTCTTGTACTTCTGCAATTTTCTGACTTGTAAAATTTGTTTGTGCATTTTTCTTATCGGGTTTCTTTTGATCCTTCAAGTTGCTTTCGATTTCATCTGTTACTATTTCAGAAATGATTAATGCAGATAATTTATCAGAACGAACTTTAGTAGTTTGCATTTCAGGTGCTTTTTCATCTTGAATAATATCCATATGTAAAGTAGGCAAAATTTCAGTAGATTCTGCTACGTCTCGGCCTGTGATTAATAATTTTTTTTCTGCCGTTTGAGTTATTAATTTATTCATAGTAGGTAAATTGGTTTCAGATTCATTCAATATAACTTCGGAAATTAAAAGAGGAACATATTCCACAAAACTAGTATTTCCAGTAGACTCTTTTAATTTTTTAGAATAAAATGTTTCTTCTTTATCTTGAGTTGTAACTTCTGATATTTCAAATGATTCTGTATTTTTTACATCTATTTTTGCCTTTTGCGTTACAGGTTGATTTATTTCATCCAATATTGCTTCTGTTTCTTCAATTAAATTTTCTGTAATAATTAAACTTTCCTGAGTATCTTGTTTCAATTTTGCATTTGACAAGCTGTTTAAATCCTCCATTTTTGTATCTGATATATCTGCTTGAGATTCAGTTATTGTTGTTAATATAGAACTTTGTTCAAATATAATGTTACTTAAAGCATTTTGTGGAATAATTTTTTCTTCTTCTTTTAATTCATTTAAACTTTGATTCACTGTTTTTTCTATAATTTCTGGAAGAATGTATTCTGTGTTAAACTCTTTGATAGCTATTTTCATGTCTGGTACTGGTTTTAAATCTATTTCAGTTTCTTGTTCTTCTGATAAAATTGTAGATATAACTAAACTTGTTTTTGTAATAATTTCAGTATTAATATTACGTTGTAGTGGAAGTTTAGTTTCATGTAGTAGTTTTTCAGATTCATTAATTTGAATTTCTTCCCTAGTTAAGCTTTCTAATACAATTGGGTTTTTATATGCATGAATAAATTCAAGTGTTTCATTTTCTAATGCTTTTGATGATACGTTTGTAATTACTTCAAATTTTTCTGCAACTTTATGTCCATTTAAATCAACTTTGGATAATGTTGTTATTGGCTTTTCAAAATTTTCTAGATTTTGTTCTTTATCATGTGGAATAATTTCATTAATGCTTGATATTCCAATACTTTGACCAATGTTAACGTTTGCTACACTTGTAATAAATGGTTTATTTTTAAAAGTTATTTCCTTATCTGACAAAATAGTTTCTTCTTGAATAATACTTTCAAATAAATTATGATCTTCTACTGCTAATGCAGAATTTGGAATTTTATCTATCAGATATTCTGGTAGAATTTCGGAAGTAATTTCTGTTGATTCTGCTACCTTATGACTATCAAATCTAAAGTCAGCTGATTTAGCATTTATATTTACTGGTTCTACGTATTTTTGATCCATCTCTGAAACTACTATCTCCATTACTTGCAAACCCGTTTGTTCTTCGAAAATGATATCTGATTTTTTCCCATTAGGTTTAATAGTATTTAGAGGTGATGATTCAGTGTCAGTAGGTGTTACTTCATATGTAATAATACTATGTAATGGTAAATGATCTGCTTTTGCTAATGCTTCTGAAACTTTTTTTGATTCAAAATATGTTATATTATAGTTTGGAATTACTTCATTGGCTTGTGCAACTGAATGTGCTATAATATTTGTCGTTGCAGATTTATTTTCTGTTATCATGCGTGATTCTAATTTATCTTCTTTTTCAGATATATTAATTGTAGAAATAGTTAAAGGTTCATCAACATTAAAAGAAATTTCTGCTATATTATTTGAAATAATTATATCAGACAAGGGTAGTTCATTCTCATGAATTAGTATTTCTTCAATTTGAGTTGATTGGAAAGGTAATAATGTACTTTTTGGAAGTATATCAATAGTATTTTCTTTTATTAAATCTCTTATACCAGTGTTACTAAGAATTTCATAAGTTGACGCAACCTTTTGGACATTATACGTAACTGACGCTTCAAAAGAGAAAGGTTTTTCTTTTTCACGTAATACTTCTTCTTTATCTTCTGTAGTTATTTCAATAACTTCAATACTAGACTCTTCTTCAAAATTTGAATCAATTTTTTTTTTATTGAATTCGATATTTAATTTTAATGGTGTTTCCAATTCATTTACATTTATTTCAGTTTGTTGTGCAACATCTAGACCATGTTGCTTTAGTTTAGCTATTTCTTCTTTTATAATTTCTTTATCAAGTAAATCGATACTACTATCAATAATAATTTCTTCAATTTGCGGAACTCTATGACCATTTGTTATATCTATCTTACTATACTGTATGTGTGATAAATCTTTTGTTTTATAATGGTCCTCCTAAAATACAAATTTGATTTCAGTTTTTTTTTACTGTTGTTATTTTGTAAGTAATTAGAATTATATATAATATATCATATAAACTAGTTAAGAGCGAAAAAATATTATATAGAAATTTTTCTTACATTTATTTTGTATTCAAATTTTAATGTATTGTTATATTATATATAAAAATATTATGACGTCAACAAGCTTATTTCTTAATAATTTTAAATATTCCAAATATAACGTAATTTATATTATTTAGATAAATTTAAAAATAATATAATTAAAATTTTTCTACCCAAAAAATATATATTTTTAATTTTAAATATTAATTTTTTAAAAAAATAATAAATCTTAATGAGAATTCAATCAATTATCTGTTTATTATGTTTGAATATTGTAATTAATTTTTTATAACACATACCTTTGTAAGTACTGTGTTGTCTTCTTTAATGGCTACATTTTCTGATGCAGTAAACTCGATACTTATATATTGTTCATCAGGATGAACAAATTTTTCTTTTGGTTTTACCATATCAGTTATATTTGTTTCTATGATTACTAATTCTTCGTAAGGTATTAAAGATGGAAATGCTATATCAGTAATAGTACCATCAGTATGTATATTAGCTACATTTTGTTCTGTAATTATTTCAGAATTAATAGCAGCCATATGAGCTGAAATATTTAAAGTTGCTATTGCATCATTTGGTTTAATTTCATCTAAATTAGTTTGTTCTTTATCATTTGTTATTATTTCGAATATTGTTGATCCAGGTCTAGCCTCTGTTACTTCAACAAAAGCTATTTTTTTATTTGGTTTGATATCTTTTTGATATTCATCTTCTTTTTCAATTAATTGTTGAATATCAACTGTAATACTTTTTCGTGGTATATCAAATGGAGTAATTTTTTTTTCTATACTAATATCTGAAGAAAGTAATTTGGTCGAATCTTCGACATTCACTATTTCTTGAGTTGCCACTATTTGTGTAGAATAATTTGTATCTGCAGTAAGTTCATTCATTTCTAATGATGTATTATATTCTAATTCTTTTTCTGTAATTATAATTTCTGTTGTTTCTATACTATCAGCTTGATTAATAGTTGTTTTAGCTGTTTTTGAATCAGGATAAATTTTATCTGTTATAGATAGTACATTTTCAAGAGGAATTACTTCCTTAATCAACGTACTTTCAAAATTATTACTATTTAATGTCGCAATTATTTGTACGGGTGAATCCTTCATAATAGGTTGAACATCATCCATTAAATGTGTTTCATTTATTTGAAAAGAAACTAACAAATGATTGGGAACTTCTTTGCTTTTATAACTATCTGGAAAATCATCTATTTTACGATAACCTTCCTTTTCTCCAAAAGTAGTTTGAAATACTTCTAGGCTTTTCATTTCGTTCAATGTTACATTAGGATAGCATTTATCTGGCAAAATTTGATCATCTAAAGTATGTTCTTGATCATTAATTAATATTTGTTCTACATATTTTGCTTCTATAGTTTCAACAGATAGATTACCACTTTTTGTAATATATTTTAATGATTCATTATATTCTGTGGGATGATCAGCAGTTTCTATTTCCGATATATTAATATGTTCTTTAGGTTGAATATTGATTTCTGCTATTGCTAGAGTTGCTTTATTGGAATCTAAATATTTTCCTTCAGATTCTTGGACTATTGTACTCGTAATCATTCCTAATTCTAATGGTAAAATAATTTCATCAGCTAATTTCATATCTGGTTTTTTATTGAAAGTTTCTGCTTTTTCTTTTTCTGTTATTGCCACTTCTGATATATATAGTGGTAATTTTTCTTCTAAACTAATTTCAGCATTAAATTCTTTCAATTTTTCAATTGTTAATTCAGATTCTTGTTGCAGATGATCAATATTTGAAACTTTAATGCTTTCGAATAGATTCACATTAGGTGTTGCTTCAAAACAATTGACTTGTTTATTACAGTAATAAATATCTTCACATTCTTGAATGGGTTGTTCACAAATTATAATAGCTTCTTTATTAGGCGAAACTTCTACTTCAGCAATGTGCGATCCTGGTAATTTAGATGGTATATACTCTCCTTCTTTTTCAGATATTATCGTTTCTTGTGTGTAGTGTTGTTTTTGTTCGATTATTGCTGATGTTGCTGATTCGGTTGGAACTACTAATTCAGGATAATATTTATCTGGTTTATCTACAGTATAAATTTCTTGTATTTGAATAGACTCAATTTCATTTAATATTACTCTAGGTGCATTTTTAATAATTTTCGTTTCTTCAAGAATACCTTCTTTATCTCCGTGTTCAATTTCTAAAATTGAAAGACTTTGTTGAGGAATTACTAATTTTTCTGCTAGTACTGTATTTGGTATTTTATAATTTTCAGATAAAGTTTCTTTATCATTGAGTGTCATCTCACTTATTATTTTTGCTTCTTGCAAAATTAAACCTATATTTGCTTTATCAATGGATTCATTCCTTTGGAGTGTTAAGTTTATTGGTTTTGATTCATCAGATTGAATTTCATTTATTATTAGTCCTTCGGATGATATAATTTCTGATGTTGCTTTTACTGTAAAAGGTTTTGAAAAATCAGAAAGTAATTCAGTTTCATTTTGAGTCATTATTTCTATTGTTGAATATGATTCAAGGGGTATTACTGATAATGAAGCCTTTCTAGTTTCTGGTTTATGTGTAATGACATGATCGATTTCTTTTTCTTGAATTGTATGATATTCCTCATTTAAAGGTGTAATAGGATTTAAGTTAATTCTTACTTTTTCAATTTTAATCTCAATAGGCGCCTGATCAATTACTTTATTAGTTGAAATAATCTCATTTTGTAGACATGGAATATTGAATAATAAAGATGGGACTTTGAAATCTTGTATAATTTCTAAATCTTCAGTTTCTTCAACATGTAATTCTTCGTTTCCCAATTGAGATTTTATTGATTTTAACAATTTTTTTATTTCAGTTGTTTCTTCAATTATTTCATCACTTATTTCATCTATTGTAACTTCATCTTGTTTTTCTAATTTTTCTTCTTTTTCATCTTTTACAACATTTTTTATTAAATGTTTTTTTTCCTTATTTTCTAATATATAATCATTTACATCTGTTTGAGTAGTTATATCTTCAGTACTTTGAATTTTTCTTTTATCTTGATATTTATCTTTTTTTATGCTAAGTTTTATTACATCTTCGATTGTTCTAATTTCTACCCCCTCTTCCCTGTTTTCAAGTGTATCATCATCTTGATTTTGTTCCTTTAATATTGTATCTTTTCGTTTGCGCAATGTGGTGTGTGCTTGCTGAGTGTCCTCGTATTCTGTGAAAAGTATGTGGTTATGTATTAGATGTACGAGTATATGACGGTACCAGACTGTATGTATAATTATTACTAATTTTTCTTTATAAAAAAAGAATGTTTGATATGTTAAATATTTAGGTATATAATAAATCACTCATTTATAACGGATTAGTTATACAAGTTTTCAATTAATTTTTATTTTTATAAACATATTATTAAACATTGGATTTAACTAAAAGTATGAATTAAAAATTTATATATATACATTTTTTTGACAGATTGTCGAATATACCAATGATATTTACAAATACATTAATCTAAATCATTTAATTTTTTAAATTATTTACTATTTATCTTAAAACATGGTGTTTTTGAACCTAATTTAATATTTTAAATAAATCTTATATCGAATACTATATTTATTCCATATTGTTTATTTAAAGATTTAATTTCTAACAAATTTATTATTTCTAATTTAATATTAAATATAAATAAAATAATCACAGTTTTTAATTGTAAATAGTAAGCATCTCTTTTCGTTATTATAACATTCAATAATAAAGCCTAAATAAATAATTGCTTAATAAATACATACCGATATTAAATATATACATGCAAGCCAGCCATATTTTTCTGTAAATTTTAATTGCATCTGGAATACTTTTTAAGCATTTACGGGATATCATAAGGGTCAATTTATTTTATCCTTTTATATTTTATATATAATATAATATATTTAAAATAAAATTATATAACTAAAAATATTCAAATAATTTTTTTCATTTAATTAAATTTATATATTAATACGAATTAATATTTTTCATATATATGTACATAAACGTTTTATATCAAAATATTTTATATTAATATCATGAAAAATAAAATTTTTAAATAAGAATATAAATAACATATGCCCAGAATGTTATTACTTATATTCTTAAAAAGAATGCTATAATATTTCTTAAATATTTTTTTTAAAATACTTACTTTTTAAATAATAATAGAAGTGAAGTTTTAGAAGGTATCTTGATAAAAGGTTGGATAAAAAGGATGATTTTATTATAAATGTATGTAATTTTTTGTTTTATGAAAATATTATCTGGAAAGTTATTATATTTATATATAAAATATTGCGCATGGAAAGCATAGCGGCGTAAGCGGAAAGTCACTGCTATATTTCGTTCAACAAAGCTTCATGCATCTGAAAGAATATAAAAATAAATTTACGCAACTGAATTATAACGACAGTTTACACAAAAAACGTATGCAAATTTTTGACAACATTGCTAAAGTTCAAACAAAAAACGAAAATCACTAAATAAAGAATTTACAATAAAAAATAAATCTGTACATAAAGAAGTTTGATCTTCAATAGATGCATAATTAAATATAGGGTTAATGAAATAATATTAACAAAGATTTATTATTCAAAAAGATATAAATAATTCAGAATAAAAAATATAAATTGATTTTGCCTAATAATATAATAGAAATATCTAATGTTTATTTAAAATTATGCAATTATTGTTCCAAAAAATATTATTTTAAAAGGTTAGACAATAAATTTTACAACCGTAGTTTTAATAAATAAAAAAAGAAGAAAAAAATGAACGATTCTATACGATTATATTTTAAAAAATTAAATATATTTTTTTTTAGTTCAATAATACTATTTTGAATAAAAATTGTTAGTAAAATTGCAGTAGTAATTTAATTAGTTGAAATTTTGTTTATATTTAATGATACGTTATTAAAATATGTAAAAGAAAAAAATTCTTGTAAAGATTATTTTATCATTAATTTAATAATGAATTTAATTGATGTTCCGCTTATAATATTTAAAATATTTGATTAATTGAGAAAGTATAATTTTAGAAATTCGATTAGTATAATATATTACTAGAATACTTATAAATTCAATTAAAATTAGAAATGCATGTTCATGAAAGAAGTTAATGATGTATTTATGTAAATGAAAAATTAAATTTTTTTAATAAAATAACATAAATAGTGCATTTAATTTATAATCTACCAACATTAAAAGTGCTACAGAAAATTTTTATTTTTAAAATACAATACATGTAAAATTCAAATAATATAAATTAATACATTGCAGTTTTATATTATTGATATTATTTTAGTGCTATGGTAAGTAGCTGTTCTAAATTCGTTTTATTATTTATAATAATAGTAAGAATTCTACAATAAAATAATATATGTTTATGCTAAATTCAAGTTAAAATTGATACAATCAATAGATTCAAATATAATTTTTATGTTTTTGAACTATTCGTCAAATATGTAAATATCCTGGATAATTAGAAATATTATTAAAATATTAAATACGAAACACAATAAGTAATATTTATTTTAATTGAAAATTTTTTGTTTATTTTTCATATCTATCTTAATGATAGAAATGAGGGTATATTGTAGGATTGATTGTAAAATTCTGAAAAGGAAAATCGTAAATTTCTTGTACACAAATAACTATATTTAAATATATCAATCTATATATCTACAATTTTACAAAAATTGAATTTTCAAAAATGTTTTTAGAACGTTCATTATTTAAGGAATATTCATTCTGTTGTTCGTTAATTATTAAAATTTCTTTAAAGCAATAATTATTTTTTATAGTAGATAATTAAATTATTTAAATACAAAAATTAACAATAAAAAATGAATGTATTAAAAATATAAAAATATTAGTTGTTACTTATGTAAGGAAATTAACATACTTAACGAATGAAATAAGAGATATAACATAAATAAGTGGGAAAGAAGCACAAAATGCAGGATAAAAAATATCTTCAAACATTATAATGTCGGAAAACGATGTCAAGATGCACGATTATTAATTAATATATTAAGAAATATATACAAAAATTAAGGTAAGGCGAATTAAGTCTAAAAATGAGAACACCTCCATGGTGGGAGAAGCCGAATGAGTTAGCAGTTTTTCTCTATAAATCAGGAGACATAAGTAATAAAAAGGTGGATTCGGCTAATCAAGAAAAAAGAGAAATCTCATTAGTGTATCTTGAAAATTCGGACACGGGAGATCGCGAGCAAAGTAGAATCGACCTGGCGTAATAACACGGAGTAATTTAATCCCGGCCGATCACTCTCGTCAGAAACTAACACGACAAACTCACACACTCGAACAGATTTGTGATAACGCAAGTATTATAATAATTCGGACACATATGTAGACGCTAGATTCATATCACGAGCCACTATAACATATTATATTCTCTCTTCAGATTTATGATCAATAAATCGATATTTAAAATGCGAATTAATAAATTATATTTTATTTTAAAACCTAAAACCTCATAAAGGCTGAAGCGCTTCGATCAATTCAGCTAGAGCAGAAAAAAACTGGGATATATTCATATTTTAATTAAGCGAATAAATAAAGAAGTAAATAAGTGACGCGACAAAGACACGAAACATGATAAATAAATATATAAATATATAAATATATAAATAAGTAGTTACAGAGTATAAATAAATAATACAGTAGAATTATATGTTATAACGTTGGTGCTGTGACCAGAATTTCTGTTGAGGTGAGGAAAAAAATTTTAATTAAGCGGAATTCGCGTCGATAAAATAAAAGTGAAAGAAAAAAAGAACAAAAACAAAGAAGAGACTACAAATCAGGAAACAAGGATGATCTGTGAGCTACTGATGATTATAGCAGTCATATACATGTAAGTAATGATCAATTATAAAAAAAACAATATTATGTAATTTATGTATATATATATATAATTGATAATTGAATTGTGAGTAAAAAGATCCGAACCGGGATTAAGAAAATAAGGAAAAATTTTATATCAGAAATGTTTGAATTAATTAATTGTATTTTATTGTCAATTATAAAGATTACATTATTATTATTAGTAATTAATTGGGTGATGTTTATGAAAATTAACTTGTTTAACAAAAGGAGATCACAAGAACAAATTTAAAGGTCGTGCTTAATGACCTCGTTGGTAAACCGTTTAGGTGAGTGGGAGCTTGCAAAGGAAACCAACATAACATTCGAAACCACTCATAAAATGCTGACGAGTACTGCAAAGCCCGAAGAGTAAATAAGAGTTTGTGGAAATAATATCGATAAATTAATAGCGCAATTTGATTATTTCAATAATTAAACGATTAAAGAAATTACTGAAAATAGAATAGAATAAAATACGATCGAACACTCTAAGCCAGATTCCGTGTCAATGGATTATATAGATGGGAACAAACAACCCGATACTGACAATGATTATTGACAGAAATACATATATTCATAACAGAAAGGGCGCGATCATAATCAAGGGGAATTAAAACTGATATTGAAGTAAATACTAAGGATATAAATGAACAAATGCAAAGATTATTAAGCGGGTTTGAAAAATTAAGCGCCGATGTGCCTAAATTGCAAAACGGTTTCACTAAATTAGTCAAGGAATCAGGTGCAGGGAACGGGATAAATAAGGAATATAGGAAAGCGAAAGAAAATTCGAACATTCAAAATGAATTAATGTCCGAAATTTTAAGACTAAGCGTGAGATTAAAAACTTAAAGGACGAACGCAACGAGACTAAATTAATCAATGATGAATATCAGAGGGATACAAATAAAATAGAATATGAACCATTTCAGAGTATAAATAATTCGGGACCTATAATAAATACAAGACGTTATTTAAATCAATATTCGGAACCATATCATAGATCGAGTATACCCCAGCACGAAATTATACGACAAATGCCGACGTGTTCGGGAAAATTATCGAAATTGTTAATTTAATAAATTGGATAAAAAATACTATAGAATACGAAGGACCCGAAGTAGAAAAATACATCCTGTATGCTTTAATTAATAAAATAACGGGCACAGCAAGGCGATTTTTGAGATCGAATCTAGGGAACTATAGATCAATAAATAAATTTATTATCGATATAGGTGAAAGATTCGGTACTACGGGGTTAGTTAAAAGGTTATTAGCTCAAATAAGGAAATGTATTTAGGGAAAGGGTGAATCGGTTTTAGATTTCGAAAATAGAACAAGAATATTAAAAGAAGATTTATATTCGGCCTTTAAAATAGATAACAAAGCGAAATTGTCCATCTATTAATTATGAGAATTTTGAGAGAAAAATCGTACGAAAATTCATTATGGGTTTAACAGAAACAATATCATTCAGAATAAATACAACACTACCCTTATATTTGGAAGAAGATATTAACTTAGGTGTAAAATATGAACAGGGGGCAAGAGAGTTCTCACTTAGCCGAGTCAACAGTGAATTAATAAGAAATGAACAAGAACCGAAATGGTGCACTTTTTGTAATAAGTAGGGCCATGAATGGAAAGAATGTCGCAGCCTGCATAGGAATATGGAACAGAGAAGAGGTTTACCAATGAATAATAACAAACAAGCAGCAAGGACCGGGCTATCAGAGTCCGCCTAATAGATTTATCAATAATAGCAGAATTAGTAACAATCATTATAATGGCAATGATCGGATTAATAATTATAACAACAATAGAGTACAATTATTCCATATAATTATAATAATCATATAAGAAATAATTTGGGACTCCCCATTAATACTTCAGGTTATAATCGATATACAAATAATGACAGAAATGATTATACCAATAAAGGAAGATATAATAATTACAATAATGGGAATAATAGCTATAATAACAATAATAATAATAATTGTCAGGGTCAAACATATAATCGGATAAATCAAGGGTTAAATTATTTTCAGGACACAAGAGTTAATTTAATAAGAGATCAACCTTCGCTTCACGCAGTAGTAAAATTCGATGATTTATACTAATAACAAATACAGAAGGGAAATGTTTAACAGAGGGGGTTATACTGATAGAAATATATAACTCAGAATGTGAATTTTCTTATATAATATAATTATATAATAGAATATGAATTTAATTACCTCGTCCAAGATAACCACCGGATTGATGTCGATGGATTCCTCGGATGCGACATGATTATGAAATATAACGGCATTGTCGTGTCTGAGCAGAAGATATTAAAACTGGGTAACACATAGATTCTATTTGCTCGCGATAATACAGTAGAGATACCAGGTCGAACAAAAAAAGCCATATTCGCTCGCGTAAAAGGTAATTACAATATAGGATTTATACCACCACCAGACCTTGCTCCTGGTATCAAATTTGGAAACTTTTTAACAATCAAACAAAATGGCGTTGTATTTGCTTATTGTAGTAATACCAACGACAAATCAGTCACTATACCACTCCTCGAAGTAGATTTAATATCTTGTAACGTGGTAAATAAAAGATACGATACGGAAATTGGAGATTTTTATAATGAGAGTAAACAACATAATAACGAGATAATTATAAATAACATAACCATCGGCGAAATTAATAAAGAAACTTTAATGAAGTAATAATAACTGATATAATGAAATTTAATAATTGGCTAAGTCATAATCCTGGGATTCGAGAAGAACGTCTAGAAAAGATCATGATCATTGTAGATTTTGAAGGAAGTAAACAAAAAAAGGAAAATTTGATTCGTGAAACGATAAAACATTCTGTAGGGGGATTCGGATTAGATAATGAACCATTACATGCAACACACTTAATTACTCATAAAATTGAGCTAACATCTAAAAAACCTTTGAAAAATAAGCAATATAGAAATCCTCCTGCCTTGAAAGAAGTATTAAAATAAGAAATAAATAAATTAAAGGAACAAAATATTATTAAATCATCAGTATAACCATACTGTTCTTCGACATGGATTGTGCCAAAACATCCTGATGCACAGGGAAATAAAAGATAGAGATGAGTCAACGATTTTCGACAATTATATGAGAAAATCCTGGGAAGCAACTATCCATTACCCTATACTAATAAAATAGTAAAGAAACTATCGGGTTCAAATTATATATCTATCATGAATTTAAAAATAGGATTCTTTCAAATAAAAATGGATCCGGAATCTACAGCATTAACTGCTTCATCGGAATTTTAGGGTAGTTTTCAGAACGAATAGCCATTGAATTAAAAGGGCCACAAACAACCTTTATGAAAGCTATGGAATTAGTATTGGAGGGGTTATCTAATGAGAAAATAGAGGTTTATTTAGACAACATTATTATCTTTTCAGAAACCTTAAAGAAACATCTAGTCCGATTAGAGAGGGTGCTAAAAAAGTTGGAAAGAGCAAACCTAACAATAGAACCAAAGAAATGTCAATTTTTAAAACATGAAGCAAAACACTTGGGTCATATTGCTTATAAT
Organism: Eupristina koningsbergeri; assembly: GCA_018907245.1. Classification (NCBI taxonomy): domain Eukaryota; kingdom Metazoa; phylum Arthropoda; class Insecta; order Hymenoptera; family Agaonidae; genus Eupristina; species Eupristina koningsbergeri. Next base: position 1,089,244 of record JACCHV010000045.1, read on the forward strand.
TTTACGATATATAATTCTACTATATTATTTATTTATACTCTGTAACTACTTATTTATATATTTATATATTTATTTATTTATTTATCATGTCTCGTGTCTTTGTCGCGTCACTTATTTACTTCTTTATTTATTCGCTTAATTAAAATATGAATATATCCCAGTTTTTTTCTGCTCTAGCTGAATTGGTCGAAGCGCTTCAGTCTTTATGAGGTTTTAGGTTTTAAAATAAAATATAATTTATTAATTCGCATTTTAAATATCGATTTATTGATCATAAATCTGAAGAGAGAATATAATATGTTATAGTGGCTCGTGATATGAATCTAGCGTCTACATACGTGTCCGAATTATTATAATACTTGCGTTATCACAAATCTGTTCGAGTGTGTGAGTTTGTCGTGTTAGTTTCTGACGAGAGTGATCGGCCGGGATTAAATTACTCCGTGTTATTACGCCAGGTCGATTCTACTTTGCTCGCGATCTCCCGTGTCCGAATTTTCAAGATACACTAATGAGATTTCTCTTTTTTCTTGATTAGCCGAATCCACCTTTTTATTACTTATGTCTCCTGATTTATAGAGAAAAACTGCTAACTCATTCGGCTTCTCCCACCATGGAGGTGTTCTCATTTTTAGACTTAATTCGCCTTACCTTAATTTTTGTATATATTTCTTAATATATTAATTAATAATCGTGCATCTTGACATCGTTTTCCGACATTATAATGTTTGAAGATATTTTTTATCCTGCATTTTGTGCTTCTTTCCCACTTATTTATGTTATATCTCTTATTTCATTCGTTAAGTATGTTAATTTCGATACATACGTAAGTATATTATAATATATTATGAAGAACTTTGTAAATTTATATATTTTATTTTATTTATTTTTAAATTACTAGATAAATACTTATTTTATATATTTTCTTGAATTTAAATTTTTTTGTAAATAACTATAAGTAATATAAGAATTTATTTTTATAATTTAAATTTCAAAATTAATCTATATTTTATTATTTTTTATAAAACTTGTATGTACATAAAATCATGCAATCAAAACTTTAAATGCAAACCTTTATTTTCTTGAACATCCTGCAATTGCACATCTATTTTATCTGCTTTCGTTTCTGAAATCAAATATAATGGTTCTTGCAAATTTATTTGATTGATACATTATATAAATAGAAATAATGCAAGGAAGAATAATATAAATTTTTAATAAAAGTTAGATTATTTTTATTTCACATTCATTTACAAAATATACTTATAGGTAAATATTATATAAAAACAAATAATGTATACTTTTTTTATTATATACATCGACATGCAAAATAATTAATATAAAACATACTTTTTCACAATCATTTTATTCACAATGTTAAGTGCTTTTTTAAGCTTTTTGGGTAACCTTTAACATAAGCATGTATGATAAATTAGTTAAGAAAAAAAAATTAAATACAAATATTGTAATAATATATTGAATTTTTAAAATTAAACAAAGTTATTGATGTATTAAAATTTAAATTGATAATTTTTTTGTAAGTAAATATAATTTTGATTTCATAAAATTAATTAAAATAGTCTAATTATATATGTTGGTATAAATAATGTGATTAATATTAAGTAATAAAAAATTTTTAAAAAAAATATTCTATACAAAATCAAGTTCATTAATTTCATATAATGATAATAATTTAAGAATTTATTTATTTTTTCTTTTAAGTACTCTAATTTATAAAATTAAGTCTACTTTAACAATCTGCAATAACTTCTCATAAAACTTATTTGAATGTGTTGTCTAAAAAATTTATAAATTGAAATGATATAAACATACGCATACACTACGTGCGCCCGCGCACGCACACGCATACATTTTATGCCTATATTCATAAAATATTAAATAAAGCAAAACGTAGACGTACATGTATTATAATTTTCTTTTGATCTGTTTCATTATTTAGCTTTGCATATAATCTCAAACCACACGTTAATAACTTACCCGTTACGTGGACTTCTGTTTGTTCTATAATTTCAACTCTTTCTGTTGCAGTTTGCTCATTTTCAACCTGATAATTATTAAAAATATAAATAAATGTATTAAAAAGTAATAATTTTATGCAAGTATACTTAAATTTTTTTTTTATATATTTAAATATTTATTTTTGATTATTCATAATTTTTTTTTTAATATGAGATCCTCTTAATAATAATTAAAAAAAAATATTTTAAACTTGCCTCAGTTACTTCAGTAACTTCCCATGCTCTGGGTCGGAAATCTTCGGGTGTTAAATGTGTAATTACTTCTTCAACAGTTGTATGCTGTAATTCAATCATTTTCATAAATGCTCTAAAGCCTACAGTAGCAGCGACGATGCTTTCATCAGTTGTGGTTTCTTCTGTAAGGACTTGACTTATCATCGGGCCATATCCTTCTCTTTCAACAAGTTGGACTAAAGCATTTTGTGCATCGGGTGTTTTAAGAGCAGAAAATTTGTCAGATTTACATAAGATATCATTTATTTGAGTAGTTGTAACACCTTTTTGAATCAAACATCCAATAGTAGCTAATTCTCGAAGGGGTTTATCTCCAGGTCCGAACTCTGGTGCGTTTAATACTGCCATGACTTGTTCTATTTCTTGTGCTATATTTTCTTTTTGATATTCAATAATTTTTTCAACTTCTATTAAATTAGTTTCATCCTTCAGTGTCATTTTTACTTTTTCAGGCTTCTTCTTCTTTTTCTTAATTTCATGAATATCAGTCTCCATGTGAATTTCAGGTATTGAAATTATGCCGAATATTTCAGTTGTTACTTTTGCTTGATCATCAGTTGATTCATTAATAAACTCTAGTGCTTCATCTTCACATATAGTTTCTGATACAATAATACTTTGCTGCTCTTCAATTATTTTTTTTACTTTTTCATCTTGCTTTGGTAATGTGTCATGTTGTTTATGATCGACTTTTTTCAAACTTGGTGTTGCTTCTATAATAAGTGATTCTTGCATAGTTATATCCTTTTTCGCTCGTGATACCTTAAACAAAATTTTTAATAAAATTTAAATAAAAAGATTGTTTATGATAATAGTTTCATAATAATTTATTTTAAATAATACTTATATATACATTAAATTTTGATTAATATTCTTAAAAAGATAGAATAACAATTTTATAAATCCATATTTAATGTAACGTAAATAATTTAGATTAACTAATAATTAATTTATTATTCATTATTTATAATTATCTTTTATTAATATACATTTAAAACTATGTATTGATATTAGTTTACCTCTAGAGGCTTTTCTTCAAACGCATCTGTACTATTTAATATTTGGATTTCTTGAGCATCAGTTATTTTCCTGTATAAAAACGTAAAATGTAAGGTAAAAATACAATTTATAATTGTCTAGATATTTGTATTTCGAATTTTTACATATTTAATTTTATATTGGGAAAAATTATATTTAAGCTAGATATTAATTTAGTGCATAATAATATTAAATATGTAATTATATGTAAGATTAAAGTGTATGTAATAAAAATACTTTTCTTCTGGCTGTTCAGAGCGTATTCCTATTTCTTTTAAAATCGTTTTTTTACTAATTTTAATATGTTCTGGTTTTATTTTTTCTTTTAATTTCTTAGATTTTTTTAATTCCTGTTTTTTTTTATGTGGTATTTGACCAATTTCTAAACTTTGTTCTTTAGTTATTTCTGTTGTTGATTTAGATGGTACTCCAAAATTATCTAACCGAAAAATTACGTTTATTAAATTTTGTATTAAAAATATAATAATTGGATATTATAAAATTAATAATACGAAAAAATTACCAGTCACTTGCAGTTTTGCTTTGGTTGTAGCTAATCCTATATCACTTGTCGCTTTACAAACATAAGTTGCAGCGTCTTCTTGAGTAACCTTTTTAATAGTTAAACTCGTTTTCTTATCATTATCCAAAATTTTTATTTTTACATTTTCGGAATTCAATACTATTTTGTCGTTTTTAAACCATATAATATCTACAAGAAAATTTTTATTATATTACAAAATAAAATTATTTTATAATATTGAATAAATATATAGTATGTACATTGTCTAACCGCGAAGTATCGAGTTTTTTCTTCATTTTCCGACTTACTTCGCAGAAAATAAAATCCTGCCACTTCTAATTATCGCAAAAACAAAAAAAAGGCATAAATGGAAAAAACTTTCCTCTACATTTTAAGACCTATCCTAAATCACTACGACCAATAGTCGAAAAATGAAGAAAAAAACTCGACAATTCGTGGACAGACCATGTATACATATATATATACACACCTGTGCACGTATAGTTTGCATGTATATTGTATTAAGGAAATTTTATTAGCTTATTTAAAAATATTTTTTAAATGGGAAATTTAAATATTATTCTTAAAAATTAATCAAAATAGAATTTTACCTGGTACAGGATTACCGGAATATGTACACTCTAGTGTAATAGTTTCTCCTTCTTGAGCATAAGTATCTGTAAATTCTTGAATAAAGCAAGGTATTGATTGAGTAGCTGTAAAATAAAAATTTTACCATATAATATATTATATTAATTTTATTTTTAACTGTGTATATAAAATTTGTTTCTTTAAATAATGAAGTAAATAACTTATGATAAATATGAGAAAATGCAAGGCTAAATATATTTCTTTCAATATGTAACAGAACAAACAATACAGCGCATTTTAAGTCACGAAAAAACGGCTAATGATACATATGAAAATTCATAAAAAAAATCTATTGATTCTTATTTTTTAAAATGCCACTCATGATATTCAGGGTTTTTTATTAACAATTTTAATGAAAAAATGCATTTTTTACTTTTTTTGTTATAAAATGAAAATTTGTAATTTTAACACTATAATGTCAATGAACGATTTGTAGTTAATAAAATTGAGAAAAGAATTCATTTTCTGATAAACCGATCAGAACATAAGAAGCAGAAAATTTTCGAAAAACCGGAAAAAATAAAATTAATTAAAAAATTGGTAACTTTGTCATTTTTTAATATTTAGAACACTAATTTTGAAAAATTAAAGTGATTAATGTGCATGTTATTTGTGCAAAATTTGGACCTGATCGGATTATTAATTTTCGCGTAATACTAATGTTCATTAAATTATGCGAAAATATACGAAGTTATTTGCAGCTAAATTACCAGAAGATTTTAGTTTTTTACAACGGTTTTAAAAAATATAATTGTAGTACAACAAATGCTGTATTTTGCATCTTGTTAAAATCTTTCGGATTGTATAATATATGAGGATAAATATCACCAAAAACGGTCGAAGACGCTAGAAGTGGGAATAATAAAAACCGTGGAATTGTAATATATATAATAGAAGTGAAATCCGTGCTAATTAACCCTCTCATTTTCTTTTTCCCATTCCTTATCAAATTGCACGTGCTCGGCCTTTTTTATTCATATTTATTCATATTTTTTAGATGATCTAAATAATTTTTACAAACTGTAAGATAGAAAATTTTTTGTGCGACAATTATATTTTCTAAAACCGTTGAAAAAACTCAAACTGATAGATTAAGGTGGAAATAATTTCGTAATTTTTCGTATAATTTAATTAATATTAGTATTATTTGGAAATTAATAACCCGACCAAGTTAAAATTTTGTACAAATAAAGTCACATTAATCAATTTAATTTGTCAAAAGTAGAGTTGTAAATATTAAAAAGTTACAAATTTTGTAATTAATTTAAAAATTTTTCGGTTTTCAGAAAATTTCTCCGTTTTTAATTTTCTAATTGGTTTTTTTAAAAATTAATTTCTTTAAAATTTTATTAACTAAAATTCGTTCGTTGACATTATAGTATTAAAATTACAACTTTTCATTTTATAATAAAAAGAGTAAAAAATACGTTTTTTCATTAAAATTGTTAATAAAAAAATCCTGAATATCATAAGTGGCATTTTGAAAAATAAGAATCAACTGATTTTTTTTATGAATTTTCATATGTATCATTAGCCGTTTTATGCATGACTTCAAATGTACTCTATTGCATAATTTAATATTAAATATCTTTCTAATGCTTAAATATTATTATATAAGACAAAATGATTACAATAATTTAATAATTAATTAAGAATGTATTTAATGAGAAAATATTTTCTAGTTTATATTGATCAAAATATGAGTAAAAAATTTGTAGAATTTAAAAAAACACCCTCCATTGCATTAAGGATTTTGAAAACTGTTCCTTACGGGTGTAAATAAAACATTATTTTTGGAGTCGGCGCTTTTTTCCAACATCCTTATGAGTAAAAAAATATTTGATATTTATTATATATTTATATCGTACAAGAAATTGTAGGTTCAGAAGGATATTGTATCGAAATGGAAATTATCAAAATATTAACTCAAGTTATAGAAAAATGTATATTTAGTTTATATTAATTCCACATAATAGTTTATAATAGTTTAACATAATATGTAAATATTTTATATATAATTTACATAATTTTTATCATTAAATATTTACTTAGTATTAAGTAATAAGCTACAATTAAAAAATAATATGGGTAAAATACACATGTATGAATATATAACATTTTATTATTCGTACCTCTGAGAGCTTCTTGCATTTCTTCCATTTGTGTAACCCATTCTGGTTTTCGATATTCTTTTGTTCCAACAATACCTATAAAAATTATCGATATTATCAATATATTTTTAGTATTTTAAATAAATTTTATAAACGAATGTTTAATCGTATATACGCGCGCATGTATATGTTATACATGTATAGGTTTATGTATTTTTGTGTTAAGTGTTTATTTAAGAGGAAATAAAAACTAGGATGTCAAAGGTATAAGAAAGTTGATGAGAATACTTGAACATATTGCTGAAATTAATTAAAAGTCAGCATTAAAAATTTTATATTACAAAGTTTTTAATATTATTTTTATTATTGTGAAAAAATAATGTTTTACCTTCTACCGATAAATAAGTAGTTGTAGTTGATACTCCTAATGCATTGTTTGCTTCAAACACAATTTCACCAGTATCATCTGGATATGTTTCAGTAATTGTAAGAATGTGTATTCCATGATTAAATTCTTCAATTTGAAATTCTTTAGACGATTTAATCTCAGAGCCTTGTTTATACCATTTAATTGTAGGTTTCGGTTTTCCTTTAACTTTGACTTCCAAACTTGAAAATAAATTATTCATGATTGTGATTAAATATAATTTTAAAAATTAGCTAATAAATAGATTTTTATTTATATAAATGATAATAGTTTTCCAATTATTAATTATTTTAGAAATAAAACTTTTGTTTAATATAATCTTATTAAAATATTAAAAAAATTTATAATAAATAAATTTTCAAAGAATTTTTTTCAAGAAAAAGAAAATTTAAATATTACACATTTATTTATGATTTTTCATAAAATAATTATCACATGAATTTTGAAATGTTCAATGATGAACAATTTAAGATATTATTATACGAAGATGAATGACAATTTCAAGAAAAATATGTAGAAATGTTAAATGATTCATAAATCATTTTTTTAATTTTAATCAAATTGAGATTCATTATAAAATTAATACATTAAATGCTGCACGAATTAATGTGATCATCAATTGAAAATATTTACCAAATGTTATTTTAATTGAATAAATGGAAATCTTTTTACATTACATTGTTAACTGGTGGTATTCTACGGTAAATCAAAGTACAACAAATCATGGGTTAAACTCGATGAATCAGAATTATTATAGTCAAATCAAGATATGGATAATATATATTTGATAATTTAAAAATATGTGGTTTACTATGAGTATTTCAAAGAAAATGAAAAAGATCATTAGACCCTTCTATTAAATATAATAATAACAAGTATTACAACAACAATGGCTAAAATGAACTACTGAATAAGAGTCATTAAATTTACATTGATATTGTTCTATATCTTGAAAATAATGTCAAAATCTATTACCATAACAATAAATGGAAAATTCTAACCATGTTAGATTCCAGATGTGGATCTTCACTCTACCTAGAACTTGTTTTAATCGATCGAATCCACCTTGTATGAAATAAATTTAATATACGAGAAATTATCAAAAATTGAGTTACTATATTTTTTATCTTAAAAGATGAAAAATTTGTTTGAGATACAATCCATAAATTACCTATATTATGGAAAACAGTTATCGGTCTCGATAAATAATACTTTGAATAATATTTATTGAATAATTTTAAACAAACGATGGAAAGATGATACAAATATCGAAATTAAATTGTACACTTAATAATTTAAATTAAATCAAAGATATTTAACATGTAATAAACTCAATTTTGAAGATATTTAATTGACAGGTATAAATCTGATCGCTTGTTTTATTTAAAGCTATACTGTATATAAAACTTTTTTATCTTAAAAACTATATTTTTAAACATTATTGGTAATAAATTATATGATATTAATAACAAATTAATTCAACATTCTGCATTATTTTTTCTATAAAATATATGAATTAAAAAACTATTGATTCTGAAAATAATAATACAAACCGAGTTAATTCTCCATCTTTAGTTGAAGTTATTTGTGGAAGTTGTTTTACTATATTTGGAGCACTATCTTCTGTATCTGATTCTAGGGGTATATCCTGTAATAATAATATCATGATTTATTATAATAATTATATAAAAGGTAAACATTAAAATTTATAAAAATAGTTGTATATTTATGTAATATTATCTTTTATTCTTGTTATAATAAATATGTTAAAAATTTATACTAACATTGTATATTTAATTACCACTAAATTATTTATAAAAATCAAATTTTTATTATTTATTAGCCTGTATCTTAAAAAATTTATTTGAATGAATAGTAAATATATAAATTTAACATATATAAATATTCTGTAAAATTATTTTGTAATTGAAAAGTATTCAGAACAGGGTATATTACTTAAAGAATATGTATATAATGATTTTATGTAAAAAATCCTGTAGAAATCAGAATGGGAAAGCAATAATGAAGTGATGCATTATATTTAACGCTGACTGGTAATGAACTAAATTATCTAGAATTTTTAAAAAATATAAACAAATAGGTATAAGTGAAAGTGAAAGGTAAAAGTGAATAAGATAGTGAAAAGCGTTAAAAATACATAAAATGTAAATTTTATCTCTTTGTGACATTAAATAGATAAATATTTTCATACATGTTTTATTGATTCTTTAAATTTACAAGGAATCCATTTGAATAGTTTTTTGTTGTTGTAGAATTTTTATGATGCAACTTCAATTTTATGGAAACATTTAATGACTTTTTACATTATTATTATATATAAACATTATCACACTGATTTTTATAAAATACTATTAATATTGTATGTATGTGTGCGTTTTTGGTTAGCGAAATATATAGATTAAACAAAATTTAAATCATACGAAGAATTCATTCAAATTACATTTAATGTTAATATAAATTATATATTAAGAAAAATTATATTTCATAAAAATTATTGCACATATTGTAACAATTGTTTAAGAAACAAACGAATAATTTTAACGCAGAGAAAAATATATGTATATAATTATATTAGTATTTATTTTTTTAAAAAATAAATTTTAAATACTTAGGTGTGTGTTATAATTATTGAAAATTATAAGGTAAGATTTTTTCGAATATATTACCTTTGGCGATAATAGGTCCTCTTCAGATCCACTTTGACCAGTAATAAGCGATGTCGCTACTGCAGAAGATGCAATTTCTGAATCAGGTATGTACTCGTATGCTACATAAAAATAATTACATTGATAAAATATAAATATTTTATTTAATTAAATTATATATATAATTTAACTTAACTATACTATAGCATTTTAATTTTTATTAAAATATACAGAATAATATACGTACATCCTGATTTCTTTGAAATAAACTATATATGAAATATATCAAATTAAAAAATAAAGTAATAAAATAAGATTATTGATGAATTACCTTCGACAATCAGTGACGTAGTGCAGACACTTTCTCCAACTGAATTAATAGCGTGGCATATATATTCTCCAGCATCTTCCGGAAATACTTCGTTGATTGCTAAGCTACATACACCTTCAGAATCTTGTAAGATAGTTATTTGTTTACCTTCTTTTATTAATTTCTTGTTATGAAACCATTCCACTTTCGGTGTTGGTTTCCCTTGAACAATACATATCATGTTTACGCTTTCTCCATCCATAACACGAACAGGAGAAAGTTTTTTTATAAAAACAGGTGATGTAAGTTCGATAGCTTCTTCCAAAGATATTTTTGAAAGATTTACTGTAGCAGTGCTTGTTACTGAACCTGCTACATTTTCGGCTCGACATGTATAAGCTCCAGATAATTCTGATTTCATATCTTTAATCATCAGAACGGATCTATTTCCTTTTGTGACTATACGTACATCGTGTGTTGACTAAAAATTAATGATTATTATTTGAGGACTATAAAAATTAATAAAAGAACCTAAATGTAAATAATTTTATTTAATTTCAAAAAATATGATTGAAATGACTAATTTTAGAAAAAAATTCGTAAAAAGTTATTTAGAAAGCTATTTATTATACATTTTTAATAAAAATATAATGACTACATACTTGAATTGCATTGTTTCCATGATACCATTGAAATGATGACGTGGGATAAGAATCAACCATCGTTTCAAATATAACAACTTCTCCTGATGTTACAATTTGTGGTTGAATTATATAAATAAATTTAGGTGCTTTTGGTATATCTATTTTATCTTCATTATCTTTCACAGATACAGATCCAGAGCTTCGAGCTTCTCCAATATTATTTTCAATGCGTACTTCATATTTTCCAGTATCTTCCTTTTCTAATTCTAATATACAGAGTTCAGTACTATTTTCAAGCGTTTTAATCATTTTGCTTGGAGATGAAGAAATTTCAATATTATTTCTAAACCATTTGACTTCTGCTTTAGAATCACTATCAAATTTAACTGAAAGTAATAACGTTTTTCCAAGATGTGTTACAATTGCTCGTAATGGTTGAGTGATTTTCGGTACATGAAGAATTTCTGGTTTCTTTTTCTTTCGTAACCATGGTAATTGTGATTCCTCGATGGGCTGATCGCTTGGTTTTTCTTCCACAATCATTGATGGTGTAAGTTCTAATTTTGGCTTCTCGTCACCAATGAATAATTCCGCTGTGCTTTTATCAAATGTATCCACCTTTGGAATTTTTATATATTGAGAATCGTTCGGTTGCTCATTACCTTTCGGCTTTTTACCTCTTCTTCTCCAAGAAATCGTTGTTTCTTCAATGACATCTTTATCAACAATTTTTTCTTTATCCGTCATTGGCTGAGAAATATCCTTTGCTTCTTTTGTAGTTTTACTATCAGTTTCCGTTTTCGATACAGGCTTCAAAGAAATTTCATGAGTTACCTTTTTAGGTTTTTTAAGTTTATCAGTTGGCTTGAGATTTATTTCTTCGTTCTCTTTTTCTTTTTGAGGCTTTTGTTCGCGTTTTGTAGGTTTAAGAACAACAGATCGTATGTCTTCTATATTATCCTCTTTTACTTCATTTTTACTAGGTTTCTTTTTCTTTCGTAACCATGGTAATTGTGATTCCTCGATGGGCTGATCATTTGATTCTTCTTCAGAAATCATTGATGGTGTAAGTTCTAATTTGGGCTGCTCGTTATCAATGAATAATTCTACTTTGCTTTTACCAAATGTATCGATTTTCGGTATTTTAACACATTGAGAATCGTTCGGTTGCTCATTACCTTTCGGCTTTTTATCTCTTCTTCTCCAAGAGATCGTTGTTTCTTCAATGACATCTTTATCAACAATTTTTTCTTTATCCGTCATTGACTTGGAAATATCCTTTGCTTCTTTGATAGTTTTACTATCAGTTTCCGTTTTCGATACGGGCTTCAAAGAAATTTCATGAGTTACCTTTTTAGGTTGTTTAAGTTTATCAGTTGGCTTGAGATTTATTTCTTCGCTCTCTTTTTCTTTTTGAGGCTTTTGTTCGCGTTTTGTAGGTTTAAGAACAACAGATCGTATGTCTTCTATATTATCCTCTTTTACTTCATTTTTACTAGGTTTCTTTTTCTTTCGTAACCATGGTAATTGTGATTCCTCGATGGGCTGATCATTTGATTCTTCTTCAGAAATCATTGATGGTGTAAGTTCTAATTTGGGCTGCTCGTTATCAATGAATAATTCTACTTTGCTTTTACCAAATGTATCGATTTTCGGTATTTTAACACATTGAGAATCGTTCGGTTGCTCATTACCTTTCGGCTTTTTATCTCTTCTTCTCCAAGAGATCGTTGTTTCTTCAATGACATCTTTATCAACAATTTTTTCTTTATCCGTCATTGACTTGGAAATATCCTTTGCTTCTTTGATAGTTTTACTATCAGTTTCCGTTTTCGATACGGGCTTCAAAGAAATTTCATGAGTTACCTTTTTAGGTTTTTTAAGTTTATCAGTTGGCTTGAGATTTATTTCTTCGCTCTCTTTTTCTTTTTGAGGCTTTTGTTCGCGTTTTGTACGTTTAAGAACAACAGATCGTATGTCTTCTATATTATCCTCTTTTACTTCATTTTTACTAGGTTTCTTTTTCTTTCGTAACCATGGTAATTGTGATTCCTCGATGGGCTGATCATTTGATTCTTCTTCAGAAATCATTGATGGTGTAAGTTCTAATTTGGGCTGCTCGTTATCAATGAATAATTCCACTTTACTTTTACCAAATGTATCGATCTTCGGTATTTTAACACATTGAGAATCGTTCGGTTGCTCATTACCTTTCGGCTTTTTATCTCTTCTTCTCCAAGAGATCGTTGTTTCTTCAATGACATCTTTATCAACAATTTTTTCTTTATCCGTCATTGACTTGGAAATATCCTTTGCTTCTTTGATAGTTTTACTATCAGTTTCCGTTTTCGATACGGGCTTCAAAGAAATTTCATGAGTTACCTTTTTAGGTATTCTAAGTTTATCAGTTGGCTTGAGATTTATTTCTTCGTTCTCTTTTTCTTTTTGAGGCTTTTGTCCGCGTTTTGTAGGTTTAAGAACAACAGATCGTATGTCTTCTATATTATCCTCTTTTACTTCATTTTTACTTTGTTTCTTTTTCTTTCGTAACCATGGTAATTGTGATTCCTCGATGGGCTGATCGCTTGGTTTTTCTTCCAAAATCATTGATGGTGTAAGTTCTAATTTTGGCTTCTTGTCACCAATGAATAATTCCGCTGTGCTTTTATCAAATGTATCCACCTTTGGAATTTTTATATATTGAGAATCGTTCGGTTGCTCATTACCTTTCGGCTTTTTACCTCTTCTTCTCCAAGAAATCGTTGTTTCTTCAATGACATCTTTATCAACAATTTTTTCTTTATCCGTCATTGGCTGAGAAATATCCTTTGCTTCTTTTGTAGTTTTACTATCAGTTTCCGTTTTCGATACAGGCTTCAAAGAAATTTCATGAGTTACCTTTTTAGGTTTTTTAAGTTTATCAGTTGGCTTGAGATTTATTTCTTCGTTCTCTTTTTCTTTTTGAGGCTTTTGTTCGCGTTTTGTAGGTTTAAGAACAACAGATCGTATGTCTTCTATATTATCCTCTTTTACTTCATTTTTACTAGGTTTCTTTTTCTTTCGTAACCATGGTAATTGTGATTCCTCGATGGGCTGATCATTTGATTCTTCTTCAGAAATCATTGATGGTGTAAGTTCTAATTTTGGCTGCTCGTCATCAATGAATAATTCCACTTTACTTTTACCAAATGTATCGATCTTCGGTATTTTAACACATTGAGAATCGTATGGTTGTTCTTTACTTTTCGGCTTTTTGTCTACCTTTATCTTAGTTATCGTTGTTACTTCAACCACTTGTGTATCAACTTTTTTCTCTTCTTGTTCTTTCTTTTTCTGTTTGTATATTCCTATATTTTCGTCAATTTTTTCTTCATATGTCAATGTAATTGTATCTTCATTTTCATGGTAATGTTGTTTTTTTGTGGGTATGTATGCGTAATTCTTTGTAACATTATCTTCTTGAGTTTTATATTTTTGAGTAGAATTTTCTGTTTGTTCAATATGTTCTTTTATATTTAATAAATGTTTATCTTCTACTTCTGTGTAACTTTCGCTGGGCAAATTTTGTTTTCTTTCTTTTTTCGAGAACTCTGAGCTTTTTTGTGTATAATATTCTTCTAAATGTGCTGATTTTTTTTCTCTATCAATGTAGTTTAAATCTACTTGCTCTAGTTTTAATCTGTTGAATATTTTTTTTTGTAATAGAGCTTTTTTTAATTCTATTTTTTTTACTTGTTCTTTGTGTATTTCTTGTTTATCGATTTTAGTTTTCTTTAAAATAATATTCTCATCAGTCCAAGCTTTAATTTGGTTGTATTCATCTTTATTTTTATTCAATATTTTAGAATCATTTATAATATCAAATTCTTCATTATCTTTTTGAACGTGTCGTAATTCAATTGTTTCTACTTTTGGTTTTAAGGAATTTTTTTTTTCTATCGTAGTAGGTTTTAATATAATTTCTTCAAGTAATTCTTTAGGTATGACTTGCTTTTGAGGTTTAGAAGGCTTTAATTTAATATTTTCGTCTTTCCACGATTTTTCTTCTTGTATTTTTGTTGAAATATCCAAAAATATTTCATCTTCTTCTTCATTATATAATTCAGTAAGATCATCTATCGCTAAGAGTTTTTCTAGTATAGCCTCTTCCCTTGTTATTTCTTTTGGTATATGTTTTAATTCAACACTTTCTAAACTTTCTTTTTGAATTTCTCGTTTTTTAATTTTTGTTGGTCGTAATTCTACTGCTTCTAATGTTTCTTTTGGAATTTCTTTATGTATGAGTGGTGCTTTTTTTAAAATAACTTCTTCTTGAATCCATGGTTTAATTGTATCAATTGTAGCTTGTTGTAATTTATCAAGTGATGTATCTCCAGACCTTGTCTTTACTTTTCTCCATGGAGTAGTTATTAATGGACGTGGTCTATGACAGACTCTGCCCTTTCGCCATGGTAGGTTTTCATCACCGGGTTGTAATGTTGTACTTATTTCAATTCCTTCTTCATCTAATTCAATAATATCCTTCTTTGTTTCTATTACTGTTCCTTGTTCTATTAAAGAACCAAACTTTGGTTTATCAATCAATTTGATTTGTGGACCCTTTAAATTATCTTTATCTGGAACTGTACTTTGATAGTAAATACTTTTCCTTTCTGAAAAATGCATTAGTTTTTTGAAATTTTATAAATTAAGTATATTTTATTGTAAAAACATGAAATATAATATTACTACTATATTTTTAATCTATATCTTCGACTATTTTCTTTTATAAATATTATAATTAAAAAAGTATTCATTGCTTAAGACGTCATATTATTATATATACTAATCAACCTTATATATTACTTTTAATAAATATAAAAAATTAGTTACTCATGGTATCTATTCGATTTAAATTAAACTAATATTTAAACATTCAAATCTGTTCAACTATTCAAGCTAGTTTATATTTTTCATATTAATTATAATTTTTAATAAATAATATATTTCTTATATGAATCAGAAATACAATGAAAAAATTTTATTGTTATAAATTTTATATATAAATTTCCATAAAATAATAATAAATTAAATTTCATGAAATACTATCATGATACTATCAAATATCAATTGTAGAAAACAAATTTTATATTTCATTTTAACATATAAACAAAATTGTTTTATAAAAATGAATAAAAGATTATTTCTAAAATTGATATCTGTATTTAAAAAATTGAAAACGTCTGTAAGGAATAAATAATAATAATGAATATTAATAATTATTATTATTATTGAATAAATAATATTAAGATATAAAATATAATACATGATATAATATTAAAATAAATATATATTAAAACTTATTTATTAAAACTTTATTTTATAGTTTTTCTAAATTAGTTCAATTTAATAATAATACATAAAAAAATTATAGTTATTTCCAAAACTACAAATTTGTTAATATGTAAAGTTTATTTAAAACAAGATATAAAGCTTATTAAATAAAAATACAAAGAAAATATTATAAATGATTTATCTAGCTTAACAATTTATGATATTATCTATGTATTTAATTTTAAATAGTATAAATACAAAAGACATAATTGTAACGTATTATTATTATTATTATTTATTATTATTATTACAATAAATAATTATATAAATGAATAATTATTTATATAAATTAAAACACTTTTGTGAATATAAAAATAAATTAAAATAACTATTATAATAATGCTCTCTATTTTTATCAATATGACAATTAATGAATATTTATTTTGAATTTTGTATGATGAATGTAATGTAATCAATGAAGGAATGTAATTATTACATATTGTTAGTTTTTTATTTAATTATCAAGATCAGTCAAAAGAAATAAATATTTAAATACAGAATTACAAATCAATATGGATTTATTATTTCATTTTGGTAAGAATTGAGAGTATTATTCTTTTAGTTATTTTATTTCAAAATTAAAAAAAAAATTCTAAAGTACATAACTTATTATTTATTTATATATTTATTTACTGCAATATTATTTTAAATAATGTATTTTGTATTATTTGCACATCAGAAGATTGATCATTAATATATGCAACGCGCCGGAAATCAGATATACAGGTGTGTGTGTGTATGTAGGGAGATAACAGAATTTAGTGTGATATTCCTGAGATTTATCCTGAGGGAAATTAAATGTTCAAATACAAATACAAAGGATTGTATTTTTGTACTAGCTTTAAAAAACGAATTTTTTATGTAAAAGTATTTTCATTAACACTTTTAGATAATTGATTCAGCAAGCCCACTAAAACATTTAATGTTATAAATATGATTTACATTTCTATCTGAATAACTTTTAACAATTAAATAATCAAATAATTTACACTGTGTTATAAGAATAAAAAAAAATATTGTGAATATTACAGAAACAATTATAATTTTATGGATTTTGTTTGTAAATATATTTGTAAGTATATTTGAGTCATTAAATTAAAATGATCGACTTAAAAAATCTTTTAACAGTTTTTTTAAGCAAATATAAAAAAAAAAACTAATAAAAAGAGAATGGAAGAAAAAAAAAGAGAACAAAAGATAATGCAATTTGAAACATAATTAAAAAAAAAAATATTGTAAAATGTAACAGATACGAAATCTAAGAAAATAATAGTAGTAAGTGCATCTACCATAAAAATCATTACCAAGGATATGTTTTCTTTTTCTATATTTGTTTCTTTACTTGAATCTCCAGAAAATATTAATTAAGCTGAAAAAAAATATAGTGATTTTTCATATATATTTTTTCTCTGGTTATACACGTTTCCGGAGATGTTATTCAATAAATTTTGTTTACACAACCTATAAGTAGATTTTTATTTAATTTAAATAAATTCCTGTATGTATAGTGATTATATTTTTGTTTGTAAATAAATAAAGATTAATATTTTCTCGGTAAAAATAAAAACAAAGAAATATATTATTCTCTATACATCTAATAGAAAAAAAATAATTTCTTTATAAACATTTTGTTTAAACGAATAGTTTTAATATTAATTAAATTTACAAGTATTGTATTTCAATTATTCATAAAAATAAATTTTATATTTTATTTATTTAAAGTAATTTTTAAGTAAATTACTTAAAAACTTTAACACAATCTTTACATTTATAGTTTAATCAAGAATAGAATAGTTTATTTTAAATTTTATTAATATCTGAAATTTTCATTATTACATGTATTAAATTTTTGTTATATTTGATTATAAATTAGATTTATTTGATAAAATAAACAAAAAAATTTTTAATTGTTGATGAAGAGTTCTCTGGTAATATTAATATTACCACAAAACATAATTAGGCTAATACTTTAATCTAATATTTAAAATTTTGTAGGTTTTGTTTTAAATTTTAAATAAATGACTGTTTTTTTCTAAATTAATGTTTTTTAAAAATAGTATTATTTAAAACTTAGTTTATATTTAATGAAATTTATAATAAATAAAAGAAAATATTTTATTTTATTTAATTAAACTAAGATGAAAAATAAATGAATTATATCTTATTGATATTTACTGTTTTAATATAGTAAATTATTTCTTAATTAAATCAAGTAATATAAATATATATAAATTTATATATTTTTCAATTTATTATATATGATAATATAAAAACAGAATTGAATATATTAATAAATTAATTATATTCTGTGAACAAAATTTGTTGTATATAATATTTCATTAATAAATAATATATTTGAAAATATTATGAGACTAGGAAGATATTATAATACATTAAAGTATATATTAAATATTCGTAACATTATATATAATTGTAACCTAATGGTTTTCATTATATTGCAACTTTTTTTGGCAAAAGAAAACGTATAGTCAAAATTACAATGAATAAAATAAAATATCAAAAATATTAATTTAGTGATATTTAAATACAAGTATACATAATCTTAATTGAAAAATATTTGTCAAGTTCTTTAATTATAAAACAGAAAATTATTTTTATTAGTGTGTTATAATATTAATTCAATTTTTAGAGTTATTAATAAACTACTCGAAGAAAACATTGAATAGATGTTGAAACCTTACATATTAAAAGTAACACTATTTTATCAAATCTATCTAAATGGTTATATAATCTAAATGAAGATACAGACTTTTAAAATTTATCATATGATATATTCGAGTTCACATAATACTAAAGGAATTACTAAATTCAAATTTAGTTTATAAGTTAATTGTATTTTAAGAAAAAAAGATTTTTAGATTAAAAACTCTTAAATATAAACTTAATCATTAAATTATAATTTTTGAAATGATTACTACCGTCTACTTTGATGATTATAAAACATTTTATTAAATTCAATTTTTTTCAATAAAAAATATTTTTATAATGAATAGCATATTTCGATCCAAAAATCTGAAATATAAAAAACGCATTGATTTAAATATTTATATTTATTAATTGACTACTATATACAATAATAGCGTAACCTAAAAGATATAATTTATAATCGCAAATATTTTAAATAAAATATTAATAATCATTTAATAATTTAAATAGAAATAGTTTTAATTAAAAAAATACTTTTTTATTACTACAGCAATTAATTTAAATTAGCAAATATAGTTTTAGTAATATACATTATTGTATAATAGTATTGTGATCTAACACGAGTTTATGCTAAAAATAATGTTAGAAAAATTTTGTTTATACTCAATAACTGTTTCCATTTTTGGTTTCTTCTGTATATAATATTATAATCGTTTTTAAAGAAATATAATGAAATTTCATAATATATTTAAAAATTATGTTATCATTTATTTATAAATTAAAAATTTTTTAATAAAACCTTTATCTTAATTTTTCTCTAATGTATGCAATATTTAATTTTCTATTAGAGAGTAAATAAATTCAAACATTTAGTGACACTGAAGCTGCATTTCGAAATTTTCTGATTTTTTCAGGTACTTAAAGAAACTTAATAATTAGTTAGAAATTTATGAGTCTGTAGATATCACATACTCAAGATTATAAAAAATAATTATTTTCGTCTCTCAGCAAAGTACAAGTAAAAATGAAATAAGTACAATATATGAGTAAAAGTATGTAAACGCGTGACGAAGATTTGGTGGGGATTTCATGTTCGTGTGATGTTTCCGTACCGCCAGAATACTTTAACATCTGCTTGCTTGGATTTTAAACTTGCTCATAGTCAATCAGTGGAGTTTGAAACGGAATCATTAACAAGTAATATTCAATTCTTATTTTCTAGAATATAGTTTACTCTGTGTGTTTTACCTCAACATTATTCATTACTGATTTTTTCAGCAAAACTAATTCTGAGTAAAATTTCTGAATTTACTATTAAATTGTTATTGAGTTATTTACATTCTATCGTTATTGGTGATTAGTGATGTGTGCACACAGAGGTAATGAGTTGTATATACCAGGAAAGGATTGAAAAAACCAGTTAATTTGATTTAATTTAATTTATTTGTAGGTTTCATAATAATAATAATACTCTCAATTTAGCATATTTGAATTAAAATAATAATGTTATTATAAATTAACTTTTTCTTAAAAAAATTTCGTTGATTTTTTTATTCATTACAAATCATAGATTGAATGTATTATAAAATTAATTTAGTCAATTATTTAGTAGTTGTGTAATTTATAAAATTATTACTATTCAATTTTTGATAAAATTATTAAAATTAACAGAATAGAAATATTAATAAAACATGAATTTAAAAAATTAACTTCTAGAATAAAAACCTGTATTCCTTACTATTGAACGTTGAATAATATTTTTTGAATTTAAATTTAATTAACGTTTTTTAATATAATAATATTTGTCATATTATAATTTATATCTATAAATTATTATATATTTACATATTATATTTTTATTAAATATTACATATATTAAAATCTTTACTTACAACCGTAAGTCATAATAATAATTTTTGTATACTGAATTGTTTATTTTGTTTTTGGAAAAGTTCTCTGTTGAAGAATAGCCAGTTCATTATTTAATGAAAATAAAATCTTAAAATAATTTGACGAAGATGGTACTTGCTTCGACAGTACATATACTAAAATTGGAAAATTTGACGAAGATGGTATCTAATTTGTTATAAGGCAAAAATAAAACAAAAATAATCACAATAATAACAACAACAACAATAACAACAACAACAACAAAAACAGCAACAATTATACTCATTTTTACTATAATGTATTAAGAATTAATTGCTATAGTATTGTTGCTCTTTTTATATGCACGAAATGAAAAACAAAAAATAATGCAATATTATTCTTGTTCAATTTATAATTAAATTTTAATTATTAAGTGATACATATCTATCTCAATAATTTCATTAAATTTTTATATTTTACACGTGTAATAAAATCTAATTTTATTATAATTTTGATGTATGACACGGTAATTGTGTAATTTATATGTATCAATATATTCACTTTGAATAAATGTTATAAATATTATGAATGCATTGTGTCTTACATTATTTAAAAAATATATATTACAACAAAAGAATTAAATTATTTATTATACCCTCAAAAACGATCCTTTGAATCAATAATTGACTTTAGTAAATTATTTTATTGTACTTCAAATTTTTAAAAATGATCGTTGTTATTGAACAAAAAACTTGAATTTTTTGCTCAAGGATGAATTTGTCAAAATTTATAATGAACATAATTGTACGAGCTTC
Source organism: Eupristina koningsbergeri (assembly GCA_018907245.1). Lineage (NCBI taxonomy): Eukaryota > Metazoa > Arthropoda > Insecta > Hymenoptera > Agaonidae > Eupristina > Eupristina koningsbergeri. The sequence goes on from JACCHV010000045.1 coordinate 1,110,611, forward strand.
CACGCGAGTTTTAAGTGAATAAATAAATTGCTGTTGCTTTAAAATAAGCAGAATTTTAAAAGTACGCTGACTCTTGATGTAGCGATATTTTAAGAGATCTGAATCATCGTCTGGCTCCGGTAGCTAGAATGGTATTTTGAGATATCTCGCTTTTCTCCGTTGTACCTTCTTTTTTGTTGAGCATTAATCACAATAGGAATGTGAAAATTTACAGGTATGATGAATATAATGATCACATCAATAACTACGTTAGTAGTAGTAATGGTGAACGTAGCAGTCATGATAAAGTATTCTAAGAACCTAAATGAATTATCAATGTTTTTTATGGTTATATTATACAAGTGAACAGTTGTCCGTGGCTTAGCATTCCTTATACGCTGGGTTAGCTGGTCGAGTTTATACAAAGTTAAATTGTTAAATTAAACTTCAATAAATGAAATTTAAGAACATTTACCCATTGGTTTTCTTATTCAAATATTAGCTTTCGGATCATTTTTTCCGAATAGTTTAGACGTTTCTTAACTTATTGTATGCTTTGTATTTATTTTATCATAAATTTTTAATGGAACAAAACTATAATATTTTTATTTATTATATTGTTTTTTTCAAGATTTTATTAAAGATAGCTGCAAGGGTTAATTTTATTACTGCAAACTATTCTGTTTTTATGTATTGTATTATTCATATTTACAGAAAAACCATTAAAATATAAATATCTTTTTAACTAAATTATTATTTAAAGTGCATGTTTTATATCAGAACAAAAATATTTCATTACCTATTCTTAGATAATACAAAAACGTTAAACGTTGGAAATTGAATTCATACAAGTTTTAAATATTTTAAAATTTAGTTTCAAAATTTTAAATAAAACAAATAACATATACTGCTAGAAGGATAAATTTATGCAATTAAATTGATTTTTTTAAAAATATTAAATTATAATAAATATGTTTTTATCATAATAATTTTTATTTAAATTCTAAGTTTATCACATTATTTAAAAATAATCCATTCTTCATACATAACAAATAATGATTTAAAATTAGTAACTCAAAAGTTTCAAAATTTGTAACATTGATCTATGAATCAAAATGATGTTCGTAATTTATTGGGAAGAGGAAGTAGGAAATTTCTGAACATTTACAAGTGATAAAGTAAAAGTGATAAGTAATTTCGAATATCTTAACATAATGTGCTAATTTTTAGAATTCTTGTCAAAGGGATTTCACAGAAAGATTTTCCCTTTTCTTCCTTTTCAATAGGTATAACCATCCGTTTCCTTAGTCATCATTCTTTCGCTCTATTCAAAGAGGCTTCTGCAGCCCGGCCAAATATAGTCATGTAATGTAATACACGTCACATGCGCAGAAATAGCTTAAGAAGTCTACAGCCGAGTGCACACGGCACAGTACTTGGGTGAACACAAGGAAAATAACTCGAGTTATGACTCATATGGGTTCAATGCTTATCCAAAGAGGTTAAAAAAACAAAGCGAGCAAGTTTTCTTTGTAAAGTTTTTAGCTTTTCGTCGAATATGAGTTCGACTTGATTTTTTAGACTCTTTCTATCACCAGCATCCTGTAAGTATCGATCACGATTGCTTGCATGTAAATAACATTATCAATCATGTGAAAAAAAACAATGAAATTTTAATTTGATGGCGAAAATAACTATGGTAAAAAAATATCAGTTCTGTTACCTTTAAAGAGTAGAGAAGTTTTATTGATAAAAAGCTTCAAAATACTTCTATGATTTTCAAAATAATTTCGATAAGGCAGTCTAAAACAATCGCTTAATTATTAACCCTTTTTATTTAATTTTTACCCTTTTTACAAATTTTTTATTTAATTTGAATTATGACATTCATACTTTCTATAATTTTTATATTTTTTTTTCAAGTTTTTAAAGTTTTTCTTTTGATTCTTAATTGTTATTTTATATAAATATGTTGTTTGGATCGGTTTTCTTACAAATAGTATTACTCATGATAACAAATTTAGCAATAGATATCAATACAAGTTTTTCTTTAAGAAGAAAAATTTTATATTATATAAATTTTTATTACTTTTTTATCATACAATAAATAATTGATTAGTAAATTATTAGAAATGTTCTCTATATGCTATAATATTTGAGTAGTGATATATATTTTGGCAGTTTTTTCGAGGTTTACAAATTTATATATAATTAAAAATAAAAATATAATTCCATAGAAGAATGCGACAAAAAATAACAATAATTTTCTTAATAACTATAAATTATGTAGGTTTATTATTCCTCATTTTATGTTTTATTTAAGAATTTTTATGATATTTCAGTTAATATTTTATAAAAATACACTATATTAAACTTTTATCGAACGTAAAACATTGTAATTTTTAGTGGTTTTACATCTTGTTCTTATACCTTGTATTTTTTTTATTATTTCGTATTCGTCAGCAGCACCTTCGTCTTATAAAAAAATTTTTTCTACATAATAAATTACTTTTTGTTAATAAAATAAACTGCCCGATTTTTAGAAGTTAAATAAATTTATCAAGTGTAACTTTGTTAATAAAAGGCGACTATATCTAATAATTTAAAACTGCGGCAGTGTGGCCTAAATATCTTTATTAAAATCAAACCTTTTTTTATATTTTTTTTATTTTTTATTTTTTATTTATTTATTGGTATATATATATATATATATATATATGTATTATTCCGATGAATTCAAATTTTTATTACTTAATTAAACGACTAAACATTCATTTCAAATTCTCATAACAATTTAAGATTTGAATTTAATTCTTACTTTTAACGATGAGCTTTGCCGATGTTTCAACAGTTCCTGCTGAAGTTGTAGCGCGACAGGTAAATGTGCCAGTATCTTCTTCGTATGTAGTTGCTATAAGAAGCACAGCATTATTTCCTTCGTAAATCATCTATAACAAAACAGTATTTTTGTAATTAATGAAAAGAGCTACTCACTGAAATTTCAGACTATAAAAATCATAGATAATATGATTTCCATTATTCAAATTTAAGCTCAATTAAAAATATCTTGTATTTTGACAAAAAAAAATTCTTCTTAATTGTAATATTAATTATATGTTGTATTTTATTAAAAATAATACACATATATATGTGTAAGTAAATAATCAACCAAATTAATTTAACCAGAAATCTAAGATTACATCACTTATTTGCGACTATTAAAAAAAAATAAATATAATGAATAAATGCAGAATACTGAAACATATTTTTTTTTAATTTTATGTTTTATTTAATGAATTCAATTTTCTAGTAAGGAAATTATTAAATCTTTCAATATAATAATGTACGATGGTTAAAGCAGAAAATAAATTTTTTTTTATCTATTATTATATGTAATATTGATATTTTTATATATTTAAATTTTTTTAATTTTTATGATAATGCAATAACTAATAAAGGAACAAGTTACGAACTTAATTTTATTTTAATAATATATTTATATTGTCAAATTCAGTTATTTTAAAAGTACTATTATTCAATTTAAATCTGAAATAAATATTGATATTAAATTGTTATTAAAATATTTTTCTTATAAAACAAAATTCGTTAAAATTTTTCAACATCAATCCATAAGTTTATTATAATTTACAAAATTTTTAATAATTTTGAAATTTTTCATTTATGTTAATTCTATAAACATAATGATAAACGAATTATTCAAATAAATGATTCTCTCATTATGTACGTAAATTTATCTTTGAGAATCTGTTGATAATGACGATGATAACAATAATAGTAATAATAATAATATTATTATTTTTTATGTACGCTAATATATATATAAATACAATATCACACACAATTTATTGATAACTTTACCAACAAATAAATTGTATTAGTAATAATCATATGCTTGAGAATATTTGAGAATATTTCAGTCATGTCTAATTATTAATATTATCTTATATTTACTTAATTAATACATAATAAAGTTATTTACCTGAAAATCTGGAGATTCAGGAATAAGGACACTCTCGCGATACCATTTGACTGTTGGTTTAGGTTTACTGGGTGATACTTGGGTTTTAAATTGAGCAGGCTGTCCTTCTAATACGATCTGATCTCGAAGTGGAGTTAATTTTGGCAATATATCAAATGAGTCAGGTGCTGTAAAAACACAAATTATTTATTCTATTTTTTCAAATTATATTGATATTTTTTAATTGAAAAAATATACATTTATACTTACGTAATACTTTCAGATTAGCAGATGTAATTGCTTCTCCAGCAGGATTCTTAGCAATACATTTATATATACCTTCATCTTCTGGGAATGCTTCTGAAATCCTCAAAGTACAAAGATCTGCTTCTTTATGCATTTGAAAATATTTCGATGGTTTAATAATCTATAAATTATAAATTTTTATTGTTTACTATATTCGTTAATCTATATCTCTTATTTTAACAAAATTTAATTTAGAAAAAGGTATTTTTTATAATTCTTATTATACTTTCAGTCATTTTTATGATGTTAAATAAAACTTTTATATTTTATATATATTTTGAATTTGTTATTAATATATTTATAAGAATCTATTTAAATTATAATATATCTAAAAAAAATTTAAATCGAAAGGAGAAGTTTAAAAATGAGCAGTTTTTTTTAATGCAAAGGAATAGTCATTGCATGTTTGTAATTTCATATTCATATCAATAATGAGAATTGGTATTTCAAAGTAGTTAAAATATTAGTACTATTTTATATAAAAAAAACATTAAAAATTCAAAAACAATATAAACAAATTTCTTAAAATTTTAGAAATATTAGATAATTGAAAATTAAAAGGTTTAAATTTTGATATTTATGCAATAATAATTTTTTTATAAATGTAACAAGCTTGTATTTGTTTATATGCTACTGTAAACCAAAGTACCTATATAAGACCCAGATGACTAATTAAAACTTTGTTCAGTAATTATTTATGTTGATATTTCTATAAATTTGTTATTGTTGAACAAAAATGAATTTATAACAGTTTTACTTATACAATATTAGAACTATATTTCGTATCAGAAAACTTACCTAAGTTTTTCAGTATATTAATTCTTAATTCATTAAATGAATTCTACCAATGGAAAAATAAAGCTTTCAATATAATAAATTACATATTTTATTTTAAATATTAAAATAAATATTTAACAAATTATGGATTTTCGTTTATATTCTAATACATTAGAATTATAGTGTAATGCATTTTTTAATTTCGTATTATAACAAATATTTTTATAATTAAATATCAATTTTTTCCAGAAATAAGTATATTGGAAAAAATTTCATTACAATTAATTTGTTTTAAATTATATATTAATTATTTAAATTTATAATTAACTTTAATATTTAGTTGCATTATAAAGACTTATTCAAAATAAAATAAAATTTATAATACACATTAAACAATAAAATAAATAACCATAAAAAATTTTTTTTAATAATATATGTAATAAATTAGTACTAACTTTGTCGGCTTTTTTCCATTGTATAGTTGGTATTGGTTTTCCAATTATTCTGCAAGAAAAGGCAGCAGATGTACCTTCTTTGATAGTTTGATCTGTAAGTGGTTGTAATACTGTTGGTACTTTTTCGATCTCAGTTGACAAGGGCTTTCCAGCTTTAGATGGCTGTTGGAGTTGACGTACAATGCACTCAGCTTCACAACGGGCTTCACCTACTTTATTAATTGCAACACATTCATAGTTTCCAGTATCTTCTACAACGCTTTCCAGAATAAGAAGAGTGTAGCTATTATCTTCTTCTAGAGTTTTGTAGCGAATATCAGGACTAATTTTTTTCCCATTCTATTTATTAAATTACATAAAATAAGTAAAAGACACGTTATTTGAGAAAGTAATATTTTAAAATTATAAATTTTTTAAAATTACCTTTAGCCAATATACGTCAATAGGTTTTGAACCACTAACTTTTGCATCGAATCTAGCTATTTGACCACTTGTAATAATTGTATTTTGGATTGTATTGATAAAGCTAGGTGATATTAATCCTTCTCTACTTGGTTGTATTCTTCTCTCTTCAACAATGAGGTTGGCACTACATTTTGCTTTACCACCTCTATTTTCAGCAACAACTGAAAATACTCCCGAATCTTCCATAAAGACTTGTCGAATTATTAAAACAGATTTTGTACTGAAAGTATAAATTTGTAGATCTGCAGAGTTTGTGATGGGAAAATCTTCACGATACCACTTTATTGTCGGTAATGGATCTCCATCAAATTCCACTTCAAATTTAGCTTGTTCTTGTTCAAAAGCTCGACATGGTTGAATTTTTTTAGTAAATACTGGTGGAATTGATGGTGTTAATTGACCTTGAACAATACGTTCTTGAGTTTTAGCTTTATGTTCGACTTCTGTTGTTTCTGTTGCTGTTATATTTCTTGTTATTTCTATATTATCTTTTATTTCTTTTTGTGTTTGTTTTTGTTTAGCAACGTGAACTTCTCGGCCATGTATAGTTGATTCCGATGGTTCAGAAGGATGTTTAGCCCCTGTATGTTTTTGAGAATCAATTATTATTTGAGTTTTGAATATTTTTGATTGTTTAGCCTGTGGTTGAGTCACATCTTGAGACTGTATCTCCAACTTGGTATCTCTAGATAAAATGAAAATAATTTTTTTTAAATCTACTAATAATTTTAATAATAAATTATTTTATTACTATTGAGTTACAAAGTTTTTACATACTTTTGATTCATGCCTTTAGTAATTGAACTAATTTTTTCTCCTGGTATTGCAAATTGATGAGATGCTTCTCTTAATCTCGTTTCTTTAAGAACTTGTTCTTCTTCAAGATTCATTAATTTACTATAATAGTCTTCATTTTTTTTAGTTTTTACTGTTTTTTGCCATTCTGTCTCTGGCTCTTTAATAATTTTTTGGCCAAGATGCTCTGTGGCTATAGCAGTTCCTTGGGAAACACTTTGTACTTTTTCATCAAAAATTCGTTCTAATTCGGTTTCTTGTTTTTCTGTTTGTTCATGATCGTACCATGCTAAAAAAATTTTTTTTTATATATATATTTTTGTTATTATTATTATATATTAGTGTATATACATTACATATAATATCATAATCATTAATTCATTTTATATTGGTTATCGATACAGTACATGCTAGGTACATCACAAAAAATATAAAACAAAAAAATTTATTGTAATACAAGATTATAAAGTAAATGATTAAAAGAAATCTAATTTTCGTATTATAATTTACATATTAAACAGTCAAAAATAAAACAAAAATATAATGGCATAACATTCTTTTAATTAAATTCTACTAATTATTTTATTCTTAAAAAATTCTTGAATGATTAAGTTAGAATAAAATTACTGTTTATTTATGAGTACTATAAATCTATAAAATATCAAGTATGAGAATAATATTTCTGTGTTTAATGTATTTGTAAAAATATACTTTTATTATTATACTTAATAATAGAATTTGACTTTTTGAAGTACATGTTACTTATAATATTTACCGATATATTATGTTTTATATTCAAAATGTATATTTTATAATGCATATATTATTTATTTTATATATTGCTTAATATTAATTAAGTAGAATTATAATTATTGTTATTGAAAATATATATATCTATCACTATATTTAAATCAAAATAATTCAAATGTACATAAAATTTTTGAACATCAAAATTAAAATTAAAATAGAAAATAGTTTAGGGGAAACATACGTTAAAAATATAAAAAATTTACTATCTTAATATTAAATTTAATACAGAAACTTGGGTATTTTATGATTTATAAAAATCATACCTGATAATATTCTTCTATAGTTGATTTATCCATATTTTAAATGATATTTTATATAGTCGACTGTATGTTTGTCTTCTGTCAAGCTTTCAAGTAAGATTCTCTGAATAAATTTTGATTATAACGAAGGTTGGAACCAAATGTTAGGAATTAAAGAATGAGATTTAATCAGGTTTTGAACCAAAGGACGTGCATTATAAAAATTACGTGTTATTGGATAAATTTCGTATGTTTGTATTCAGTTTAAATGTGTACAGTATTGTATAATTCGTAATATAATTGATTCGCTCATTTGTATATTATTTATTTAAATATTTTTTTTAATTTATATATAATTCTAAACTTTTTTTAATATATTAATTAAATTATAAATTTACAAAATTATATTAAACTGCAATTAAATGTAAAAAGGAAATTTATTCATATACTTTATTATATTAAGACAAATTCTATATTATATATTACAATTTTTTATATTTCATTAACACAATTTGTATAAAAAAATAGAATTAATGCAGTTTAATATTATTTCAACATGAACATTTTTTATTAACATAAATTTATACTCACGTCTCGGTGATGATTTCAAAACGCCACGATAATCACCACTACGAGGTTTTACTGTTAAAGTAGTTTCTGTATGTGCTTCACCACCTGAACTTCTTGCTATTACTTCTATCTTACCATTATCATATTGTCGCGTTTTTGGAATATCTAAATGATACATACCATCGTATGTCAACTTATAACGAGATCCCTAAAATAAAAATAATTATTAATGTTTATAGAATAATTATATTCTAATGCATAAATTTGTACAATTATGTATACATTTTAATATAAAAAAATTAATATCTACTTACACTTACAACAGTATGACCATTAATAAGCCACATAACTCGTGGCCTAGGATAACCTGTAACTCTACAACAAAATCTAGACCAATCACCTTCTTCAACTGAAACAGGTTCAGGTTTACTAACAAAAACAGGAGGCGCTCGGACTTTTTCTATTTCAGTTTCTTCTTCAGGAACACTAAATATTTTTAAAAATTAATTTTTTAAATATAAATAAAACAATAAATTTGTACTATAAATATAAACTTTATTCTTTCTTATATTAGATAGCTACTGACTCTAATTATCTTGTATTATGAAAGTAGATACGGTAGGAATGATCTTTATTATAAATGAACCATTGTTTATCTTGTTCTTATTAATTATTTTTGTTTTAGATTTATTTTTTATAACTAATATTAATATTATTTTTATTTTACCTTTTATAAGAACATAATACTATATTCTAAAAAAAATTAATTAAGACTTACACTTGCCACGCAGCTTCCATTTCACGAATTTTTTCAATGCTTTTCATTCCTTTTGGTAATTGAGATTCATAAATAATTCCAGGTTTTCCAGTTGTTTTTATAATTGCTTTTGTTTCATCTGTACCATAAAGATTAGTAGCTCTACATACATATTCTCCACTATCTTCTGGATATACCCAACCAAAATTCATTGCTACATAACCAAAATCGTATATAGGAGTAAATCTATTTTTATGTGGTAATGGTTTCCTATTTAGGAACCACTCAATTTTCATATTTGGATCACCAACTGGAGCTAATTGACATTCAAATTTAGTACTATTCATTTCGACCAGATCTTCTTGATTTTGAATTTGTGTAACGAATCTTGGAGGTTGCTTTTTTTCAATGTCGTATAAATCATCTATAGTGAGATGTATTTCTGAAGTATATTTCTTAATAGTAGCTTCCATTTGCATCAATGCTTCAGATTTTTTCATGCCTCGTGGTACTTGATTTTGTAAGATAATACTAGGTAGTTCTAAAATTAAGAGATCATCAATTCATGTAATTTTTAATTATATATTAATATAATATAGTGAAAGAATTTATTTTTAATTAGTTATAAAAAAATTGAAATATTTTAGTTACTAACGTTTACAAGAAATAGATGCTTGAGTTGTATCTTCTCCAAGATCATTTATAGCCTTACAAATATATTCTCCAGAATCTTCCGGATATACGTATAAAATATCCATTGAAACAAATCCCATATCATAAACAGTTCGATACCTATGTCCTGCAGGAATTAATTTTCCATTTCTGTACCATTCAATTCGTAAATTTGGATCATCCTTTGGTTCTACTTGACATTCAAATCTTACTGTCTCATTTTCTTCAACTGTAGTAGATTTAATTTGGGTTATAAAACGTGGTGTTTGACGTGGTGTTTCAAGTGGTGGTGCTACCGAAACTGGCCCCCGTTCTAATTCTTTTAATTTTTCACCACTCATACCACATGGAAGTTGAGAATCAAAATCAATTGATTTTTTAGCTAAAATTTATGTAGTAAAATCTAATGTTATAAAATTTATGAAATAGTAAATATAATTTATCAATAGAAAAGAATTAATAAGAATTATTAAAAATTTTTCATTTCTACTGTAATGATATCGAATAATTTATTAAATTTATATTTTTCTAATATTCTATGTTAAAATATTTGTTTACTTACTTTTACAAGTTATTATTGCCTTAGTTATAGCAGAACCCCATTTATTTGTAACTCTACAAATATATTCACCACTATCCCTTGCATATGTGTATGCCATATCTAAAGAAATAAATCCAAAGTCATTAATTTGGTGTACTCTTGATCCAGTTGCAAATGGTTTTCCATTATGATACCAGTCAATACGCATAGTTGAATCACCTACTGGTTCTACACGACAGTCAAAATGAGTTGCATCACCTTCATTAACTGTCACATCTTTTAATTCTACTGTAAATCTTGGTGGATTAGGTTTATCTTCTTCAGGTATAATTTCATCTTTTTTATAAAGTGCCTCTTCTAATTTTTGAATACTCTCTGTCCCTGTTTTAAAATTGTTAGGTAGCTGAGGTTCTAAAATTATTCCTTGCCTACCTCGTACTTTAAGTTTACAAGAGATAGTTGCTTCTCCATGCTTATTTATTGCTTTACAAGTGTATAAACCTGAATCTCTTTGATAACAGTTAGCCACTTCAAGAATAACGAAACCAAAATCATATATAGTTTTTATTCTAGATCCAGCTAAAAGAGGTTTACCATTGTGAAACCATTCTACTCTCATACTAGAGTCATGAATCGGTTGTAATCGGCATTCAAAATGAGCTAATGAATTTTCAGAAAGAATTATATCTGATGGAGTAGTAATAAATTCTGGTGGTTTTCCAGTATCATCATCTGGAGTAGGTTGTCCTTGTTCTACACCAAGACCTTCAAGCTCAGCAATTTTATCGATTGTTCCTTCCATTCCTTTAGGTAATTGAGATTCTAAAATTATACTACGTTTACCCGTACATTTTAATGAACATGTCGTTACTGCTTCACCACAATCATTTGTTGCTCTACAACTATATTCTCCAGAATCTTCAGGATAAATTGGTGATATTTCGAGTATTACAAATCCAAAATCACAGAATGTTCGAAATCGTGTACCAGTTTTTAATGGTTTTCCATTCCAGAACCACTCAGCCTACAAAAATGTATAATATTAATAAATTATATTGAATATTAAAAATACGATTATTTTTTGGTAAATTATGAGTATGCAAAATAATAAAAATAATTTTTTTTATTTTTAAAAATTACCTTTAATTTTGGATCATCTATTGGTATTAAACGAGCTTCAAAGTGTGCACTTTCTCCTTCGCGAAGACTATCTATGTTACTTAACGGAATAGTGAACATTGGAGCTTTTCCTTTAGTTTCTATTATATTATCGTCTCGAGTTTTGATCATAGAATCTTCCAATGTTTGGATTTTTTCTAAACCTCCTTGCATATCTTCTGGTAATTGTGATTCGAGAATCAAATTAGCCTTCGATAAGCATCGCAATGTTGCTTTCGTAGAATCCTCACCATTCTTATTAATTGCTCTACATTCGTATTCTCCAGAATTTTCTTCATAGCAATATAATATATCGAGTATCACAATACCAAAGTCATGGAAAGTGCGATAACGATGTCCGTGTGGTAATTTTTTACCATTATAATACCACTCAACTTTTAAATCAGGATCAGATACTGGAATTAATCTTGCCTCAAAATGAGCAGATTGACCTTCAACTAATTTGAGCATGTCAGATATTTGCGTAATAAATTTTGGAGATTCAGAAATTGTAAATGATTGTAGTACTTGTTCATCTCCTGTGTATGATTCTAATTCCCTTATTCTGGCAAGTGAATCTGGTTGTAGTGAATCAAGATATACTCCACTTTTACCAGTATATTTTAATGTTGCTTTTGTGTAGTCTTCACCATATTTATTACTAGCTTTACACATATATTCTCCAGTATCATGTGACATAACTCCAGCAATATCCATAACAACAAATCCAAAATCTGAAACAATTTTACAGCGCGACGAATGACGTAATGGTTTTCCATTATGAAACCATTCTATTTTCATATTAGGATCTCCAATTGGAATTAAAGTACATTCAAAGTGTGCTGATTGATTATCTTTAAGATCTTGCAAAGATTGTATTTGTGTTGTAAATCTTGGCTTTTGGCCTTTCGACTTATCTATACATTCTAAATTAAAGTAAATTTCTGCTATTCCCCATTTATTTATTGCTCTACACATAAAAATACCACTATCTTCTATTCTTGTACCATGTACTTCAAGAACAACGGTTCCAAATGCATAAACAGTACGAATTCGATGACTTGCATCAACTGGTTTTTGATTAAAGAACCATTCAACAATCATAGTTTGATCACCCAATGGAATAAGTGTTCCTTCGAAATGAGCAAGTTCACCTTCTGACAAATTCGATAAATTATTTGATTGAGATGTAAAAACTGGTGCATGTCCAGTATCACCTTCTACATCATTTTCTTGATGTTTTCCTAAAGATTCTTCCAAGTTTTGTATAGCTTCAAGACCTTCTTTACCTTTTGGATGTTGCGAATATTCAATAATATTTTCCTTTGTAGAGCAATAAATTGTAGAGGATGTAAATGCTTCGCCAAATTTGTTATATGCTTTACAAGTATAAATACCGGAATCTCTATCATAAGTGTCAGTAAGATCTAAAGTAACAAATCCGAAATCACAAGTCATTTTAAATCTTGAACCATGTTGTAATAACTTTCCATTAAAATACCATTCAATCTTTAAATCAGGATCATGTTTGGGTTCGAATTGTCCTTCCAAATGAATTGGTTCAAATTCACCAAGTCGAAATTCTGGTTGTAGTGGAATTATCCATACAGGTTTTGGATAATCTTTGTCTGGACTAATTTCTGGCTTTCTTCTTTTTAATGCTTGTGCATCATCAAGTTCCTTTACTTTTTCGAAACCTGATTCTCCCTGTGGATGCTGAGTGTGAAAATAAATATTTTGTTTATGAATACACTTCAGTGTGCCAGAAGTTTGAGCTGTGCCTTTCGAATTTGTTGCTTTTACAGTGATTATACCAGAATCTTCTTCATAAGCATGATTTAAATCCAGAGCTATGTAACCAAAATCATAAGTTGATTTATATCTTGAACCATAAGGTAATGATTTTCCATTCAAAAACCATTCAATTTTCATAGTTGGATCTTTTGTTGGTTCAACATTACATTCAAAATGAACATTATCCCCTTCTATACATTCTACATTATTGAGATGACTAATGAATACAGGTTCCTCATATGTTGGTTCCGGTTGTTCTTTTTTCCCTTCGGGAGGATGTTCAAGAGCATTTATTTTTGGAAGAGCATCAGGATGTAGAGTATCACTCAGAAGCCAATATCGATCCACAATTTTAAGGCTAGAAGTTGACACAGCTTCACCATATAAATTTGTAGCTTTACACGTATAGATTGCCGAATCATCTGACCGAAGTCCATTTATTGATAATGAAACTAAACCAAAATCAAAAGTACTTCTTAAACGTGTTCCTGTTTGTAAAACGATTCCATTTTTAAACCATTCAACGCGAAGATTTGGATCAGCGCGTGGCTCTACTTGTGCTTCTAAATAAACATGTTGTCCATCAATTAATTTATCGTAGCTCTTCAAATGTGTTGTAAAAACAGGAGCTTGTTGTGGTGTAGTATCAATAAACATTTCGGGGACTTTATTCATTTCTGCTTCTTTTAATTGTATTTTTTGCCAAGCATTAGGTTGAAGAGCATCGCCAGATATAGCCGAGCGTGCTTTTACTTTTAATGAAATAGATGATACAGCTTCCCCTGCTTTGTTTATAACTTTACAAGTATAAACACCAGAGTCTTCAGGAATCACTTTCACAATATCAAGTGTGACAAGTCCAAAATCATGATTAACTCGATAACGAGAGCCTTTTGAATAAAAAATAATGTAAATAAATTCAATAAAGTATACGTGAAAAAAATATTCATCTGAATTATTAAATTTACTTACCAATTTTAAGTTCAATACCATTGATATACCATTCAAATCTTAAGTGTGGATCGCCAACCGGTACTACTCTGCATTCATAACGAGCAATTTGTCCTTCTAAGAGTTCCGTTGGTCCAGTTAATAGCTGAGTAAATATTGGTTTATCAAAAACTTTATCAGGTTCTTCAAGACAAGTTGGTTTCTTAGCTTCTAATAAAGCAATTTTATGTTGTGCTTGAGGATATTGTGTGTCTAACTCAATATTCGCTTTAGCTAAAAAATTAAATAAAATATATATATATTTTTATATACATGAAAATGAGTTATTAAACAAAAATTATTAAAATATGTAATTAGTTTTTACTATTTACTTTTAATTCGCATAGAAGCTGTAGTTACAGCTTCACCTAAGGCATTAGAAGCACGGCACATATAAACACCTTCATCATTTTCACGAATATGTGATATATCAAGTGATACAAAACCAAAATCATGGACTTTCATAATTCTAGAACCTAAAAAAAATATTATAATGAAAAACCATAAATATTATGTTTAATAAGTGAATGAATAATACAAATTATAAAACGAACTTGTTTCAAGGGGCTTTTCATTTCTAAACCATTCTACTTTTAAAGTTGGATCACCAACAGGAATTAATCTACATTCGAAATGAGCTATTTGACCTTCAGGTATGTTATCAATATTTTGCAATGGTTGTGTAAATACAGGTCTTTGTCTTGTTTGAGGCTCAGGAACTTCGGGTCTTTTCCATGGTTTTTGTGATTCAAGTTCACGTATTTTATCCAATCCTTCAGGTCGTTGTGATTCCAAAATTATATTTTGCTTTGGTATAACATTAAGTTCAACAGATGAATTACATTGACCAAGAGCATTTATTACACGCACAGAATATTGACCAGCATCTTCAGGAACAGCATGACCAATATCAAGAGCAATATAACCAAAGTCAAAAGTAACGTGGAATCTAGACGCCGATGGTAAAGTTTTTCCATTGTAGAAAAATTCAATTCGTAAATTAGCATCATGTAATGGTTCAATTTGGCATTCAAAGTGAGCAGTTTGTCCTTCATAGATTTCTTTTATTCCCTGAAATAATTTTTATGAGTATTTTTGTCTTAATTATATACTTTCATTTATTTACTACATATGTTTTATGATTAATAATATACTTTGTCTTGCTTACATGAAGTTCAGTAATAAATTTGGGTGGAAATACAGGTGGTTCGTCTATTTCTAATCTTGTAGGTCGACCTTGAGATTCCAGTTCTCTGATTTTTTCCAGACCATCAGGATGTTGAGTATCAAGTATTAAACTTCGATGAGCTTAAAAATAAATTTTGTATATTTTAAATTATTTTTTGGTAGTTTTTATGTAATACTAATTTTTTCAATTACTATTTTTGTGTATAACTTACATCCAACTTTTATGGTACATGTATTTACAGCTTCTCCTGCAAAATTTGTAGCTTTACACATATAAGTGCCAGAATCTTCTGAATAACTATACAAAATATCAAGAGCTACATATCCAAAATCATGAGTTGTTCTGAAACGATGACCAGTTTTTACAGCTTTTCCATTAACAAACCTAAAATAAAATAAATAATTTAGAACATTACATTAAATTAAAAATTAAAATTTTCATATATAATTTTTAGTACCATTCTATTTTTAAATTAGAATCATTGATTGGTTCTATCCGGCATTCAAGATGAGCATGTTCTCCTTCTGTTAAATGATCTAAATTATTGAGAGGAGTAAGAAACACTGGTTTTTGATGAACTATTTCTGTTTCTGAAATTTTTTTAATTTCAACTGCTTCCAATTGACGAATTTTCTCAAGACGTTGCTCGTCCAAAGTATCGAGACACAAACTTTGTTTTGCTGTAAATAAAAATTATTTAAAAATAGTTGTAAATCTATTTATATTATATTGTATTATATTATATACATATTTTAAATGCTTACAATCCACAGAAATAACACAAGTAGTTATTGCTTCACCAACAGCATTTCTGGCTTTACACATATAAGTTCCAGAATCCTCCGGATAAGCATATAAAATATCAAGAGCAACATATCCAAAATCATAAGTTGTTTTAAATTTATGTCCTTGAGGAATAGGTTTTCCATTCCTAAACCATTCAACAACCATAGTAGGATCATTTACTGGCGTTAATGTAGCCTCTAGGTGAGCACTTTTACCTTCAGGTAAATGTTCAATATTCTTTAATGGTCTTCCAAATTTAGGTTTTTCAGCAGAAATTATATCTTCTTTATCATTTCTTTTATAACGTGAATCATCTTCAAGATACTGTATTTTTTTTAACGCTCCTTCATGTTGAGTATCCCGAATAATTGAAGCACGAGCTAGATCAATATTGAATTTAGAAAAATGTATAAATGTTGCATAATTTTAACTTAAGAAAATACAATCTATTTTTATACATACAGTTTACATTAAGATTTATGGAACTCTTAACTTGACCCAAATTATTCGTGACTTTACACGTGTATGTACCAGAGTCTTCAGCATAAACTGATAGTACATCTAGAGAAGCAAAACCAAAATCATAAATTGTTCTATATCTATGTCCGGTAGAAAGTGGTTTATCATTATGGAACCATTCTACTTTTAAACTAGAATCAGGATAAGGTTCAATGCGACATTCATAATGAGCACTGTGACCTTCGATTAAATTTTTTGGTCCGTTTAATTGAACAGTAAATCTTGGTTTTTCTGTAACGACAATATCTTCTTCTTCTCGTCTTTGGTATTTATTTATACATTCCAATGCTTGAAGTTTTGATAGTGCACCTTCATGTTGTGACTCAAACTGTAATGCTGCCTTGGCTAAATAAAAAAATATATGAAATCGATGATTATGAATGATGTTATTATTTATGAAATTGCAAGCTTATTTAAAAATATTAAATTATTTATAAATATTGTAATTAATTGTATCATAAATAAAATATTATATTTTTCATATATTTATTTATATTTATAATTACGCTCACATTGTACAAAAAGAGTAGCCGAGGTAACTGCTTCACCAAGATCATTTATCGCTCTACAGGTATAAGTTCCCGCATCTTCGGGATTTACATATTTCATGTTTAAAGCAACATAACCAAAGTCATGCATTGTTGTAAGACGATTAGCTAGATATATTAAATATACATAAATTATTTTCAAAGATAAATATTTACAATTTAATATATTTTTACAATGAAATTGCAGTATTTATAATTTTGTTGATATTTCTAAACAAATTATAGTATTTAAAAAATAATATGATTAAAAATAAATATACCTTGGAAAATTTTTAATAGTTAATAATATACATAAAAACTATTTTATAGATTGATTATCTAATACTAACATGCTAAAATTGGAACTCCATTTCTTAACCATTGTACTTTTAGTTTAGAGTCTCCGACAGGAATTACTCGAGCTTCAAAGTGTGCAGCTTGGTTTTCAGCAACTCTTAAATCTTTAATGGGCGTCGTAAATACTGGTGCTTGTGATACGGTTTCTTCTTGTATACTTTTACGATGACAACGTGAATGATCTTCAAGCTGTCGCACCCTCTGTAGAGCTTCTTCGTTTTGTGTTTCCAAATAAATGGATTTTTTAGCTGAAAAGATTTATATTGTAACTTAATTATATTAATTATAATGCTGTTTCAATAAATTTCTTATTATACATTTATTGTCATATTTATTTTACTATATATTTACTTTACATAATTATTATTAATATACTAACAGTGAACTATTGCAGTGGCAGAGGTAATACCTTCACCAATTGCATTTCTAGCTCGGCAAGTATATGTTCCAGCATCTTCTGGGTATGCGTACATAATATCCAATGCAACAAAGCCGAAACTATTAGTTTCTACAAAACGTGACCCAGATTTTACAGGCAAATTATTGTGCAACCACTCTATTTTCATTGTTCCATCTGATACTGGTATTAATCTACATTCGAAATGTGCACGCTGTCCTTCTCGAATTTCTACATTATTTAAAGATGTTGTAAAGATTGGTGCTTGGGTTGTCATTTCTTCTATATCTTCTCGTCTTTGATATTTTGATCTATCTTCCAGATAATGAATTTGTTCGAGACCTGTTTCATTCTGAGTATCAGTTAATATTTGAGCCGTAGAACGACAATTTAATGTACAGCATACTTCATCGGTACCGGCAAGGTTTACTGCTCTACATGTATAAGTACCAGAATCTTCAGCAATTATATCTATTACATCTAGAGCAACGTAACCAAAATCATGGATTGGACGGAAGCGATGTCCTGAAAAATTTTGAAAATAATTACATAAATGTTTAAATATATACACATAATATTTAATTATGTACATTAAATAATTAAATAAATCACCTATTGTAACTGGACGACCATTTTTGTACCATTCTACTTTTAAATTCGAATCTGTTACGGGTTCAAGTTTACATTCAAAATGAGCATGTTGACCTTCTCTAAGATTTTCTTGATTTTTAGGATACGTAATAAATTTAGGTTTTATATCAACAATTTCATCCACAAATTCATGTCTCTTATATTTTAAGGCATCTTCAAGATATTGAATTCGTTCAAGACCTTGTGGGTATTGGGTCTCTAAAATCAAGTCTTTTTTTGCATGTACTCTTACTGAACATGAAGTTACTGCTTCACCAAGTTGATTTCGTGCTTGACAAGTATATACTCCCGAATCTTCAGGATAAACCCCTAAAATATCAAGAGCTACATAATCAAATTCATAGGAAGGCCGAAAACGATGTCCGGTTTTTACTGGTCTTCCATTAACAAACCAATCTACTTTCATATATGAATCTCCAACAGGTTGTAAGCGACATTCTAAATGAACATTTGTCAATTCAATAGTTTCAATATTATGAAGTGGTCGCGTAAATTGAGGAGCTTGCTGTACAGTGACTTCCTCTTGAAGAGTCCTTCTATATCGTGATAAATCTTCGAGCATTTGAATTTGTTCCAACGATTGTTCATTTTGCGTATCAGTAACAATATCCGATCGCCCAATAACATGAACACAAGCAGAAGTATGAGCTGATCCCAAATGATTTGTTGCACGTACTGTATATTCACCAGAATCTAGTGAACTTGTATGAATAACATCAAGAGCAACAAATCCAAAGTCGTAATAAGTTCTAAATCTCGAACCAACAGTAATAGGCTTTCCATTTTGAAACCATTCAACACGCATTGTTGGATCTCCCATAGGTTCTAATCTACATTCTAAATGTATGTTTTTACCTTCACTAACTGGTGAAAGATTAGTTAGAGGTTGAATAAATATTGGTTTTGACTTAGAAATTTCTTCAATATAATATTGCTGTTCAACAAATTTACATTCTTCAAATCGTTGTGTCTTTTCATATGCACCATAATGCATACTACTTGTATCAATACTGGAGCGAACTATAAACAAAATATAATATATATGCATAAGAAAATGTAAATAAATTTTTACAATTGCATGTTACCAAGCACTCACTTTCCACTAGCATATTAGCAGATGATTTTACTTCTCCTAAATTATTTCTTACTACAACAGTATATGTTCCTGCGTCTTCTGATCTAACTTGTAGTATATCAATTGCAACATAACCAAAATCATAATATGTTTGAATTCTATTAGCAGCTGTAATAGATTGACCATTGTGATACCATTCAATTTTCATGCTCAAATCACTTTGTGGTTCAACACGGGCTTCAAAATGAGCTCTTTGTCCTTCAATAATTTTATTTGTACCTTTTAGTGGACCCAAAAATCGAGGTGGTTGATTCATTTGTTTTTCTTCTTCTATTTTTCGAGAGTATCGACAAGAATCTTCTAAACTTTGTATTTTTTGTAATCCACTTAGATGTTGACTATCATAAATAATATCGTTTTTTGTGATAACACTTAACTGTGCTGTAGTATGCGCTTCTCCAGCAAGGTTGAATGCATGACATGTATAAATTCCAACATCATGAATTGTCACATATTTTATTGTGAGAGCCACATATCCAAAATTAAAGAAAGCTGTAATTCGTGAACCTAAAGTAAAATATATTTAATGTTAACATATAATATATATTATTATATATTCAAAGGAATAATTTATATGATATAAATAAAAAATAGTATTTTTTACTAGCTTCGACAGGATGTCCATCTTTTAACCATTCAACACGCAGTGAAGCATCTCCTATAGGTTCGAGTTGAGCTTCATAATGAGCAAATCCACCTTCACGAATATTTATTTGATCCTTTATTGGCGTTTTAAATATTGGTGGAATAATTTTTTCAGGTTGCTCGAGAGTATATTTTTGGTGTGCATTTTGTTGATATGCTTCTAATTCTTCAGCAGCCTCGATATATTTCTGCTGCTCAGGAATGCCAAGATCAGCAGTGACATTAGTGCGTGCTAATATAAAATGAAAAATTAAATTAATTTAATTCATAAAATATTATTATATTAAGTATTATAATATTTATTATTATAACCAAAAACACGTAAAGACGAAGTGCTGATTGTCTCTCCTACGCGATTTACAGCTCGTACTGTGTAAGAACCTGCATCTTCACTTCGTAGGTGCATAATATTAAGCGAGACGTATCCGAAGTTAAAGATCGTACTGATTCTTGAACCTATGTTTTAATTATATTATAATTATAATGTTTGAAATTAATTAATAAATAATTTTTTTATAATTATAAGTTACATACTAGCTGTGATTGATCGTCCATCTTTATACCATTCCACTTTCATTGTAGGATCACTTACAGGTGTGAGTTGTGCTTCGAAATGTGCATTTTGACCTTCCTGAAATTCTCCTAATTCTTGAAGTGGTCGGATGAATACTGGTAGCTGAGATGAAATTTCCTCTATACTTTCTTGTCTCTTATATTTACTATATTCTTCAAGATCATGAATATAACGGAGGCTATCTGGATTTTGGCTAGTCTGTTCGATCGTGACACGTGCTGTGTAAAAATAATTAAAATAAATATAGTTTATGAATGATCTTTTAGTACATAAATTTATTATGTATAAATAAAAAATGAATGTATTACGTGTCACATTGAGGGTGGCTCGAGACTCAGTTATTCCACTAGAACTTACTACTCGACAAACATATTCACCACTATCATCCATAATTAAACTGATCAAATCTAATGCTATAAATCCAAAACGGAAAATTGTAGTAGCGCGTGAACCTGTAGATATTATATTAAATAATTATTTTTAATTTTTATTAAATATTTTATTACTTTTTTTTACTTCGTAAGAGTTGATTTTTCGACCAAGCTAAAATCGTAATATAATCTGTAATATATTACCTTTAGTTATAGAATATCAATACAAAAAGAAATTAGATGCAGAAAAAGAGTTAATCTTGACAAAAGACGTTGAATCTGATAATAATGCCTGCATATCTTTATATAAATAAACAAGAAACAATTCAATCAATATTGAATAGCATTCAGTTTTATTTAGTTATCTATTCTTTTAGGTGAAGATTATTTTATTAATTTTTTATTAAATATTATATTTATTCAAGAAAACCTACTTTATTGAACATAAAAAATCTGTGTACTTACTGGCATCCAACGCTCTTCCATTGAAATACCATTCCACCCTCATAGTGGGGTCTCCCACCGGTTCGATTCTGGCCTCAAAGTGATTACGTCCACCTTCCATTCTATGAGCATGCCGTAGAGGTATTATAAAAATTGGAGCTGGATAAATTCGATCCTGTTCAGGTGGAGGAAAATGTGGTTTAGCTCTTTCTACATGTTTTAAGTAGATCACTTCAGGGCCAGGTATAGGTCTAAAAATAAAAATTAATGTATAATAAGCATGTAATAAAAATATATGTAATATAGATATCTGAAATTATTATTTAACATTAAATTTATGATTATTTTATATTATTTAAAAATAATAGTACTCAGGTTCGATGACTTTCGTCGGTCGGGGTAAATTCAGGCGTCTTGGTAGTTCGGGAGCTGATTCTTTTGGTGTTTCGATATATAAGCGTGCTCGTGTAGCTGTAGAGCCAGCAATATTTTGTGCTGTGCATTGGTACCAAGCAGCATCATTAATTTTTGTTTCGAGAATGTCTAAAGTTGATGTTCCACTACCGTCTGTGATTATACACACATTCGAACTAGATATAATTGGCACGCCGTCCTTGATATTAAAAAAATAATGTATTAATTTTATTGTATATATAGTATTTCATTCTTCATATTTATGAAGTATTGTTTTCTTTTGATAGAAAAATTATTTATATAAGTGCGTAGAAATCTATACAATTATGTGCAACTTATACATAGAGGGCCTACATGTCACAACAATTCAGATACTGTGGTAAGGAGCACCCATCACATTATTTATTTTTAATTTATTTCTATTAAATTTAATGGTTAATATTTTAGTTAATAATTATTTTTTTTAAATCTATAGAAAAATATAATTATAAGTGAATTAATAATATATAATAATATACTAAATAAAAAAGTACAATAATAAAAAAAAACCTCAAACATTATATAATGAAAAAAATTATTTTTTTCTTATTTATAATTTTAATATATAATTAATAATTCGGTGTAAATGAAAAATAGTTAATTTAGTATTTAATTTTATTTTTATTACATATGTACACAAAATCTGTTTATTAATATATTTAATTTATAATTATATTTGTAATAAATCTTAATTAATTATAGTTTAGTGATAAATCATATTAAAACAATTACATTGTTTGTAAAATTCATTGACTTTTATATAATACTTTTTATTATAATACTAGATATATTAACCTTTTGCCAAGTAATTCGGGGCGTTGGTGTCGCAACTGCTCTAGCTGTAAAGCTTACAGGTTCACCTTCCTTTACAGTAGTCGTAGTAAATCTTTCAACAAATTTCGGGGCTATAATTTGTTCTTTTTCGATTACATTCAGATTACATTGAAATGAAATTTCATCAGCCTTATTTCGGGCAACACAAGTAACGATTCCATTATCTGATCTACTAACATTTGTTATCATGAGTGAGTTACTACCAGTTTCATTAACTAAAATTTTGTGTGTTGCGTCATTGTTTATGGGGTAACCATTTATATACCAGGTAACTTCAGGATATGGTCGTCCAGTTACATGGCAATCAAATCTAATATGTTATTATATTAATTATAAAATAAAATTAATTGACAATATATATTTGTGTACATTTAGATATTTTTTTAATTATACCTTGTCATTTTTCCTTCTGTAACATCGCGATCATTACAAGTTCGAATAAAATTTGGTGCTAGTATTTTTTCAGTATCAATAGATTGTTCTGAGATATCAGATTGATAACTTGCAATAATTTCTTTACTAGCATGTATCGATTGAATAGGTGCATGATCAACTTGATCACTAGATTCAACAGCTAGATATGCTGAACTAACCGTACAACCTTCTGGATTTTCTGATAAAAGAGAATAATGTCCACCATCTTGCAATGTGACATTATGTATTTTAAGTTGTGCTTGCTGATTTGAATATACTGTTTCAATATGTTGTGAATTATATAAACGTTGGCCATCTTTGAACCATGTAAGCTACGAAGAAAATACAAATATAATATCCATAATTTTTGAAAGATGTATCAATAAATTTTTTTACAAAAGAATAATAATAAAACAAACGCATTATTATGTAACTAAAAAATATTTTTTACCCTTGGCTTCGGATTTCCAGATATTTTAGCTGAAAATATAGCTTCAGAACCTTCTAATAATTTTGAACTTCTAGGTTTCTGAATAATTTGTGGTGGAGAAACTATTCCAAGATTTTTATCAATTACTGAAGTAATCTGTGAATCTGTTTCACCTACATATCGTCGTGTGATTGATTCACGAAACTCTGTTTCACGTAAAATTCTGTATTCAAAAGTGTCAACCTAACAACAAAATTTTTTATAAATATTTATTATTTAAGAATAAATAATTTATAAATTTCTTTCTAGATTACCTTAAAATCTTCAGTAATTATATTAGTACTACTAGTATTGTATTTTTTATCCATATTTTTTTGATATTCATGTGAATTTTTTCTGTAACCAACTTGTTGATGCGAAGATGATCTAAAACCTTCAGGTTGTATATATACAGAACAAATACCTTCTCCTACAATAAAAATTTCATGGTTATAAAATATACAAGATTGCAATAATAATTGATATAACTCAAAGATTAAAAAAAAACTTATCAAATAATAATTTATAATAAAATGAAAAAGACATTAATAGTTTTAGGAATATAATTAATTTTACTAACCATATTGATTTTTCGCATGGCATGTATATTCTCCTTCATCTCCTGGTCCAATTTGATTTATCTGTAGTTTTACTTTGCCTGTTATGCTATCGTATGACATATGAATTTTGTGTGTTTCGTGCAATGGTGCACCTTTGTGAGTCCAGGATACAGTAGGTTTCGGATTTCCTTTGACGCAACCTTCAAATAATGCATTTCCACCTTGTGCAAATCTTGAATTTTTGAATATTTGTTCAAATACTGGTGGCGATGGATCACTTGGCTTATGCGTAAAACTAATTCTATGAATATAAACTTAATATTAATGCATATTTTACAATGACCTATTTTTTAAATAAAAAAAAAAATGGAATACTTACGTTGACACTGTTGGTGTTGTTTGTACAATCATTTCTCCATGAACTGAAAAATTGATCGAAAATTAAATTAAAAATATTGTTTGAAAAATTAAATAATATTCATAATTTACTCAATGTAAAATATAGTAATGATTTATTTAACTAAATTTAATTATTTTTTGTAGATTACAAATATTTAAATTAAAAAAAAATATTTACCATTAAATTTTGAATTTAAATAGTTTTTATTTAAATTTTATTTGTTACATACATTTTACTATATAGATGTTATTTTCTATACAGTAACTATAATATAAATTAAAATTTTAATTAAAATTAGATTATAAGAGTATTTTTGTAATAATATCACCAAAAAATTTTTTTATATTTATTTTATGATTTTTAAAAATATATATTCATTATAATAATAATTATCAGTCATCAATCGAAAATATTTTCCTAAGTTTAAGATAAAAGCTGTTTTTGTAATAAACATAAAAAAGTAAAAAATAAGGGTTATAAAATTTAATTTCATGAATTAAATTTTTATGTAATTGAATATAATCTTTTTGGACTTCAATTGTAAAATTTGAAAAGTTAAATTTATTTCATTATTTTTTTATATAGCGTTTATATTGATAAGTCAAAGAATTCAAATAATTAAACCAAGATATAAAATATAAATTTTGTAAAAATTAACTGAAATTGACTAAAAGAGATTTTTTAACTAGAGTAGAATCAATGGATTTTGTCATTAGTGTAATGTCCTCGTACACGTAGACAATCGCTAAATAATGTATGTAGGTATATTTTTCATTGAATTTTATTTTCTTACAATTCATTATGTCAAATACAAGTGCTGCATCGGATTGAAATACTAACATTGGAATAAGATACCCTAAAAGAAGCTGAAAATTAATATTAAAAAATTACTTTTTAAATAAAACATTAAAAATGTTATTAAATGCTCAATGTCTTGTTGGTTAACCTTCCATAGAGAACAGAGCGCAAAAAGTCGATAAATGTGTAAAGGATAGCTGAGAATTAATTTCTGACCATCGTCGCTCGTGAATACAGTGATGAGACGACGGCTATTTTTGTGCGAGATGGGATCACATTACCGGGACCCATTTTATGTAGCGACATCCAGAGATGTGAGTCGTGTGGCTTTAGTGCCCAATGTTTCCCAATTGTATAGCCATTATAACCTTTTTCTCTTTTCATCTCGATTTATTTCTTCCATTTATGTTTTCAGGACCTTTGATTTTTATTTCACATGACGCACTTGAATCAATTTTCGATACAATTTATCATTTTATAAATACAAATTTACAATACTTCTTGTTTACAGCATGTGAGCATAATTATTTTAAACTTGGTTTGTATTAAAGTAAAATCAATTACTTTTATTATTTTTAATTATTACATTTAATAGTTCGTTATTATTATAATATATTTTTGCTCAGTAAATAAATATAATATTATGTATTTTAATTATTATTATATCAAATAATTTTCAAATATAAGGTAATATTGAAATAATATGCAATAGAAATATTGAAAAGTAAAGACGAAGAAAATTATTTTTTAAATAAAATATTTTATAACATTTAAAATTTTACTAAAAATTTTTTTTTTTGTTTGCTATGTTAAGCATTATAAAAGTATTCAGTAAATTATATAATTTTAGCATAGCCTATGATTTAATTTTTATCTAATAATTTTGATAAAAAATTTTCAATGTTAAATCTTTTTACAGGTACTAGATATATTTTGAAATCCACAAGTTTCAACACTGTACAGGTCGTTGAGCTCATTGAATCAGCTGTTCTATCTTTTTCGTCATCTAAATTGAGCAGAATTGTCCTATAGATCATCTTATGTACATCGTATTTATATAAGTCTGTTACTGAATTAGTTATCCGTATCAATAAATTTTATTTATTTTTAAATTACTTATTAGATACATATATAATTTATAATTTAATAAATATATAGTTTTATCGATATGAAATTTAATAATAAAATATATAGTTAATATATAGTTATCATTTTGAAATAAAAGTCGTACCAAATTTTTTATATTTATAATAGTGCAGGAATATTTAATAATAATTAAGTTTATTTTTAATAAGCTATATAATAATTTTTTGTAAAATTATAATAATATTAATCATAATATAATTTAGATTACTACAATTAAGTCATTAACTTTATTAATTTTTGACTGTGTAAATAAATTTATTATATATATAATATTATAATTACAATATACTTATATAATTTTAATTCTAATACAAAATTTTTTATTAAAATATATTATTTTTTAAGACATAATTTATAAAAATGTGGGTAAATATATTGCATTATAAATCATTAATAGGTCATTAATAAAAAGAAATTTCATAATGTCTATGCTATCTGTTATTATAATGTTATAACGCTTATATTGTTCTATATTCAAATCAAATAAAAACTTTATTGCAGCTTGTTTGATTTTTTTATTAAATATTTAATTGTTAATAGTATTCTTAAAACCACAATTGGATTAACAAATATATATTATTTATTTTATTTATAATTCAAAATAATTGCATTTTAAAAGAAATAAAAATTTATAATTGTTGTAAACTGTAACTATTGTTCATATATATATATATATATATCAATAAAAGTAATTTATAATGTTTTTATTGATTTTATACTTTACAAAGTGGATAGATGAATTATTTAATATTTTTAATAAAATATAAAAAATAGAAGTGATTATAATTCACCCATTTACATTATTCTTTGCAATATTTATTTTATTGGTATAACATATAGTTTAAATTTGTGAGTTTTTCATGGTTTATATAAAAATTTATAATTGAAATATCGTAGAATATTCTTAGATTTTTTTGTTAAAATGCATACAAAGTTATCGATCATTTCATTTAATGTCCATTCATTTACATATTTTTGTTTTAAATCAAGAAGCATATATTTTAGGTTAAATAGATGACAATGAAACAAAACTTAAATAGAATAGTTTAAAAATAATAATTACGGGGAATTTAACGGCTCTCTAAGGATGCATAATATCAATGTAAATATTGTAAATTAAAAACTAAATAAATTTATTTTATTATATAATTATCTCTATTATTTAATATAATTGAACTCATTTATATACAAAATTTGTAATAAGAGTACTTTAATAAATATATTTTGAATTTTAATATTTGCAATAATTTGAATTTAATATCACCTTACCCAATTTTACTTTTAATATAAAATGTTTTAAATAATGTATGACATTTATATAAATTGTTTTTAAATTCATACAATACTCACAATTTTTAAATAATTATTACTTTACTGAACGTAAATATTTTTTTAAATATTTATTTACAAATCTAATAGCATAATGTATAGTTTATTATAATATTAAGTCCGAAAAAGGGGATAAATTGTTAATGAATTCCTTTTTTACAGATTTAGAAGAACTAAACTTCGTGATCACAAAGTCTTTATTTTATTTATTTTTAATAGTTTTTGGAATAATCATTCTTAATTTTATGTTTATTACAAGATACTTAATAGAATTACCTAAAATTTTTAATTGTTTAATTTATATTAATTGAATAATCATAAAAGTAATACAACTAACTCATTTCCAAAGCTTATAAATTTCTTGATTTATTATGTTTTCTTTATTTTTCTCATATTTGTGTTATAATTTGAATAAATAAATACATAGCCGAACAAATATATCTACACACTTTTGACAAAATATCACTTTAATCATCTTCCTCTTACAAATGCTATTTTCTAGTAAATATTAAAAATATGAGTTGGTTGAATAGAATATAAAAAGAAAACTTTACTCGTTTTCATTACAATTTTAATTTATATAGTTTGTATAATATCATATATGAATTATTAATGTTTATAATAATACAAAATAACCATACATTATTAAATTGTATATATTTCATTATTGAATTAACATAACTTATAGAAAAACTTTTTTGTTTAATAAAAATTAATTAAAAAATTATTATTACTATACTGTTTTCTATTAATTATATAGACACTATTAGTATTATTCATTTTTTATTTAACAGTATTTACATAGTTTTCTTAAATTTAATAAGTGAAAATTCTAGTGTATAATTTATTTAGGGAAAAATATATTTTACATATATTTGGATGAAATTAAAAATATTGAATTGTTGAATATTCTAAATACAAAAATTGACAAACTATTATGCTTATTTATTATTGGTAAGATATCGATAACAATTAAGGATATGTTGGTAATGATCAGTGTTTTCATTTATACATAATTTTTTTTACGTTTGAAACACATCTAATTTTAGATTTATATTGAGAAAATAATGTTTTATACATGAAAAGTTCTAATAAATTATATTTCATTTTGATAAACGAAATTAAAGATATTAAATTCCGTTTTTTTTAATTATAAATTAAAAAAAGAATAAGTTTAAAATATTGTAAAATTAAATTATATATATTACATTTTTTTTACTATTAAATTATAAATATTTCTTGTAATATGCAATAATTTATTATAGTCACAGAAGCAGTAATTGTAAAATAAGTCTTGATCGTTGTGCCCACCTCAATTGGTTCCGTCACACAGTGGCAATTCAGTTAGAAGGAAGGGGCAAAGAATTTTGGAACGCGTACAAGCCAAACCCTAAATTTAGTCAGGCACCAACAAGAGCTCACTCAAAAATAGAATACCGATGTAGAAAAACTCATCGTTCAGTCGACACGGAAAAAGCTATGATTTTTGCGACCATTGGTATCGTTGACGCTGAATTTTTAAAACGTTGTCTGTCTTATGAAAGATATACTATTAAATTACGCGTTCACGATTTTTTTATTCTATTGTTTTATTGAATTTTTATTTCAATTTTTATAAAGCCATTGCATCAATGTTTTAATGTTTCTAATAATATTATTAATGAATAATTTATCGAGGAAACATTTATATTCAAAAAAGTTTTTATGGATATTCACATTTATTTATAATCATATTTTTAAATCACATTTTTTTAAAAATTTATTCATTCATAATTTAAAAATAAACTATTAAACTATCATTGATCTAGTTTCGATGTTCAAAAATAATAAAATAAAAATAATCTTTTTAGCAGCTCATAAAATTATTAATTATTAATTATTTATATAAACAGAAAATCTATTATTGACTTATTTTTTCAATAATTAATCCATCGAATATGGAATTAGAATACTTTTCAATATGAATCAGTCTTAAATATTTATCAATAATTTCTAATTATTCTGAAACAAATTTTTTTTTTTTTAAATTGAAATTTTTAGATTGATATAATAAAATTAAGTATTATTTAAAAGATATTTAATTTAAAAAAAAATTATATATGACGCTTTAAATTGTTGTTAGTATTATATTATAAGATTTTTATGGTAACCGGTTTAAAATAATTTTTTACGTAAAAAATTGTCGGTAAAGTCCGCATAAGTAAAATAGTTTAATATTTAATTAAGTTCTGTTTTAATTTTGATTTGAGCTTTACGAATTCAAGAATTGTAGGCTATTGTTAAAACAGCGCATAGCCGTATGAACGGAATGTACTCGCGATTTTAAAGAATCAGGAGCGTAAGAAAGAACGGCGACGGAATCGGTTGAGTGCGTTCCTAACAGTTATTCCATACGCTGTGCTGAACTTAATACATGAGAGTACTGCCAACGTAACCACTCTGTTTGATTCCCGTATCTGCACTTCTTTATGTTTTCTTTCTTATTCTTTTGTTCGAGCAATATCTGTGTGCTTGGGCATGAGCATGCATGCGCGTGCATATGTGTGTAAAGTCTCTCTTTCTCTCTCTCTCACCCTCTTCTTATACTTTCTCAGCGCATTTATTTTATATTTTATTCGGTCATTTAGGTATTCCTATTTTTTTTAACTAATATATTAATTTAATACGCAGATGTCTAGCTCATGATGATTATCAAAATTATAAAATGTTTGACCCATAGTTTTAATTCATTGAAATTAGCTGAAGAAGTTGGAACATTTTAATATGTGTCTTCTAAAAAATAAGAGAGAACTATATTTAAAAATTTTATTAATAGTTCTCGTGTACTGTATAAATAGATTCTGGGTAGCTGTGCAATAATTCTACATTCACCAAGATATTAAATTACATTAAGATAAATTTACGATATTTGATCCTTTATAAAATTTATTAATATTTTTGTAAAAATTAATTTTGCATTTAATTTTCATTGTAAAAATGTAATTATATATTTGTATACAAAACTAAAGTTTTCGAAAGCTTTATAGATGTATATACAGTTATGAATGAAACTGCAGAATACTAGAAAAATAAATTAATTTAATTTAATAATCTAAATTAATTTCTAGTAAATACATCAAATTTTTTTTTTAAATTTTTCATTAATTAACTTCAAGTTTATACATAAACTTTCAAATAGATTCTTAAAAACTTCATAAAGCAAGTTATGTAATTAATCGAAATCGAATAGACATTTTAAAGTTTTTTATCACAAAATTCTCATTTCATTTTTTATTTTAAATTAGTAAATTAAAATGTATGCTTTTTCCAAAAAAATACCAGAAATTATTTAAAAATTCATAAAAAAAATTTTTTTTTTAATACGTAACCCAAATAGATATTATTACAAGAAGCTTTAACTCTGGAACTGACCTCTCTGTTGGGTGATTTGTTGTCTGGTGATTTGATTCTCCGTTCGTTCTTGCGAAAACTCTTGGTTCTGCATATCCCATGTTTGCTGGCGCTTCATTTTGACTAACAATTTTTAGGTTCTCCAGGTTGCAGTCTGATACCCGAGGCCAAAACGAATAAATAAACGAATAACAACAATATATTTCTCATTCGCGAATGAAACAAAAAATTAAGAAGAACAGTAAAACTCAGAATTATTTGAAATTTTTCTGTCTGAAATGATGAAACAGATATATCTTCGTACACGCACAAGCACTAAAATACTTAAAACACTTTCTTTATCCTCTTGAATTGTTTTATTCCTCTCCTCCTGTTTATAATTTTTTATATATTTCTTTTTCTCTATATAGTAGCGTATTGCATTGATCGTAGCTCATTGTTTCATTTGAATCTTTACAAGAAAAAAAAAGAACTGACAATAACGGTGCATGATACTATCTGAGATAATTTATTTTTTCGTTGTCTCTTTTTTTTACCAGTTATTATTAGTGTAGAGCTTAATTATGGTAATATAAATACATTAAATTTAAATTTTTACTTTATATTCTTTTAAAAAGAAAAAAAAAACGTATTTTTGCTTGCCGAATGCCTTTGACGGGCTTAGTTAGCAGAAGTCAAGTCATCATACCCAAAAAACGCGTGTATGCTCCCCGAAACTTTTCTTTCTCTCTGTTCGTACACCAAGACGTCGGTCGAATGTGAATTCGATGAAGCCGGTACCAAGATACCTCAGGAACCTCTTGACGCACCGAAAGTTAGGAGCAAGGAGAAAAGAGAAAAAGAGAGATCAAGAAACGTTAAGCTGGAAGAGAGCATGAGACAGAAAGAGAAAGAAAAAAAAGGAAAGAGAGAAAGGGAACGCTGTTAGGTGGGGATGATGATGCTAAGCGTCGCGACGCCGAACCAAAGAGTAAAAGCGTATAGATGCGAGTCTGAGAATATGAGGACCGAAATATCTCTTTACATAGGAGCTGTGAATGCAATCGAAACATAGAAAAGCTCAGTAGACATGCTTCAAGTATCTCTATAATCTCAAGTGTTCCCTTTTTTCTCTTAAATTTATTAAGAATAAATAAATTTATTAATAATTTATTAAATTTTCTGCTAATGACTTTTGCACCAGCTTTCAATAAATGATTACTTTTAAATCAAAAATTTATTTTTAATAATATATATAAGTACATAAACATTATACATAATTTACAAATAATCATTTAAAATTTATTATTTATCCTAGATTCAAATACTATTTTCAATAG
Organism: Eupristina koningsbergeri; assembly: GCA_018907245.1. Classification (NCBI taxonomy): domain Eukaryota; kingdom Metazoa; phylum Arthropoda; class Insecta; order Hymenoptera; family Agaonidae; genus Eupristina; species Eupristina koningsbergeri. The sequence continues at coordinate 1,143,605 of JACCHV010000045.1, forward strand.
TTTATATAATTTTTATTATGGCTTTAAAATTTATTGTAATTTGTTCATCGGAATTTAATAATTTATAAAGTTTAAAGCAGAAAGTAACACGATTGAATAATATTCTCATCAGTATCATAATAAAATACATCTATACAGTATTAAAATAAATATAAAATATTACGATTATTATTCTTATAGATATTAAAAATTATTATGATATAATTAATAATAGAACATTATGGACACCATATCTGTATCCTACTTTTAACTTTCTTAAATTATAATATTTCTAATATAAATAAATTACTATTAAAGATTAATTAATGTAATTCATTAGTAAAATATAATTTATTTTTTTTATAATAAAAGTTTTTATGAGTGTTTTCATGATAAATATTTTTTAAATTTAATTTGATATTAATTTTACTATTATGTAAATAGTTGAAATATCAGACACAAACATTTATTAAGGCAAAGATGTTCTTATATTAAATGCAAAGATTTTTTCAGTTTAACTTTCAACAAAATAGTTAAAAATAGTTAAAAATTATTATTTAATTATCACAAGAAGTTTTATAATTGGAAAAGAAACATCAACAAAATTTTTAACGGAAGATCAATTTTAATCATACAATCATTATTATAATAGTTTTTTTATGTGGTTATATATGTACATATGTATATACTTTAATTTATTGAATGATACAATAATGTTACGTGTCATTTTTTCATTAGTAGTGTAACAATATTTACCTGGTATTATGCTAAAAGATTAAATAAAAACTATATATAACAATGATATTAACATTAAATACTCTTTAAAAAATAATTATAAACAATATGATATAATATAATAATAATTATTATTTAATTATACAATTATAACATTAATATTTATTTGTATGATAGTAAGATTGTAATTTAATCATTAAAAATAAAAAATTAATTAAACTTTGTCATTATATAGGACAATACATATTTTAAAAAATGCACAACTTTAAGAATTAATATTAAAAATATTTATTATATTATAATATTTAAATTTTTTTTACAATTTTAATTTATTATTAAAATTTTCAATTATAAGTTCATTGATTTTTAAACGCTAAAATGCATTATAAAAATTTAAATAATTTTAAAGTATGAATGATATTGTAATACGAATTATAAATATTTATAATCTCTATTTAAAAAGACAAACAATTAAATCATTGTTTCAGTTTTAAACTGTTGTATATATTGCATTAAGCTGTGAGATTATAAGTGCATGACAATTGAATTAAGGCTTCGTATGAATGTTTAAAGTTAATGTATAATTCATAAAATATAATAATAATTTCTAATGATGAATATATCGTATAGTCAAAAGTAAATTATAATAATGAAAGAGGTTGAGTATTGAAAATTGTTGATTTAGGATAAAAATGGGAAAGAAAATGTAAAGAAGAAGTATAAATGTTTCGAAACGTGTAGTGAAAAACCGTTAAGTTGCGCGTGGTCTCGATTACTTCTCGACAAGAAATTGCATGCTTGCGCGCTCTACATCACTTAGGCAAGTCCCAAGTTGTTAAGCCTTTTTTTCTCAACAAACCTGTAAGTTATCCGCCCACGCCACCAGATTGCTCTCTTTTATTTTCATTTCACTTATCTTACACATTTCTCCCATCATTTCACCATGTTATTCTTTTTACTATTAGCTCAAAAAATACAGTTTTTTATGACTAACAGTCAGTCATAAAATTTCGCGTTTTCAATGTTATTCATATAATTATGTTTTGGAGTCATACACACATAATAAATAGATAGCTGACTTAATACAAATTGTTCCCTATTATTTATTATGTTTGTTAATTATTATTTATTTTTCTTTAATCATCGATCTTATGTTTTTTTATAATTGATCAGGTTATTTTAATCCAATCAAATACTGTTATAATTAATTCGTTGTCATAGATAAAACAAAAAGAGAATAGATGTTTGTTTGTTTTTTCTGCTTTTTAAATCTTTATGACTTATTGTTATTCGCTATGAAAAATTGAGTCTTAATTTTTCATAAGTCATATAAAAGTGTTTCATTCATGTTATTCAAATATTATTACTAAAAAATGTTAATATATTTTATAATATTGATATTTTCATTCTTTTTATATAATATATAGATAACGAGTAAAAAATTCTCAATATATTCATTTAAGTTGTAGTATTTAAATGTTGTATTTATACATAAGTTCACATGCATAGGTTTTTATTTTATTCAAATTTGTAGTACAAGAACTACAACTAGTTTTTATATAGATTATCATTCTTTAATATTCTAAGGATTATAATGCTCAAATTAAAAATAATTTATTATTAAAACATAATTTGCATTAACCAAGATTGATTTATAAAATTCTGGGACATATTGTACTTAAATTTTTAAAATATAATTATGATATTACAATAAGTTATGAAAGGTTATATGTATAACTTCATGTAATTTGATGCACTGCGTAGATAGCTTAAATCATAAAAAAATGATTATCTTGAATTCATAAAATAAAATTGTCAAAATAAAATTTTATATTAACATAATCATAACTAGAATATCAATTGAATATCTTTCCTTAAATACAATTGTACATATATATATATTTTTTTTTAATTATTAATTCGCATTAATATATTAGAAAGCTAAGTCGTAATTTCTAGTACATTGGTTGTTTTCATAGTTATTCATATAAACAATGGATCTTTATAAATAATAATGGTTCTAACTCAGCAATTCGATATTATTTTATCTCAACTTTTTAACGTAGAACTATTCCATCTTTTTTAATATTGTTCAATATGACTTCATTCTGATTATTTGCATGATATTATAATTTTGTTCCATTGCACATATAATAATTTTAAAATAAATTCGTAAACGTATGAAATCTTTTTCGAAAAATCTTTTCACTACCTGAGGGATGAGTCAGAGCATTGCAAACGAGTTGGAAAACCGAGTTTACAAGTTCATGTTCCTACTTGTCTGGATTATATTTTAATAGTGGACAAAGGTCCTATTTGCTATAATAAAATAATATAAAACCTGTGAATTTGGTACCGATAGCTAGAATTAAAGACAGTTACACACCACACTTCAAACGATAAACACTATCTTGTATACCACAAATAAAAAGTCTTTATTTTCTTATCAATTTTACAAATCAAATTAAAATTAAAGATAAAAAAATCACTATGATTGAATTTAAATTTATTTAATCACCTAAAAATCATATTCATTCATTAATTTGAAAAAAGGCATTTCGCGATCATAGATCAAATAAATAAAAAAAAAATTAAATATAAATTTTAAATGTAAAGGGATTAAATTTTTGGTGCTTCGTAAAATTATTCAAATTTTATTATTGATATTTCAAAAATATTACATTAATGCTCATCTTCTAGCTCTAATACTTCTATGGAATTATGGAGAATTTTATCATCGAGGTATTTAAAAACCCTAAATTTATTCTTTTCCTAGTGCAAGGAATTTATTATTTTCTTGAAAAAGAAACGATGCACATGGTTTTAATATCTGAAATTAACTTCGCCTAAAAATATTTTTATATTTATACTTTTAAATGCATAAGTGGAATATGCCCACCAAAGTTAAAGTTGATGATGTCGATATTACTCTATGTGAAAATTGTAGTCATAAATCGATATGTTTAAATATTTCATAATTCATAATTGTCAATATTTTTATATCAATGCATATGGTAAAACTGGGCTTTTTATCGTTTTGTGAACATCATTTCATATTTCTTAAAACTTCTATTTTAATGTAATAAGTTATGCCGTTTTTCTACATTTTAATAAATTCCAAGTCTAGTAAGTTTATTAATATTATTTTCAAATCAGAGCAGTTATACTTTTCTTAAAATTGCCCAGCAATCACCACAATATTAAAGTCATTAAGTTTTCATTAATTTTTTTGTGCAAATATATAATTGTATATTTTCTTAAAGTTTTCTCTAAAGAAGAAAGATAATTCTGTACATCTTTAACCTCTTTTAAGCTATGGTTAAATAAAAACTTTTTAAGCATTGAAAGATCTTCAAAAGGAATTAGTTATTTTAATCACCTTTTGCTCCTCTATAATAAGACCTTAAAAAATATAATGCTGAATTGTTTAGTATAATTATTTCGAAGGGACAGATAATTCAGTGTAAATAATAGTAATAACAGAAAGATTTGCTTTATCGGGATTAAATCACAATCATTATCTTACAATATTAACAAATGAACTCATTAAATCTTTGATAAATTTTATAGAATGATTTTGACAGATGATAGAGAAATTCAGATTTCTTTGAAAACAATACTTGTATAACTTTATTAAATTTTCTTAATCGTTTTTTTATAAATTTTCTTTTGTCTACACCACTAAAATTTTTTAAACTTCTACCGTGATTATATTTATTATTTTTAAATAACCTTGCATATCATTTTACTTGTGATTGTTTAATTTTTTATATTAAATGAATATTACATATATATTATAAATATTTATTTAATCAATTTATATTAAAGCTTAAATAATTTCTTGTAAAAACAAATATTTATAATGATATTTTAATTAAAATTATAAAAAATATGTTAGATTATAAGCTTTTAAAATCGAATAAATTTATCGTATTAAATCACTACTAATAAATTCATTTCAAAATTTTATGATATTATGAATGAAATATTTTACAGATTGTATTATATATCTCGTGTTTAAAAATACGTATTATTTTATACTCATAAATAAATTAATAGAGAAAAATGATACCACTAATAATTAAGAAAGTTTAATTGAAACTTATGAGTAGTAAATATTATAAACACTCCTTGTTAAAAAATAATTTCAATTGCAATTTATATTTTATAAAGCAATGTATAAAATAAGTGTAAGAATAAGAATAAATTTAATTAATTAATATGAAAATTATTATAATTTATAATATTTTGAAAAAGGTGTAAAGTTTCTGTAAATAATATTTATTTGTAAAAGTTTCTTAAAAAAATAAATTTCGAAAAATTATGAATCGATTTATCATATTCATTACTACTATATTTTTGCTTAGATATAAATGTATTACCTACAAATATAATTGAATTTAATACGCAACAATTTATGTCTTACATTAAAATATGTAATTTTTTTACTATATTAATCTAATATTATGAAAAAATATTTGATAAAGAGTATTATGGTTATTATAAGAGTATTAATACCTATAGTGTATTACAAATTTCTAATTTTATGATGAATAAGTTTTCATAAAAAAATGATTGCTTTAATGAATTTATATATATATATTTCTATTATTGTATCAAAAAAAAATACAAGAAATGAAATCTAAAAAATTATTTTGAATATGAAGTATAAAAATAATCAAAAATCTCTATAAACAAAAAAAAAAAATTAATATATAGAATGTTTAATGTTTATACAATGATTTATTTTATAATAAAAATATTACAAAAGTAGGATTACAAAAGTAAAGACTTAAAATGATAAGATAATATTTTTAAAATTTTATACATTATATGTTTAAAAAATTTGGTTATTAACTCCGATTTACAAAAACATACAAGTTCAATTTTAAGCATCAATCTACATCTTATCTATTATATTCAAAATTCAAAATTTATATGTTTTTATTTTAATTTATGTTAGCATACCTAACTTCAACAACTGTTTTTAAATGTTTTATGTTCTTATTATTTTTAAACGCGATTTATTCATTATTGCTATTATTTTTTATATTGTATTGAAAATTGTATTTACATTGGCTTCAATAAATATCTTTTAAATGTAAGTAAAGTACGAAAGTTCTATATACCATTTTTCATTTTATTATAATTATTTTTACTTACAGATCTTGAAATAGTATTATTCAATGAATTAATATTAATCTTATATTTTTGATTAAATAATAAATGGTACAAAAACGTTTCCAAAACATATATTTCTCAAATATATAGAACAGATTCTGAATTTTATTTGTTTATATATTCTAAAATAAATTATATTAAAGAGTAAAATATATTAAAAATCAGATTCAATGTTAATAAACTTAAATTTTAAGAAATATATTTTTTTTTAAATTTGCATTAAATTTTTTTTATATTCAATGATATTACGAAATTTATGCTGGCATAATTTCAATTCCATGAAATTAAAATATTTTTGTTGTATTTCTTTATGTATGACTAATAAATACAGCATTGTTATAAAATAAAAATTAATAATACTATTTACGTATTTTTTATAAAATAAATACTTTTACTTTATAAAATTATGCTATTTTGATAAATAATCTTATTATTATAAGTATGTGTATATTGAAAAGTAGTAATTTTTAAATTTACATTTAGTTCACTTATACTTGTTAGATCTTATGCATTCACTAGATTTATAAAAATATGTAGCTGTTATTTAATATTTATTAAATATAATTTTTAAAAACTAAAAATATTCCGTAAATTTGATGATCATAATAATAATGAGTTTTTACTAAGTATTAAAATTAATTACATTGCAAAAAAAAATTATTTTTTATGGAAATATGGAAATTTATTAAAACAGTATGAAATATATTTTATAATTTATCATTCAATTACAACAAAAAAATATTAGATATATTTTAATTACATGAATTATTTTATTTATTACTAACAAAACAATAGAATAAAAATTTTACTGTTATTTTTCAATGAAAAAGGTTATAAACGTGAGATTTTCAAAAATATATTATTAAACCTTTTTTTAACAATTATATTTTTGATACTTATATTTTCTTCATTGAAAATGATGAAATGAATAGATATATTTTTAGAATTTTATTTTAAAAAAACAATTAGAGATAATTTTTACAAAAATTTATAATTTGTAAAAAAATATATTTTTATATTAATTTACAATATATTTTGTTTTGAAATTATTATGTTCTTTTTAAAAGTTTATAATAAAATTATAATAATTTCAAATTGCTTTTTTTTTTTTTAAATTAAAATGTTAACAAATGTAAGTAAGTTACTGACATTTTTTTAATTTATATAATCTTTTATTATTTGTTATTGAAATTAACTTGTTTTATTTTATATTTATTATTCATAGATATAAATATAATATTATATAGATTTTTATATTTATAATACTATACATTTATTTATCGAAACTAAGATAATTGAGAGTATCACTATGAATTATGGTATTATATTACTTGCAAATATTGTCTTTTTACAAATTAGCCTGCATTGTAATAAGCCACAGGCATATTACATGGTATTTGCAGAGATTTTCATTACAGAAGATTTTTAGATTTGAGAGAAGTTATTACATTAATAAAAGATTGCGAAACCAGGTACTTAATGTTGAGCAACGATGCAAATGCCTAACATGATATGTAAAGTAGCAAAGATGTCAACTCAAGAGGCGAATGACTTTCGCAATATTTTTTGATCACCAGGGTATATATAGTTAATGTTAGTAACAGATCCATTTTCTAAAAACAATGAGAAATGAGGTTATTGACTTGAATAAGGATAACTTTTGCTTTATTGGGGGACTATTTTGACATATAATGCGAATAGTGAAAAAATTCTGGTAAGCTTTCCATATGGATGGAAAATGATCAAGGGATTTTAATGAAACTTTTAATTCATTGAACACACTTAAGCCTCGAACTTTTGAAATAATGATAGTAGATAAAATGATGTTTCTATTAAAAATTAACAAAACATAACTATTTGAAAGACTCTAGATCTGTCTATTGTTTCATACTTTAATATATGAATAGTTTTTAAACAAGTAATTTAAAACTCAATTACTAATGCTTCGGTATGTAGATAACTACTCATTACAATTTAAAACTGGTGATGGAATTTGCTCAATACGAGGCAAATTACGAGTGAAAGTAATATATTTCATTTATTTATATTTATTAAAATAGATTGCATGATGTTATATTTTCCATATTATTGCATATAATTACGATAATCTACTCAAATTTTCAGAAAACAACAGTATTTATGCGTAAGCCTATGAAAATAACTTGATAATTACGATGATTAGAGTGTACTGACTGGATTCGTAATGAATACTTCTTTGCACTTGTCATGATTAGATTTAATTAGTGAAATTAATAATTAATTTAACAAAAACTAAAGTGTTATTATTGAGAATTAGCTACAAGGTTAAGACAAAAAGGTCAAACGTTCAAGACTTAATAATTTTTTAGTTTAAATAGTTGTCAAATATAATAAATGTGTAGTAATATAGGATTGCAATATTAGCGGGAACTTTTATATAATGGAAGAGTGTAAAAATACTATCAATACTTATTTGATAGTCTTTAGTAAAACATGGACCTTGTAAATAGATAAGTTAAAATAGATCTATGGCGCGATCATCAAGCCTGGAATTTTTCATGAGGTCGTAATTTTGTATTATGAAACCAACTGAAAACAAAGCCCAATAACTAAACAGAGAGTAAAAAAAAAGAAGAGACGTTTCATAAACATTCACAACTGCTTTGTCAATTTCCATAAAATTTTAATTTCCATTAAATTTTCCTTCTGAATATGACTACTAACAAGTAGGTCTGTTATATTTATCTATAAGGAGCACTTGTTCTATAAAAAATTCTATATAAAATAGAGATGTTCTCAGGTCTTGAATTATCTCACAACGTAAGTTGTGATACTATTTTGATAACATAGCTTTAAGAGAAATTATATAATATAGTTAAATAGGAGAGAGAGAACTGAAATCATAAGATCAAAAAACTTTTAACTACATATTTTGTTTTATTTGTACATAACTCCAATAATCAACAGGTCAGGTGGTGTGTTTCAAACGAAATTACCTACATTCAGATAGACATGCATCCGTTTTCCAAGCGAAATAAGCACCATTATTGAAATTTTGATGATGATGATTATTTATATATTTAATTAATCATTCAAAATATTTAAATACTTTCATTGATTAATTTTCATACAATAACAAATAATATAACACTAAAAAATCCTCATATTTAATTTTAATAATCAATATAACAAATTTATGAATTGAAACAATTTCCTCGTATCATTCATGTATTCTCTATTAATGATTTGAAATATATTTGTGTTTTTGTATGTATAATAATTTAATTTTACATTAATTTGTATTAGTAAGAAGCTTAATTAAGTGAAATTTTTATGTATACATTTTTTTAATAAACTCATTATTTATAAATAATTTCATTATCTTAAAAGTGTTACATTTATAAATATGCAATAATTTTGTGGAAAAATGATTTTACAAATATTATTATATCAAACATAATTTATTTAATTTTTGTTTTTTGTAACTTTAGGAGAAAGTCATTCAGAAAATGTTATGTTTTTAAATTTAAATATTTTACGAAATATCAATGATTAATGAGTATTCAAATTTTTCGTAAATAAAAATGAAATTGACGGCTAATTTTTTTATGAATATAAATGGTTTTTGAGTATTCTACTTAAGTTTTTCTATTGCTTTAAAATAGCTTATTAATATTTTTATATGTATAATTTTGATATTATTTTTAAATATTTTTAATTTTATGTGAGTTTAGTTTACGATTATTAAACTGCTATTTTTTGAATAAAGATAAATATATTTGGTAATTCAATTTTGTACAGAAATTAGGAAATCCATATTCAATTTTAAGCATTTAGGAATGTTTAAGAATGTTTTTTTAATTAGGTCAGATTATTTAAGTTGGGTCGATAAAGGTTGTTGTTAAAAAAATATATATAACAGTTATAAAGGTCAGAATTAAAATTAATGTTGGGCTTAGGCCAAGGTTACATTCTCTATCGCATATAAACAAACTGGAGACACCTAGAATTAATGATACAACGATATTAAATTCAGGAATCATTAAGACGGCGTATATAAATATCACTATGACGGCCATAATGGTTATTTTCGATACATTTTTCCTGCTATTTTCAAACTTTATATTTCACATATTTTTATAAAGATAACGATAAAATTGAATAATATTGTCACTATGTTGTATTAAACTTTAAGTATAAGTTTTCATCAGTGAAAAACTATATGTAATTACGTTACTGTAAAATCTAAAGTTTTTGTAAAATATTATTTATTAAAAAAAAAAATACTAATAAAATATGTAATAGTAAAACAATAATATAAAATAATTTTAATAGTAATTTACAGACCGTCTGTTTAATAAAATTTTTATTTTAATCTTTATATATAATAAATAATAAACATGTATTAAAATTTATTTAATAATATAATACAGCATGGCAAATAAAAATACTTAAATAATAATAAATATTATATTGTGTAAGAAAATATTAGTTTATAATATTTTTACACTAATTCAACAAATTTTAATTTCTTAATTTATTTTTAGATTTTTATATTCATACGGTCTGTAATTCGATAACAATCCCGTGATATAAAATTATTTTTACGATATCCGAATGTGTCTGACCTGCTGGAACTGCGTAATCTCGATTGTTTTTTCTTCATTCCTCTGTTGATTCTGTACTACATAATTTCTATTCTAGTTCACTAATTTTTCTTAAACTTGACTTACTTATAATTATTAATAAAAATTTGTAGAATTATTATGAAAATAATAAGCGTTTTTATCATTTATTTAATTATATAAAAAATATTTAGTTTTTTAATTTAATATTAAACTTTTTTATTGAATTAATTAAAAATCATCGTTAAAATAAATTTAATTCAATAAGTATAAATTAGTTTAAAATCGTATAAGATTTTGCATGTAATTTCATGCTCGCACTACACAAAACTTACAAATACCTATACATACACGGTTCATCCACGAAGTATCGAGTTTTTTTTTCATTTTACAAATATTCGTCGTAGAAATTTGGGAGAAATCTTAAAATGTCGACAAACTCTTTCAGCATTTGTCCCTTTTTTTTTTGTTTTTTCGATAATTAGGTGCAACAGGATTTTACTTTGCGCCAAGGGTGTTTTTCAAATTTTTGACACGGCGTGCTGAAGCGATTAGCAGAAAACCATTACGTGAGAAAGTTTTATTCAAAGATTAAAACAACAAAAAAATTATTACCTTTCTTTTTTGAAAGATGATTTATTGGTGGACTTATAAACAGTGTGAAATAAAAATTTAAAATTTTTCAAAATAATTTCCTCCTGTATCAATAGATTTTTGAAAGCGTGTTTTCCAAATTTCAAATGCGTTTCAAACTCTTTAGTTTTGATGTTTTTCAAAAATTTCAAGAATGTTTAAAAATGTGTATCTTAAATTTTTTTACATAGTTATTTAATTTTTGAAAAAACGTACTTATTATAAGAAAATGATAATAAACTTTTAAAGAATTGTAATATATTAAAAACATTTTTTATTTTGTAGTATGTATTTTAATAATCTATTTATAGATATTAAAATTTACTATTATATGCATTAAATGTACATAAATTAATTATAATTTGAATAGAAATGAACATTATTATTATATATGTAAAAATATATACTAATATAAATATTATGAATATTTGTTTAATAATTAAGCATAATCACTTAGTTATATAAAAGAAGAAAAGGAATTTAAACAATTTATAAAGATGTTTCATTTGTAGTTATTCTATATCATTTTCCTATGAGTATAATAAGTAAATTATATTTTTTGAAAGAGAAAATTTTTAATTGCTTTTGAAAATTGTACACAATTAACTTTCTTTATAATTTATTTTTAATATTTTTCGTTTGGTTCGAGGTTTTTTTTGGTACATAGAATAAAATGTATACAAGACTATTTTGTTATATCTTTGAATCTATTACAATTTTTATGAATTTTTTATGAAGTAATTCGTATATAGTTATATTTTATAAATTATATGAATGTATTAACTTTTAGAGAATAAGCTTATTTAAAATTTCTTTACTAAATTAGTACAAAAATATCAACGAAGCACAGCAATAAATAATAAATGAACGTTAAAAAAAAAATTTTTTTTGTAAGTTTTATGAACATGTAAAAATAAACTTTAAATTAATTTTAAGATATCTAATATTTTAAAAATAATCAAAATAATATACATCTATATATTTTGATATTTTGATATTATTAAATAAAATTGATAAATTAAGGTTTAAAAATTTGTCTTAAATTTAAATTTATTGAATTATCAGTATTGAATAAGATTGAAGAAAAATAATGGAAACATTATTTACATAAGATCGTTAATGTATAAATTTATAAAATATTTATGAATATAAATTTCTAAAAATATATAAAAATAAAATTTTTTTGTAATACTACTCATGTATTTATATTTAAATTATTTATACATTATAATTTATTTATATGTGAAGTTAAAATTGTATCAATAATAGTAACATTCACCTAAAAAGGTTAATTTTTTTTCTACGTATTTAATTATTTTTTTAAAAAAAATTAGTTGAAGAGATATTATTATATTATAATATAACCTCTGAAATTTTATTCTTATAACTTTATTTCAATTATTCTAAAATATAGTTAATCTCTTATAAATAATCGTAAATAATTTTTTTAAAATAACATAAGCAAGAAATAAAAACTATAATTATTACAAAAATTATTGATACTATACATTAAAAATTTTTTTTTATTAATAATTATAATAAATTTTTAATATTACGTCAATTTAAAGCTATAAATAAAAAAATCATATAAATAATTATGTATATAATGTCTTTGTATAAATAATTTGATTGACAGATCTAATAAATGTTAGGTATGAGCGTTTTTATTTCAATTTTTTCTTTTCATTTTAAAACACCTAATTTTTTTTTAATATTTCATCATAATATTAACATTGCTTGATCCAGATATTCTTATTTTAAAGAAAAACTTAATTTTGAAGTTTAATAAGGTATTACTAGAAAACATTATTGCAGCTATTTATTTTTAGACCAACAGTCATACATTTCTTCGTATATTTTGAAATTACTTTGCTATCTATTTTTAAATAAAATCATCATGGTCTATCATTTTTAGGCATATTGTAGAATAATAAATATAAAATAAAATTAAAATTTTTTTTTAAAAATTTATTATTATTGGTGATTCTTATAAATTATTATTTAATTAAATTCATTACATTTCAATCTGTATATTCAAAATTTTTTGTCCACAATTTTTTTTTTTATAATTTTGTATTTTAATTTTATACAATTCTTAATGTATTTAATTTTTTTCTATAATTTCAAGGTAATGATAGGATAATAAAAAAATATTCTTGTCTAAAATAAAATCAAACAAAAAAAAAAAATTGGATTGCGTGATTTGAAAACTAGGGTTGCTGCATTCTTTAGGACTTTCTGGATAATAATTAAAAAATATAATTTCATTTAAAAAATAAATAAAAATTATTATTAAGACATAATCTCTCTCAATGATTTTAAATATAAATCGTTTATTGTAGACTGTGAAATATTGTGAACTAAAATATAAATATAATACGGATAATATTTTTAAATATAGATATTTTATTATAAATTTTTTTATTGACATCTTATATATATTTTCAAAAACTGTTTATAGATTAAAAGTGTATATTTTCCTATAAATTTATGTACAGTTATTATTATATTTTATACAGAATATATCTGAAATAATATGTTTGTAATTGCGTAAATGTTACTATTTATTAATTTCTATTTATCACCAGCAGAAAGTTTAACAGAATGCAAACTTCAAGTAAAAAAGCATTACACAATCCAAGCATAAGTTTGAAATAATTTATTATTAATTATAAATTTTTTTTTATTTTTATAGATTATAAAATATCTATTATGTATTATATTTAAGTAAATAATATCGAAGACTTTACATAATAATTAATACAAATATAGATTTGTTAATGATGTAGATATCAGATCTTTTTTATTATTATTTATAATTATATATTATTTATATATTTATAACATTCATAAGAGAAAGAAAATTAAATATATATTTAAATTATATGTATCAATTTAGTATTAATATTGTATTTATGAGATTAAATAGAATAATTAAAATTAAACGTTTGAAATTTATTTTAACAAGAAATATGTACTACTAATATAAAATTAAACTATAAAGTTATCATGTTACTTAATTATACAACATTTCTTTACATTAAAATAATATATTTATGGAAAATAAGAAAATAATATCATAAATGAAAGATAACTGAATAATAATACAATTATGAAAAACTTTTATATAAATAATTATTTTTATATCGTTTTAAATTAAAAATAATATGTTCATCAAAATTTTAATATTATTTATAATGTAATTTAAAAAAAAAAACTGATAACTAAATGGAGTATATATAGGGAATAAAAAAATAGGATGAAAATACTTGAAATAATAATTAATTAAATTTAATAATTATCAGTTATCTTTTATAATAATGTAAATTAATATTTATAGTGAGAAACAAAAATAATAAAATGAGTAAATTTAATAAACTGAAAATTTATTAAACTGAAATATTGTAAAATTAATTGAATTCTCTGTATATAGAAGGGCATTAATAGGAATGATAAGAAATAAATAAGTCACTTATTATAGAGAAAGCATATATTTATTTACATTTTTGCAACCTTAATAACGTTAATAAATGTTCAAATCATTATGAAAAAAAATCATTAAAATATTAGTTGAATGAAAACATTATATAAGTGCATTAAAATATCAGTTGAATGAAAACATAATATAAAAGTGCATTCTTCTCGTTTTTTATATAAAAAATTATTTATTTTTTTAATTTAAAATATTATAGTTCTATTGTAATTGTGAAGAACTAACATTAAATAATGTTAATTATATTAAAATATATAATGTTTTTATAATTTTCGGATGAATAAAATTTTTTTTTTCTTTAACAAATATTTGTGTATTAAAAATTTATAAAAAACCTTTTTCGACGAAAAATTAGTAACATAAATTTTGGATTGTAAATATTTATTATTTAACAAACATAAAAAATATGTTTGAATAATAAGGAATATTAAAATTTGCGAAAATAAATTCTTAATATTTTGTGAATTTAATTATTTGACTGCATAAAATCACAAAAAATATTAGTATAAATAATTGTTTGTTAAGGATTATTAATATATTATTTAATAGAAATACCAATGCTTAATAATATATTTTTTTTTAAATATAAATTTATTTTCATATGATTAAAATTTATAATTATTATGCATTTATTATCTTATTCAATTGATATAATTAATGTCACATTTTTGTTTACTTTATTGAATTTGTACTGAGAAAATATATTAAATATGAATAGATAAATCTGACTAGAAAAAAATATCTTTTCACTTATTAAGAACAAAAATATGAAAAAAAATTGTATTTGGGGAAATGCTTGGTTGAAAATTGTTCATTTGGTACTTATATTTTATGATATTTATATCATAAAAATTTAGGTAATGAAAATCAATACGCTTTTGTAAATCAAATATTTAACTACTATTTACGAATTTTATATGTTATATATCCTTTACATGTTTCATTTTAATCTAAAGGAAAATAAATGAAGCATTTTTCAAATACTCTTTATATCGATAATTAATAGAAAATGAAAAAATAAAATTATAAATAAAAATAAAATCAATGGTACAAGCTATATGCCACGAAATTCTACGTTTTATGTGAATTGTTCTTGATTTCGCTTTATCTCCAAGCTTTATCACCACTACCACTACAACACTGAGTTGAATTGAATATTATTAATTGAAAGAGTACACCTTCACCTTTTATGATTGGCGTGCATTACTTAAATTCCATAAATTGAGCGTCTATTACCTGACACTTGTAATGTCGCAGATGTGACGCTCGAACCCAAGTCATTTGTCGCAGTGCAGGCATATGTGCCAGCATTCTCTAAAAAGTAAAATTTGAAAAATCAATGTGAAAATAAAAAAATTGAATAGAAATTTATAATTTTTTATATATTTTATTTTTTTATTACATTTATTTTTATAAAAGTGATTCAATATTAAGTAATAATATAATTATGCCAAAGATGTATTAATTACCTTTATTATGATATATATAAATATTTAAACTTTTTAATTAATTTAGATTAAAAAATAATCTAATGAAATATATTTTTATAAAATAGTTTTAAATAATTTTTTAATATTTTATGTATTTCCTATAATTTTATTGTAATACAAAGAAATAATTGTTAACAATACTTCATTATTATTTTATAAAGTTTTAATGTAAAAAATACAATATTATAAATTATTGTGTAAAGTTTTAATAATTCTATTAATTCCGAAAATTTCCAAATTTCCATTAAAAAAGTGTAAGGAAATACGTACCTGATGTAGTTTGGGGTAAAGTGAATCGACAAACGCCATTACGAAAGTAAATTTCAGCATTGTATGAATTTTCAATTATTCTACCATCTTTAGACCATAAAATAATAGGCTGAGGTTCTGCTTGTATAATGCATTCAAATCGGGCCATTTGTCCATTAACAACTGCAATGTCTTTTAATGGCTATTTAAAAAACATTATTTTAAATAATTTCATTTATAACGATTCTTTTACGTTATTTTATTGAATTTTATTTTTTGAAGCATAAGTATTTGTAGTAAGTAAAGTTAAATTACTTTTTTTTTTTAAGTAAATAACTAATTTAATGTTATTTAAAAATATTAAATTTTCTAGATAAATTGAAAATTATTTATTGCATTCTTTATAATAATTAATAAATAAAAATTATAGTATCTTATTTTAATTAAACATTTTAAATAAACATAGCATTATTTTATTTTGCAACATTAATTAATTTCACAAGTACCTTTATATATTTCATTGCAGTATTAATTAAAAATTATAATTATATACAATAAATATTAATTTTAAATAAAATTTTTGATTGTATGATTTATTTTAGAGATAGGAAAAAATTTTGTTTGTGTTAGTATGATTCATAATTTTATTTCATAATTTTTTTTTTTTTTTAATCTGAATTTAAATAATTAAAAAAAAATTTTTTTAAATTTTGTAAGAAAACTCAATTTACCAAGTAACCTACTAAGAATTATTATTATAATCATGAATAATTTTAATAACAAATTAAGTAAACTTGAATCCACCAAAAATTATATTTGTTTAATAATATTATAGAATATTGATATTTATAATGTAATTTAAGCAAAAAATTAACCGAATAAAAATAATTATTATTGAAAAATTATTTATATCTTTGTATTATTAATTAAACAATAATTATTTTGAAGAATAAAGAATATTATATTACCGTTATAAAGAATGGCGGCTTTTTTGGTAAAATATCAATGCAAGATTTAACAACCTCTGTAGTAATTGGAATTATGCGTTCTCCATTAGATAAAGACCATGGTGAACCTGCAATATGAACCCCATAATCACAGATTTTTATAATTGTAGAAAAACAATACCTATGGATAAATTTATTTTTCATTCATGTTTCCCATATAAATATTAACTAATTAAATTATCAAAATTCATTATTTCAGTATGACAAGCAAAAAATGGTTGTTATCTTTGCAATAGGAGGATATATGCAGCTACTCTGGCAATAAAAGATAAAAATGATTATGTAATATACAATCATATATATGATATAAAATTCGTCTTTCATCACTATTCAGGTTACTATATCGTATATAACTTAGTTTATAATAGTCTTTGACAAAAATAAAAATTATCTATAAAAGGTAAATTTAATCATAAGTTTATATTTCAAGAGCCAAATAATAAGCAGCCAGAGGAAAATGTGCATTGTATTAAAAGTTCATTGATTAGGCAAGTTGGAACTGAAGGAGTTCAATAAACACGTTAACGATGATGAAATGTATGACTTAATGGTTTTTATATGTTCTATATAAATTATATAATTTTTCTGTGCATGCACACAAGCGCTTAAAAATACTATCACTAAATTACATAAAAAAATTTATATAAAATAATTAAATATTATATAAAAAGCTAAATTTTACTATATATATATAAGTATCATATTAATTTTTTTTAATAATCTTCAATCTTTAAATGACAAAACTACTTATTTTATTATTTTTCATGACAACTTAATGAATCCAATGCCAGAATAATTTTATTATCCTTTTACTTTTATTGCTGCTAACATTTATTTTTTTAATTAAATATAATATTACATTTATTTATAATATTAAGGAGATTAGTAGTAATAATATTTATAAAAAATTGTGTATGGCTAATTCAATATAATTACTGTAATAAAAATATTTACTGTAGACTAAAAATAGATTATAATATTATTATACAGTATTCCAATATTTAATATTTAATTGTGTTATGATAATTTTTTAAATTTCAGAAATATTACAAACCAAACAAATAGTGGTCTGTATTATTGAACATTAGATTAATCCCATTTGTCGTATCTATCAAGGTCGTTCGTGTTTGATTAATGATACCTGGTGTGGACTCGACGTTACTTGGCGGTCCACCTCCGAAGTGTGGACTGAGACTTGGTAAACTCGGACTAAGAGAGGCAGGGCTTGGAGACACTGGATCCCATTTAGGT